>BMAV01021618.1:21877-78985 GCA_019973955.1 Trichonephila inaurata madagascariensis
AGTAATTTATTAATGTATAAGGGGGGCGCGATAAAAATTGTGATTGAAAAGGGGGGCGCCAGTATTGAAAGTTTGAGAAGCACTGGATTAAGGGGTAAGTGAGTATTAACGTTGCCACTGTTCAACTAATCGAGGGTTTTTAATAACGAAACTCGTAATTTTGAACCATGGTCAAATGACGATATCTGAGCTGCAACCTCTCTCCTAACTTCCATACCAACGGGAGGAAGTTTGACCTAGACAGATTTAACGTCTATAGGCCCTCTCTGCACGGCAGGTCTTCAACAATTCTAGGTTCGAACTTATGACACACCGGCTACGAGTCGGTTTCCTTGACCACTAACCAACACCGTCATCTGGATTAATGGGTAAGCCTCTTAAGAGTATCAAGATATCCACTTTGAGGAGTTCCAGTTGTAAACAAAAAGTTTTTAATTTTTTCGACAGTTAATTATGGACCTGTTATACGAAACAGAATTCTGTAATTTTTTCCCTTGTTTGTTAAAAAACTGCATGGTGCAATATTTAGCCGAATAAAACGCAACTATTCGAAATAAACCTAACTCTCTCCTCCTTCTTAACTCTCTTTTAATAGTTTTAAAAACATACTTTGTGATACCCCCTACCTGGAGGTACCATCTCTTCATCTACCCAACCTAGATTTGTGGGAGGTAATGATTGATGACCCAAGCTAGCCATAATAAAACCAATTTATTATTATCAATTCAAATGTTCAGAAACAGTCTTATGCTAGAAAGGAAATCAGGAATGATATAACTTAACCCTAAATTCTATGTTAATAAGTGCCTAGAATCCTAACCGCGTAACTTTCAGTAACGTTATCCTGTGAATCTCAATCTTCCTTAATTTCTTTGACTCGCTAAAGCCCGTTCTATAATTACGCTTCTAAGTTTAAATCCTTACCATCAGCTCACGGCGTTCAGCATCTCAGCTTCCTTTCTCCTTCCTATTCGCTATTACAAAACCTCCACTATATATCTACTAACTAATCTGAATATCAAGGTTTCTTCTTGAAAGGGTTGGCTGTGAAATAACTCAATGCTGGCTCCAAAGATTCACCAAGAGGATTAGTAGGAAAAACAAGGGAAAGCCCCGTCACAACTTAATTATTTTTGGTAAGTTAAGGAGAAAAATTGTGGTTTATCGAAACTTTTTATAACTAATATTGAATATACGAGAATAAAAATGCCGTTCTATTTAAACTATCATAATTCGGATTAAATATACACAAAATAAAAAATGTCTAACATAAACAGATTGCAATCATTCAGTAAATATTGAGATCAATTTTGTATGATTTATTTATATCGCAACACAAACAGTTTTATGTATTCTCGAGAAAAATAGAAAAATGAAGCAGTCTTAAAACTATTTTTATTCTCCAAAGAGTCAATGTAAATAAAACTTTTAAAAAATGTAACAGCAAAGAGCAAAATTACTAGACACTTATGGCTGAGACACGTTCTATATGCTATTTACGCTAGAAATAAAGTGAAATAAGAAAAATTCGAATTAAGCATTCAATAGCTGTCAGAAAAATGCAACCATCGCTATACAAGAAAGGGAACTGTTGTAGGTAACTTTGTATCCAACGCAAACTGCATATTTAGTTGATCAAATGTCTGATAAACTCACTTAGGGTCAAACTAAAATGACTTAATGTTAACGATTTCAAGAATAAACTTGGAATAAAAAAAAGGTTGCCATATTTCTCAGTTACGAAAAAACAAATCTTGTCTTTCTTGAACCTAATCTTTCCTCTACTTTTTCTTTTCTGTTTTCTATTTATACATGTAGCCCCAGAAATGTATAAATGATTTCCAAAAGTAGAAATAAAAATAATGTAGAATTTAGTGAGTGAAAAAGATAAACGTATTGCTTTTTAAGTATCGAGCTTAAAATAGTAAATACGAAACACATTTCTGAATGTAAGAGAATGTGTAACACACACAAACATGTTCCGTTACTAAATTCTGTCAAGAACTTTATACGGAATCATAAATATGCAGCAAGATGCGATAACTAGTTTAATGAATAATTAAAGTTTTTAATTTCTTTAATTTACAGAGACGCAAATAAAAGATTTCTGAATTTATTGGTCGATATTAATGAAGCAGTAGAATTTGTATTACTCAGAAATTTAATAATTATTAGGGAGGTAAGACTTATTTCTTACAGTATGCAGTTAAAACGTTTATTATAAAGTAATTATATTTTATTACAAAAAATTTTCCACATAAATCTAATGACACTTTTTTCCGTAAATGAATGCTAGATTTGATCTTTAAGGTAAACGACTACGTTCGGAACCATGATTTTAAAACAGCTCATAAATGTATAATTTTCATGATATTTAGTATCACTTAGATTAGAATACACGTACAAAATTGTTTTAAGGACATTATGACAAAAAAAAGTTATTTAAATACAATATTTTGGCAAAAAATCAAATTAGAATAACCTTTTTTCAAAATGTTCTCCTTTTGTAAAAAATTCTTCTATTGTATTAATATTTTGCCTGTATATAGCTCAGACCTCTGTACAGAGGCTCAGCTATGATTTTTGAAAAATTCACATTATTTTCAGAGTTGCCACCAATTGAAATAATTATCAGCGTTTTTTTCTCCCCTCTGTTGGCGTAAAACATGGATAAACCGACTTCCAAGTTATGCGTTTCAAAAATTCTAGTTCAGCCTCTGTACAGAGGTCTGAGCTACATACAGGCAAAATATTAATACAATAGAAGAATTTTTTACAAAAGGAGAACATTTTGAAAAAAGGTTATTCTAAGTTAATTTTTTGCCATAATATTGTATTTAAATAATTTTTTTTTGTTGTCATAATGTCCTTAAAATAATTTTATACATGTATTCTAATCTAAGTGACACTAAATATCATAAATATTATCCATTTACACGCTTTTGCAAAATCACGGTTCCGAACGTAGTCGGATACCTTAATTGCGGTAATTTACTCAGAGCACTGTTTGTGACGATTTTTGCTTAAAATCCAAGAGTATAACATGTTCACAGGAATCATATAATTATCTATTTTATTTGTTTTGAAATAAAAGATAAAGTGTTGTTCTTTGTCAAAAAATAAATAAATAAACAAGGTTCAAAATTATAAAGTTAAGTTTCCAATAGCTATTCTGTCGGCTTAGAGCAACTCTCTACATAGATTCGAAATACACACACACTTTTTTCCCTGTATATAAAGAATTCTCTAGTTTTCATAGTTTCCTCAATACTAATTTTAAATTTTAGCAAAAGGTAATTAAAATTTGTTAATTACATTAATTCAACTAAAATTCGTTATTTTTCTTAAAGTTTAGCATTTATTTTTGATTTTAACCACCATTTCCGAATATGGAAACCAGAATGTCCATTTATAATATTATTTAAAAACATTTGTTTGCTAGACTCACAAGCTTTATAGTTTTAATTTTTATTCTTTGTGAGTAAATTATTTATTTTATTGAAGATTTAAAAACCTTACTTATTTAGTTTCTTATAAATACAGTCGGACCTCCGTATTTCGAACCTCTTTTATCCGAATTTTCCCATTTTACGAACTTTTTCTTGGAACCAAATAATTTTACAATTTTTTTCGTAAAATAACCTCCAACCAACGAAGGGAATTTTCTATTTAACGAACTTTTTCTCTTGTGATTCCTTTTTTTTTTCTCCTTATTTTTAAAATATTTCTGAACATTTCAAATTATTTTCTCTTTTAAAACGTTTTATGGTTATCAATGACCTTGACTCGGTTTTATCAGCTAGCTGCTCAACTCTCCGAGAGCAATAAAATTAGTGAAATTTTTCAATCAAAAAACTCAAACAGATTTTATCAGCAATTGAATTTAAGGATGCATGTGGTAATGGATGCTTAAAATTACTGGTTGTAAGAAAATGAACGTTTTCTCTCTCGCATAAAATTACAAAATGTCCTTAAAATTAATCAATTTTAATATATCTTTTTAAAGTTGAAAATACAGTGTCCTTCTGGACCCCCCTCCCCTTTCTTTTCCTAGTAGATTCCTTTTTGTTGGGTAGAGTATATAAAATAAATAGATATTAATTTACAAAAAAAGTATGAATAATTACTTTTTTATTCATATATATAGTGTTTATGAATTTAAAATACGTTTCATGTGTATTAACCCTTTATCTACCGACGGTAGTTATAAGCACCCCATTCATTTTAAAATTACATAGAATAAACATTTTTACGAATTATCTGACGATACTTGGTAGGAATATTGCTTGAAATCCACTCTTCCAAAATATATGGCAGCACGGGTTCTATGATGAGTACTTTAGCGGGGAAGGCGAATAGTTTTAAAGCAGAAATTGCGTTTTCAGCAGATTGCGAAGATTGTCATTTTTGTTCCGAAAAAATAGCTAATGTCAGAAGGTAAATGCCTTATTTTATTTATTTATTTTTGTATGTTAATGAAGACCTTAGAAAACGATTTGACTATTTATTTTAAGTGAACAGTGTGTATAATTAATTTTACAGTCGAATATCTTTAATTAATTAATTAGCTCTAACGGATTCAATTTCCCAAACTTCAGTATTTTACTTATGTATATCCCTTAATTTTCAATGAAGTGATTCAAAAAAAAAAACATTGCATCAAATAAACTGCAGTAAGTCATGATGAGGCAGATAAAGGGTTAAAAGATGAATTTCTGTATAACGAATTTTCCACACAACGAACTTTTCTTCAGGCTTTAGGACGTTAAATAGAGGTCCGACTGTATTTTAAATACAAAAGTGGATTTCTGTTAAATGCGAGGCTTTCGTGGAGGGGAAATTTTAAATGGAATCTCAGGGTCGTTCCCTTCACTTGACTGCGGTTCAAAATTACGAGATCTATCACTAATCGATGTCTTGTTGCTTTGAAGTGAGACGTTAATAATCAATTAATTCATCTTTAATACGAAATTTGTTGGTTTATCATGTATAATATAAAAAGTAATATAAAAAAATTTAATTCAATTCCTACTTAGATCACAACAAAGAAAATTTTTATTTTAGCTACTTTTTATTAAATAGTTACAATTAATATAAATATGTATATACATAGGACAGAATCACAACATTAAGTGGTAATTGATATTTATTAATTATCTTTAAAGTATCGTATTGTTATCCAAACCAATCGTGTATATAAAATTTCAGTTCAACTGAATGCTTTAAAACGTGAGAAAAAAAAATCTTTTAAAGTTTTGACACAAGTCGCCAAAAGGGTCACTAAGTCGTCAAAAATGATGCCAACGTGGCAGAATTTGTAATTCTTTGAATAATTACTTTTAATCAATTAATTTTTTATTAATTATAATTAAATTACTGTGTATTGTCATCCAAAATAATCATGTATATAAAATTTCAGCTCAATTCAGAGCTTTAAAATGTATTTTATTGACGATTGAAAATTCCACCAAGATAAATAAATAAATAAATATATAGAGTGTGAGCTAATAGTAGGAATTGAAAAATGAAATATAATCTCTTTCTTGCAATCTGTCTAGTTCGTAAGCATTGAATTCGACTGAATTCGACATCACCCTTTAATCGACAAATTGTTTTGAAAACTAGATTTGACAAAAACGGGCAATTAAACTTTTGATTTAATCTCGTTTTTTCCCAACACAATATTTTATAGCTAAAGTTCTTTTATTCGATCATATTTTTTGTATGTGTGTTAGTCAGTCTCAAAAATTTCTCAATTAATCTAAAAAAATAAGGAAGACATTTGAATTTTTTTATTAAATATGTTTATTTACTAGAATAAAAGTGCACAACATTTTTACAGTGAACAAAATAATTCTTACACAAAAAACGATACAACGCGCGATTAACGTCTACACACTTTCTGCAAGATTACGATTATTTAATCTTAACTTCTGCGACAAGAATCGTCTCCTTAATTTATACGAATAACAAAATTAGTTAAAATTTAACAGTATATATCTTTGTTCATTAACAAAAACATCTCTAAAATTATTTTAATTTGCCTGTAAATTGAGCTTTTAAACATGTAGCTCCTAATTTTGAAAAATATAAAGAAAATTTCTTATAGTCTTTAATTAAAAATATTTTTATATAAATGTGTATATTTTATTAACCCCTTCTCAGCTTTTTACGAGCTGAGCTCAGGCAGTCAAAACGTACCATCCTGGCTCATCCCAAATGTAGTTCAGGCACTGTGAAAATTTACACTGCACACACACACACAGTTGGTTTTTCCCGAGTTATTCCATATCTATTTTTATGATTTCGAATGCCTTTACTTACTTTTCAAGGTAAGCATATAAAAAAATTGACATTTTTTTTTATCCTTAATCCCAAAATTAAATGAGCCTGGAAGGGGTTAATATGCATAATGCACAATCTATTTTATTTCAACAAATTCATTTAACTTTTTTTCTTAACAATCGCAATTATTTATAATGAATTTAGATTATCGTCCTGTCTATATTTTTTGCGTTACAAAAAAAAAAAAAAAAATTAAGTAATTTAATTTTTTGCGAAAAATAATCATTTTTTATAAATATTTATTCCATAATTTTTTCATTAGATAAAAAGTAGAACAGTTACTTTTTTAAAAAAAAAATAGGATGACGAAAAGGAAATTACTTTTTTTTAAAAAATACTACTTTGCAAGAACTCGTATTCTAAATTTTTTCCCCTTATAAAGTAACATTATTAGAGCAACACTGAATGAAAATAATCAAAAATACGCTTTCCACTACAGAGTACAATTAATAAATATTTAATTCATATATACAGAACAGAACACATTAAATAAATTTTTAAACCTATGTTTTTAGTATATTATTTATCATCTTTTAATAGCTATATTATTAGAATTTTATTTCTGTTTTTTGGTCTTAGGAGAATATTTTTGATTCAAGTGATCAGTGCTTTCTTGATTTTCCTCCCGTTTCGCATAGAATGACTCAATCAAACTCTTAGCATTCTGATCTTGTTTCAGTAGCTGCACCACTTTCACTGCAGATGATTCATTACCCTCTTCTGAAGAGCTACTTTCTTCATTGTTATGGTAATTAACTGGATGAGTATTTTTTGATGATACCAAAACTAACAAGACAGCTTCGGGCGTAGATGGCTGCAAGATATCTTTCTTTGGTTTCTTACCACCAATACTTTCTTGTTCACTGGAATTCGAAAATTTCATTGAAGTTCCCACTAAATCTTTCACTTCTAAATCGCCATTTGTTTGTTGATTTGTTGAATAAACTCCGAAATTCTGGTGAGGTTCATTATCTAGTTTCATCTGGGAGTTGCCCGACAAAGATCTGGAATTCGAGTGTGGATAGTAGCTTCCATATTCTGAAGATCCATCCTCCGTGTTACTAGTTGGATTCCCATTATAAACTTCTTGATTTAATGACCGAAATGCATCATTTGCTGAAGTTTTTTCTTTCATATTCTGGTATACATATTGAGTATCTGGAGATCTGTAATTAGAATTTTGATGAACGGGTGAATCGTAATTCATTGCAAATTGTTTCGGAAAATTTTCGAAGCCATCGTTTTGATCTTCGTTCGATTCACTGTGGGTGCTTACAGAATCTTGAAATATTTCTGATTGAATCGATTCGGTCTTTCCAGAACCATAATTAGCATCTTCTGTAGTTTGAGGCTCTGTGTTCATTTGACTAGGGAGCATTCTAAAATTCGTTTTAGGATTGGCGTAACTGTTTGTTGCAGAGTTAAACGCAGTGTTCGAAAATTCACCTCTGCTTCGATCATAGGCAGAAGAATGATCATTATTATAATTATAATTAGAGTTCACATCCTGACTGGATGCTTCGTTGTCATTCAAATTAGCATTATCATTGTAATTCTTATTCTCCGTTTCTTGATGGAATGAATAGCCAAAGTTTCCAAGATTCGAATCTTCTTGCCGAGAATTATGATTCATCATCAGTTTCTTAACGGGACCATAGGCAGAACTTTTTTGGTTTAAAATAATGTTATAGTTCCGGCCAGAATGTCCGTTGTTTTGTACTACATACTTATCATCCAATGGGAATATAATGTACCCATCGCTATGTGTCAGTCGTTTGTTTGTTGGTGTTTTCATTACAACTCTATGATTGATATTTTGCTCATCGCTTTGAACATTTTGATTTAAGAAAGGTTGAAATTTGTCCAAATTAGAATACATTATATTTGAGTCTTTGTTAACAAAAGCATTTCTGTTTTCATGGTTTGAGCTCATATATAGTTCATGAATTGAAGGAATCTGTATATTCACAGATGTTTCTGTTTGAGATGTTGTATTATTGATATCATCCATAAACAAATTTTTTTCTGATTGTTTGTTAGGTGAGGACGTGTGTTGGATATGACTATTATCCAATGAACTTCTGATATAATCTGCCATTAAATAACCATTATTTTGATTCTGGACGACAGGAATAGCTTGCATTGGTTTTTGCATTTCTGAGTTATCGATTTTGTATTCTTCATTAGTTTTTGGGTGGCTCAGTAAAGGATAGCTTAATTGTAATGCACCAGTTTGCACAAACATACCGCTTATTAAATCTGGTAAAACATTTAAATTCTCTTTAATGTTAGTCGGAAATGTGACATTTTGAAATTGCTTCTGTATCCTTATACCAGAGTCCATGTTTTTTTGTTGTTGGTAGTTATATTCTTCTACAGATTTGTACGGAAGTAGCAGCTGTTGCCTATTTTTACTATCATTACTATTATCAATTGCTATTTGTTTCGATTCTTGTAAAGTTTCTTGAGGTTGAGCATGGGCTCCAGACTTTGAAAGGATTGTTTGATACAAGTTCGGCTGTTGTACTGCTGCATGTTCAGCCGTTTGTGGCTTGTAATTGAACTGATTAGACAAATTAATCTCTTCAAGAAATGGGGATTTATTTTGGATATTGCGGGAGTCATGATTATGGTTTCCATTATTCTGTTTGCTTTGTTCTTGACTGTAGCCTACTGCTGCAACATTACCGCCAAAATTTTTATATCTACTTCCATCCATCGGTTTCCAATTAAGAGTTTGAGAATCGTCGTCTCCATTTTGAGGAACGCTATACTCAAACATATTATCTTTTTCAATAGGATTGTTAGCAAAATTATTCGAAACTACAATGGAAGTATCCGGTTCTATTACAACATTAAGTAATTTTGTGTTTGGTTGTGAATGACTTGCGGAATCATTTATAAATAAAGGAGAATAATGACTTGAAAGCTGCTTAGAATTTAAATCTACAGAATCACTGTTATTCTGACCATGTTTCTGAGTATTCTGGTATGAGTATTGAATTTGTGGTTTGAGTTCTGTGCTACTTTTTCCCTTCCTTTGGGAATTGTGCTCTTTTTGTATGGTTATAAGGACTATCGGAACTTTTTTCATTCTCTTTGAATGTAAGATACCGGTATTCAATTCAGAGTTGGACTTTGTTAACCTTGAATTTTCTTGTTGAACAAAGGTCGTATCTTGATGTTGAATTTTATCTAAGATATACCCAGAAGACGATAATTGGTCTTTCATTTGACCTGTGTTGAAGTATTTTAAATTAGCATTTGATGGCTCTTGCATATTTGGAGCAAAATGATTTGTAACATCAAAACTTGAACCATCTTGATGATTTTTCAAAACGTGTATTAAAGAATAATTTACTTTAAGTACGTTAGCTTCTGAATATGGTATTTGAGGAAGAAATATGTGAGATAAGTTTGAATTTGATTCACTTATTTCTGAAGGCAAGACTCCCAACTGAATTCTTCTTGCTTTTGGAATGGTTGTTTCGTGTCCTTGAGAGCTGGTGAGATGTTCATTTTTGTATGAAATTTCTTTCTGCTCTTGAGGTTTTCGAGGCAATTGAAATGCATAAATATTAGATATGAGAGTATTCGAATCTTTTGTATTTACGTTGCAGTGAGTTTTCAGTACCATCACACTTAAAATAATCCCGTAAACTAGACCCTGTAAAGAAATAAAATAAAATTTTATCCATAAGCTATTTTATGTATAAGCTATACAACAGATATGAAATTATTACACATTCTTCAAATAGAGTCAGAATGTATTTTTAAATAACACATTGAAATATACTGTTGCATAAACATTTTAGAATGCAAGACATTGGACTAATAACTTAAATCTAATGGTAAAAATATAGTTTCATCAAGTATCTTAATCCATGAAATGAATTTCAATGATGTAAAGAATGTTCATCTCTAATATGTTCATGATTTTAAGGTATAATGCATACACAGACATATCATTATTTGTCTGCATATAAAATTAAGATATAATACTGATTTTTACTATGAGAATAAAACATATGAGTAAAATTATAGAAATATTTCGTTATTCAGTTTAAATACAAATGTGTGCAATTCTTTTTTTATTTTTGATGAGCAGTGGATTGGCGTTTTTTACCATTGTAGACCTAGTACATTCCCCTGAAACTGGTATCTCTTTTTAGTACGGCACCATATAGGCAGATACCAATCCCCGCAGGTAATTTTGCCGCCTAGTTTCCACCCTAGAGGGAGGCACCTAAATTCTGACGGCGTGAACATGTACTAGGATTTAATTTTGCCGAGAGCACCCAAGCCTAACAGACACTCCAGGGATCTTTTACATGCCGTATAATCATACGACAGGGCCTCTGTCGATTTTCTGCAACATGAAAATCTACCAACTTGGGCCGGGGTCGAAATCACAACCTTGGGTGCAGAAGGCCAGCGACAAACCAACCACGCTACCCAGCCGGCATGTGTATAATACTTAACTTGTGTAGAAGAGAAAAAGCAAAATAATTTCAATTGCAAACATTGAAAGAAAGCTTAAGGGATCTGAATACAAAATTGTGATTAGGATTTCAATAAAAATAATTGCAATAACAAATGCTTCAAATAAAAACTCTGCTTGAATTTTAATTTAAAGTACTAATTTCTTTAAAACATCGAAAATACTATACATTTAAATTCTAACGGAATCTAAAACAATCACAATGAAACATTATACAGTTCATAACATCAAAAAATAAATTCCTTGAGGATAATAAGCTTTTTTGCTCCATATTCCATAAAAACCATTAAACTTTAATATGCGCTTTTTTTAAGGTTTCAATTATATATTTAATTTTAAGGTATTCGACTACGTTCGGAACCGTGAATTTGCAAAAGCATATAAATGGATAATGTTTATGATATTTAGTGTCACTTAGATTAGAAAATGTATATAAAATTGTTTTAAGAATAGTATTGCAATAAAAATTATTTAAGTACAATATTTTGACAAAAAATGAACATAGAATGACCCATTTTCAAAATATTCTCCTTTTGTGAAAAGTGCTTCTATTATAATAATATTTCGCCTGTATATAGGTCAGATCTCTGTACAGAGGCTCAACTAGAATTTTTGTAATATATAACTTAGAAGTGGGTTTATCCATGTTTTACGACAACAGAGGTGAAAAATTTTAAGAAAAAAACCCCCGATAATTACTTCAATTGGTTGTAACTCTGAAAATAATGTGAATTTTTCAAAAATTATTGTTGAGCCTCTGTATAGAGGTCTGAGCTATGTACAGGCAAAATATTATTATAATAGAAGCATTTTTCACAAAAAGAGAACATTTTGGAAAAAGGCTATTTTAATTAATTTTTTGCCGAAATACTGTATTTAAATATTTTTTTTGTCTAAATGTCCTTAAAACAATTTTATACATGTATTCTAATTTAAGTGACACTTAATATCATACAAATTATCCATTTATGCGCTTTATTAAAATCACGGTTCCGAACGTAGTCAGATACCTTAAATATGCTATTTCATTATTACAACTATTTAAAATGTTCTTCAACGATTTTAAATTTTTTTTTCACAGCAGAAGTATTTTAAAGAAAATTATAACCTCTAACTGTGTCTGCTCCAAACGCGAACTATTTCAATAATCTAACTTGGAACAGAACCATTTGTCTTCCTTCAACATTTTTACTTTTCACCATTGAACTTCACGAACTTAATTTAAAGAACAACATTAAAAATCTCTCCACGCCTGTGATGAAGTTGCTTTCTTTCAAAACCCATTCATTCGATAAGAATAATGAAATGCCTTTATTAACCCCTCGGTTTTCAACACCTGCTAAATAACATGCATGACCTGAATCGTGCACCCAATGGATTGTCTTTTTGTTTACACCGATATCGGGTTAATGAATCCAGACAAAAAAAGAAACAATATTCTCACAGAAAGGCGTCATTCAATTGCTTTGTCATTTTCAATGAAGATGCTTTATTTCAGTTTCTCGTATCTTGAAAACACCGTGCATGATTATTTTCATAAGTGCTTATTTTGGGCTATTGTTATGTAAAAATGTAAAATAAGGCTTTTCCTTATGTTTACTCGGTATTTTCGTTAAATTAATTTCTAGTAAAAATGCATTAAAAAGTGAAAAAAATGAACGTAATTGTATGGAATATATTTTTATTTTAAAAATCGTCTGGTGTTTTTAATAAAATCCTTATGCCATTTACGAATATAATACATTGAAATAATGCAGAAACAAAGCATTTATACCTCTTTGGAATATTTTAACCCTTGTTCTTAGAATTTTAAGAAATAAATAAGAATCTGTAGAAAGTTTAAAAATTATGTTTAGATTATTACGATAAATAACACCAAGTTTTTGATATTCCTAATTTAGATTCTGTTCAACAAGGATCTATAGATATATATTAAAAAAAACTTAGAAATTATTATTGTGTCTGTGTATATAATGTTTATTTTGCATATTTAGACAATGCTAAATATTACTTGAATTATTAAAAAACAAATGTGGCTTTTATTCCATATTATTAAAGTTCGAAGACTTTGAACACAATTTAAAGGGACAATTAAAAATTAATGTTTCTAATAATAAGTGCTAATTAATAAGTGTTGTTTGTATTAATTTCGATTTTAAGCTAGTTTATGATCAAACTCTTTTAAACAGTTTAAAATTAATCCGGAAGACCAAAACTTATATATATATATATATATATATATATATAATATTTTTTTATATTTAATTTTTTTTTAATTTTTTAAAATATTCTTAAATAATTTTTACACATTTTAAAACCTAAAAACGAGTAATTAAAACAGATCTAGTATATTTTTAAATAAATCAGGGGAAAATGAAATTGAAAAAAATTGTTTTTTGCTCTTTTGAATGCATTTTATTCAAATAAGTATTATTAATCAAGAATAAGTAAGAAATTTGAAATTCTATAGGGTTAACACATTATCCTTACTAATTCAAAATTACTGCTAGTTTAGGGAGTCTTAAAGCTGAATGCAAGAAAAAAAAATTATCATATTTACTTCTTAGTTTAAAATCTCTAGTTTATTTTTATTTTTACTCTATTTAAAAATACATTCTTTTATTCTACGATTTTATGAAAAGTTGATAGTATAATTTTATTAGTAGTAGTTACGTATAATATTTTATCATAAAAAACAGAGACTTATTTTAAAGTATCCCACAACTAACTTTATAAATTATAAATGCATCAACACACACACAAATAATGTACAAATTATAGGCAAATTTAATGCAAACACTCAATATATAGATTCGTTATAGTTAAAGTAATACTGTTAATCGCGTAATTCTGCATTCGTGGAAAAAATTTGCACTATTTTCCTATTAAATTGGAAGTTTTATAACAACATTAAAGTCGCATTGTTCAATTTCCGACTTAAAGTTTGAATTAGCTTGCTATAACATTTTGGCAATTGTTTTGCTTAGATAGAAATATTATATCTCTTCAACAGAATTCTTAGTTCTTCATAAATAAATGTTTATTGAAAACAGTTTTTGAAATAGGTACGATAGCTTAAAAAAAGCGATTAATACTTCTACGATAAATAAACAAAAATACAATTCTTAAAATTTGTAAAAAAAACCTTCATATTTAAAAGAAAGGGTATTTTTTTTGAAGCTATTAATTAAGTGTACTTTTTTAAAACTTCAACCTTCAGAAATTTGTATTGGAATTAGAACACCTTAGAGAAAAACATGTCACAATTTGAAGCATCAAAACACAAGACAACTGCCGAGAATTCGAAAACATTTCATTTTTAATTCATCATTCCAGTAACAATAACTTAACATTCAATTTTTTTTTATTTTTATTACCCATACATAATCTAATTTATCACAAATCATTTTTTCTACCCTCAGCACACAAACAGAGTGCTTTGACATGACAAGCCTATTTTTCAATGTTGAACACGTTTTACTTTTGTTGTTTTTATTCATCGCAATTATTCGATGTTTTCTTCATTCCTTGTTTTGAAGACCAAAGAGATTATGCAGGTAATAACCGCTGCACCCTCCAATTGGAACATACGTCGATTTATTCAAACTTATCGGTTTTGACCTTTAAGCCGATCTCTGGTTTTGTTTTCAAAAGACTCGCTTGTTCTTGTTCGGCGTGCTATTGAAAGTTATTTTAAGAAGGGATAGATTGTCATAATTATGTCTGGACCATTGAATCGATTAAGTTTCTTTAATTATGGGGAAGTGATGCTCATTATTTGACCTTCGTGATTTATGTCTATTTATATATCTGTATTAAAGCGAAAATGGAAATAGACGCGTTAAGTCAAAAATCACTGACTTTTGAATCTGCTTTTATTAATTCTGGCTTATACATAATATAAAAGAGTAAACGAAGAAATTTTATTATTTAGAATGGAATTTATATGTCCTTAATGGATATTCTTTCATGCATATTTATACGGCGATGAAAATATGTTAATTTTATTAACGCTGTATTTTGATTTTCCTCAAATACGCTGTTATTGTTGTGGATTTATCATTTGGATTAATTAAACCAACTATTAATAATTTTAGAGGTTGATTTTCTCTTGAAAATAAGACTTTTACATTTATTATTTTTAAAGATATTTGTTAAATATTCATTTTATATATAGATAAGTACTTCATTTTATAATATATTATCGAATAAAATTTTAAAAGGGTGTATTTAAGGTTAAGGCTGAGATTTTTTTATCGGGTATTACACAGCTATTAAAAACAACAAATAATGAGTTATCTTATATAATTGAAAACACGTATTCAATAAAAGAAAATTGATTATCTAAAACCTTCATTTTTATCTTCCATTTTTTTTTCTCTTTCAATTTTTTAAGAGTTAATCTATTATTATTTTGTTAGACTTTTAGAACTTAGAATTTTTGTGCATGAAAAAAATTTATTTTAAGAAGTAACTAAGAACATATATACTAATTATAAAATGTGCTCAGATGCAATTTTTTAAAATGGACATTTGTGTGTATGGAAACCTGATATTCTGTATTTCGTGAAATTTTCTAATATTGCTATTTTATACAATTTTTTAAAGATTACATTTTGTAGAATTAGATCTATATCGGAAGTGTAATTGTATTCTTATATTTAGCATTATTCTTATGTGAAAAACGCTTTTCTGTAAATACTTGCTGTAATGCGTATATGTAAATTGATAAATAAAAAATAAGCAATAGCATTTTCTTTTTGCATTAACAATATAAACACTCTTTTTTTTTTTTAAATGTACTAAAAAAAATAAATAAATAAATATTTTCAATCAATTTTTGTAAATTTTTTTTATTTTAAAACTAATTTCGGATTTTTTTATACCCTTCATTTTCTATTTAACAAAGAAAATAATTTGGTTTACTATATTCAATCTATAATGTATTCTGAATTATTTGCTCATTGCCAATTCTTAGTAAATGCTTTATTCATGTCTGCCTGACATATGAATACCGAAAAAGGTCAACTCGACTATTTTTCTTTATAAACACAGCTGCATGTTTTTCTCCATTTTCAATATCAGATAAATGATGAATGAACTAATAGTTTTATATATATATTTTTATCATATCTATACATCAAACATGTGTAAGAGTAAAACATGAATAAGGCTAGCTCGTGGATGACATTTATTTTGAAGCTCCAATTTCTCTTATTTCGTTAGCTTTTCTATTGTAATTTCTTTTTTGATGACAGTTTCTGACATTTGACATTTTCCCGTCTCAAAAAATAGCTTTGTAAATGAATGGTTATTAACTTTAATCTGGGTCTTAGTTAAATATTTTATTAGTAGGTTCTCTATGATAAATTATGTTGAGCAATTCGTTTTAAAAAATTTAATTTTTAACGGATACTGATGTGGCTTAATTTTTTTTCGATAAAACAGATTTATAACTAAGCCATCACCTTTTTCATACCTCAATTTAAATTTTAACATTTTAATATTTAAATAGAACATTAAATTTTTAAATTAAAAATTATGCATATTTTTAAGATTGAATATATATAAACGGAATGTTTTCTTTATAATCCAAATAATAGCTAATTTCAAGTACAAAATGAACGAATATTATAAAATGATTCTTTATTATTCTGAGCTTAACTAAACTCAGTGGCGTAACAGCCCATGAGGGCCAAGGCCTACTGTGGTTATCTCAGTTTTCGTGAACCTAGGAGCTGAGGTGCATGAGCAGATGTTTCAGTCAGGTGGTCAGTCTAACGCAGAACCCCCAGTGTTTAGTTCCCAAGCAAGCTTTGTACTCGTTTATCGACCGAATGAAAGGATAAAAGGCTGAGTTGACCTTGCCCAACCCGGGATTTGAACCCCGAACCTGTGGCTTGGAAGGACGATTCACTACCCTCCAGCCACTGGGCTTCTTTCTCATTTTACAATTATATATTTTTGGAATTTTTAGATTTTAAATCCATTTTAGTTATGTATTTGTATTGTATTGAATTTTCGCAGATTTTTTTTCTGCAATATTAAATGATGAATTTTACTTGGCACTTGCATATTAAACTGCCAACCATTTTCGCCAAATCAAAAAATGTCGCCAAAGGTTGTCATCGTTATTATTACTGTGTTCGATCGTGCTTGGGAACGATTTCCACTATTGGCTGCATATAGTGCCATTTGGTGATGTCTTTTGACAAGACGAAAATTGGTCGGTGGCATAATTTAAGAAACTTTTAATCTTAAGAAATCTGCGCTGATGGAACTTTTCTATTATTTTGAACATTATTCTACTGCATTCAAATATTTCTCAAATTTTTAACAATTTATTTTTATTGAATATATAAATATCTTTGTTCAGTCTATCTCAATATAATATTACATGCCTTTTAAATAATTTTACATGGATCGCTCTTCATACAGCAGAATTTCCACTTGATTATACACATGATTAATATGTAGACTTGAACTGCCCATGACTTGAAGCAATGAAAGAAAAACGTTCCGTAAATCCTTTTCTCAAAGACTTCCAAAAAAAATAAATAACATCCATATATTTCTATTGTATTAGTAGATCAAGTAAACGGAATACATTCTCGATTGAAATCTGTTTCTTGTTTAGTAAAGTTTCAAATCTTCCTAAGACTTCGTATACCATTTGCGGGTCAAAGAAAAAAGGCAAAACGAACAAGGCGAGAAATAATCTGACGTTTAGAACAAGGTCAGCATTTACTTTTTTCTGTGAATAAATCAAAGTTTAGCTCTATCGGGATTCACCAAGCGCAAACAAAACCCTTTATTGCAAACTGATGCAGGAAACAAACTGATGCAGAACACAACATTAAGTTCCGGTCTAGAATTTTCACAGATGGGTGCAAAATAGCCCTAATGAGAAAGATTACTCTGTGGGAGGTGTTTATCAGGAAACACATGCGTGTTCCATTTTTGGGGTTATGCATTTGTTCTTTGTCATTATTCTCAAAAAGGAAAATGGCAATAAAACAACACACTTGATGGTTCTTTTCCCTAAAAATATTTTTTTAAGTATTAATAGAAACAAAAAGAAATTTGATTGCATTAAAGTTGTTTTATAAAGTTTACATGTTTTCTCTTTTACTTACAATAAACTGCAACCTTCATAGAAAAAAATCTATAAAACTTTTTAAGCAATTTTTAGTAAGAGTTTATTTTAATGGAACGGGGTAAGTTATTATTATTAAATTATATCTCATTCTTTAACATGAATTACGACAATATCTCCATTTGCGTGGAAAATTTAATTTTTGAAAATAGTGCATAAATGGAAAGTGCGTTATGAAGTTATGAATGAAAGATCCGTTGTTGATGCCAAAATTTACTGATCTTATGAAGTTTTTACCATTTTGCAAATATTTATTATACTGCTGCATGTATGTTCGTGCGAGCGTGTGCACATGTGTTTGTGGGTGTGCACAAAAAGTCTGAATCCCAACTTTTTTTTAAAAAAATCCAACAAGAAATCCTAATTCATCACATTTTTTCTTTCTTTTTTTTTAATATTAAGAATAGATTAATCTTTAACTAAATTTTTAGACTTAAAATTTTTTTATATGTTTATTTTTTATAATTTCAGAGAGATGAGTTTTTATTTTTAACAATATCGATTATATGGAATCACGATTAGTCATATAAGAATATTGATCACAGTCTTAGAATTCTTATAATTGTTTTTTCCTCTTAAATAATTAAATTATTTTGCATAATAAAATATTGCATTTCATTTCGCAAAACTATCAGTTTTGAAACATATATTTAAAAGGTTTTCAGTCAGTTATTATTTATTTAATTTTATTGGCACTGTATAAGATGAACATATTGCAAAATGAAGTTACTAAAATAAGGTTACATTCTTACAAAGAGTTTCAATCACATAAAAAATAAGGATTATTATTATTTTTGTCTCGATAACATTTATTAAAAAATATATTATTTTCCAATTAGCATGATTTAGTCAACTCTTATCTCCTTAAGAATAATTGATTGATAAACATAGGGTTGTAAACGCTCCTGTTATAATAACTGTAACTTACTGCCCCAACCAGCAGGAACGCCCTCTAGCGATCACTCATCTTCATTAAAGGTCGTGTGAGGAGAGAATATGATGAGTAAGAAAAACCACCCATGTTCTTTGCCTGTTGCTTTTGTTAACGATATTTTGTGTTTGTGTAACCAAACTTAAATTAATAAATAATTGTTACACCAAAGCAGTGGTCTTCAAACTCAGTTCCGCAGAACCCTGGGGTTCCACAGGGGTTCCACGAGTCAAAATAAGAAAATCGAGAAGAAATAAATATGTATGCAAATTGGATTCATGATCTGTATGAAGTTTGTATAGTTACAAGTATCTAAATATCATCCTATTCATTAAAACTGAAAATTTTGTTCATGTATTATAACTTTATTTTGCAACACTTTTTAAATTTTTAATATAATATAACAAAAGAATATTAAAACATTTTATCTTTATATACATACTTCCTACTAGATTATGAATATTCTATTGTTTACTATCTCGGGTTCCATGAGATAATTTTATATTCGTTAAGTAGCACAATGTCTTGCAAAACTATAAATAGTTTTCTAATGGAAAATGCACCTTTTTACATTCGTGGAAAACAACACATATAATGAAGGAAAGGGAACAACATATTAATTAACAGACTTTGATGTTAAAATCTAAATTTAAGCAAGAACAGATTCTCTCTCTCTCTAAATTTTAGATTGCAAATTCATGCAGAATTAACTGAATTTCTCACACAGCTATAAACATTTTAATGCCATTCAGAATATTGTGTTTAAGTGAAATATATTTCTTAACATAAGTGGCTGCAAAAACAAGATATGAAAACAAATTAAACTCAAAAAATGTAATGCGATTGCATTTAATCTCAATAGTCCTAGACTTCGAAAGTTCGTTTGAACAAAAGCAAGCACATATTCCAATTACTAAATATAATGCATGGATGGGTGACACTTGAATTACAAATAAATATTACTAATAAGTAAATTATATTTAAAAAATTGGATTGGAATTTTTTAATAATAAATGCAATACTTTTTTAATTGCCTTTACATAAAGTGCCTGTAACATGTTGATCTACTTTAAATATTATTTTGAGATATATCCTTCGAAGTATGTGTATGGAATGGGGTTCCACGAAAACACTTTCTAGTTCTAAGGGTTCCACGGAAGCACCTTCAAATTCTAGGGGTTCCGTGGGTTGAAAAAGTTTGAAGATCACTGCACTAAATGAAACTTCCTTGAACCTCATCCCCGAAAAATTACCCCTTCTAATTCAATCTTTAACGTCCAGCACACCACAGTAGCGATACTCAACCTGCGGCCCACCGAGCCTTTTTAATTGGCCCGGTCATGACACATTGCTCTGAGAAATTCACTTATTTAAGAATAATGTATCAAAAATTTGGGGAGAAATCCTTTGATAAGAAATCAAATATATCGTTTTTTTGCTATCGATGTTAGGCTGAGAATTTATATTTTTTTTTCATTTTGGTTAAAAACGGAAATTGGGTTTTTATTTGAAGAACTATTTTATTACTAGAAAGACTGAAACTTAGTATATACCTTATTTCCCAAAAATCAAAATGACTGCATTTGAAAGAATTTTTGTAAAGAAAATTGTTTAAAATTTATTTTTAATATTTTTGTATTATTTACAGTCATATAACAAGTTATTAGTAAACACCAAGAATAAAAAAATTTCTTCACTTGGGAAAAAAATATATTCTAAAAAGTTCTAAGAAATTGTTCATTATATATGTAATTTTTTTTCAAATTGAAATTGAAAAGCAATCAAAATGACTTCCTTTGGGCAATCTAGTATTAACAATCTTTCATACCTTTGAAAAAATATTCAAACAACAAGTTGACTTTTTGTGTAAAAACAAACATGAATCAGTACTTGTTTGATTTGTCACGAAAATGGTTTTTTTAAATATACCAGTAAAAAAAGAATCATTCAATGCACCTCCAAGATCTCTATCAAGAGATGTAAATAGGCTTTTTACTGAATATTCTTTTCAACACAAAAGGTTCTGCTGTGATAAACCCCCAAAAGTAACAAAGACATCCTTGAAATTTTTTTATATTGGATTCACATATGAAATTTTAGTGCAGAAATTGTGAAGGAGGTTTTTTAAATCCTTTTAATTTAGTGTTAGTGACAAAAAAAAAAAATATATAATTAAAAGAAGATCAATTTTCCACATTTTAAATTTCCAATGTTTCTTGGTCAAAAAAAACCCCTTTTTTTAACCCCATTTGCGGCCCGCGAAATATAACATAGTGTGTGTTCCGCGTGAAATGGCTGACATATGTATGCGGTCCAGCAGAAAAAAAGGTTGAGTATCCTTGCTCCACAGGGTAAATATAATTTCAATATTTATAGTTATATGACGTGGTGGGCGCCAAATGATAAGGACAAGGGGAAGGGGGTTTTTATAAGTCCACTGTTTTTAAAACACGTTTATTTGACAAACAAACACATTTACATACAAAAAAAGAACCAACAGTTTACATAGAATTGAAAGGATCGGGCCATGCTCATTACGTCCCAGTTCGAAACTTTGGGCCCTCACTGAAGATTGTTCTGTTCGCTGAGGGGCAAATCTCTTTACTGTTGATATGGAAGAGTCTAAATAACGGGGGGTTACAGTTATAAATATTAAAACATAAGCTCTTTTTTATAAAATTTTAACCATTAATATTAATTATCTCGACATAGTTTTAATCCTCAAAGTTAATTCCTTTAAATTCAATCTTCTATCGTGAATAAAATCTTTGGAATTTCAGATGGAAAGAAAAAAATAAACCTAAACAAAGACTATTACAATAAATACTAAAGTGAATGCTGTTTCTTATTTTATAAAAGACGATGCACTTTTTTCACAAACTGGTTGAAGAATTAGTGTCGGTCAGAGGTGGACCTAATTTGTTCACTTTACAAAATTCCCTTTTATAATTTTCACTTCCTGTAGCTTTAATTCACGGTATTCAGAGATTACTGTCAATCAAACGTCCAGAACCTTATTGTCAAGAAGCGTTCTTGTCTGTGCATATGAGACAAGATTTCTTTATATTTTAGAATAAGTTTTTTTTTTAAAAAAAAAAAATCATTCTTTTAATAATGGACCCGTATATTATAATACATAAAGATCGGAAAATTGCGGTTTTCTTATAAGAAAAATGTTAGCCTTAATATAATACACAATATTTGGGAGATAATTTTGTTTATTTTCAAAAGATGACGCAATTTACCTTCTTTAAAATTGCTTTTAACCAAAAGTGGTTTAAAATGTAATTCTTGCTCATTGTGGCTCTAGGAAAGTATTAATTTGATTTCATTTTGTGACATGTCCCCCAAATATAATTTAAAGAGTGTATTTCAAAATGTGCTCGGTCTAACACCAAATGTTTTTGCATATCTGTTCTGAAATTTATGGGAATATTTATATGAAATATATGGAATTTATATGGAATATATGAAATTTATGGGAATATATATTAAAAACGGGAATATTTATCTATAACGCCCCTTAAGCCCCTGCAACTCCGCTTGGTAGTTGATTTTCGTAAAATCCGTTCTTAGCGGATTTCTACTCCATGAGAAGAACATGCATACCAAATTTCAAGTCTGTAGGTCTAATAGGTCCTGATATATCATGATGAGTGAGTCGCTTTTCTCCTTTATATATATATATATATATATATATATAACTTTTATATTATATATATATATATATATATATATATATATATAACTTTTATATTATATATATATATATATATAATATAAAATATATATACAACTTTTTTATTATTATAACTTGAATATTTTTAACTTTATGCGGTACAGTTTTCCTCTGTTGTATTTGGCGGAAAACATAACCAGTTGATACACTCACGAAGTAAGTCTTACTATCTACCGTTTGCATCGAATTTAAATCTATACTGTGAATACTAGTAGGCTATGATTTTATGGTTATATTTTATTAGTATAGTGATTTTATTTGTAATATTTAAATTTCTTTTAATATTATTCTTTCCTTTCCCTTTGGCTCAGTGGTTTAGGCAAATTACAGGTGAAGGTTGGCTAGACCTAAAACTTGTTTAAACCTGCAATCTTGGTTCCTAAGGCCAGGAGATTGTTATTGTACTACTGTGCCTAATATTTCCTATCTTGAATAGTTATAGGTTCTATAGCTATCTGTGTATATATATTATGGATTATATATATACCTACATAGTTCCTGTAGGAATACGGGAATAAAATATACCCTATGTTACTCGCTGATAATGTAACTTACCATAGGTGAAAGAATTTTTATAATCGGTTTAGTGCAGCGTTCCTCAAACTGTGGGGCGCGCCCCCCTTGGGGAGGCGTGATAACTCTACAAGGGGGCGCGAGCATATTGAAAAGTCGAAAATAAAAGAGTATTTTAAAAAAGTTACTAATTTACTGAGAGTAAACAAACAAAAAATACATTCTGACATAATAAAAAATAGAATACATATTTATATTGATATAATACATCTATAAAAGTATCAGCACTACATAATGTATTTCATAATTAATTTAACAATTCTAAGTTAAGAACAAGTATAATAATTACCAGTGATCCCATGGTTGTGTCATATATTAAACTATATACACCAATTAATACTTATCTTGACAATTTTTGCGTAGTTTATAATGAATCCCTTAACTCTGCCAATTAAAAGTTATGCGATTCGCTCCCCAATGTCACCGTTTTCCACGTAGGCGTGCTTATATGATGTTTTTTTGGGGATGAATAAAAATAAGCTAATCCTCTCTGAAATAAGTACATCCTTCGTAAACACTGTCCTTGTATTGTATTCCAAAGCCTGCGGAATATTAGAAGTGCACAGAGAAAAGATCGTACGTATGACAAACATATACGTCCGGGGAAAAGAACGTTTTAGCTGAGCGAGACGTTTATATGCGTGGGTGGAACTTAAGAAATTTAAATCCTATTGTAGATTTATCATCAATGTATCGTATTATTGAATTGAATAAATTGCTATTGTATTGAGGGGGGCACGATGAAAATTATGTTTAAATATTGGGTCGCAAGCATTGAAAATTTGAGAAGCATTGGTTTAATGGCTTGGGTTTAAAAACCCAAACAAAAAAAGCAAACTTATATTCGTATTATTAATATTATTAGATTTGGATTTTGCAATATAAAATACCCCTTTTTTTATTTTTAAATTGATCATTATTTATCCAATATTATGTCATTAAAAACAAAAAAATTTTAAAAAAATATTTATAAAAAGAACATATTAGCTAACAATGAAAGAAAAAAAAAATTTTCAAAACCCCTTTTTTATAACTAGATAAACCCATTCCAAAAATCTTAACAACATCGTTTAAATTTCCAAAAAAACAATTGCTTTTTTCATTAATTAAATACAAATTTAACCAAAAAATTTTTTTTTAGTCATCCGATTTCATTCTGGGAATGAACTTATGCTAGATATAGATGCAATTGATGTCGAAAAACACCCACTGCCATTGTTGTTATGGATATCAGTCCTCTTTAAAAAGATTATCCAATTATCTAATACCCTTTTTAAAGAAAAAAAAAAAAAGACCTTGTTTCTTCTTTTCGAATATCACAGTTATACAAGTGTGTTTGATATTAATGATAAGGCATAATTATTTTTTGAGAATCCCTTTTTTTAAAACGGTAGATGAACAATAATCTTATTAACACCTTGAATTTTTTTTGAAAGATTTGATTATCATAAAACGTCTTAATCTTTTCTATATCATCTTCATCTGACAAAGAGATCTTCAGAAGAATAGGTTTGCGTTCTCTCTAGAATGAATTGGTGGTCTGTATTCATGCACATAATAAGTCGTTGCACCTACACCCCTATTAATAAGAGTATATTTAAGAACACGGGCCTGATGTTGCTGAGATAGTAAGAATAATCCTGTGTTGTGATTACTTTTAATTTCTTTTGTTACATTTATCATGCTAAAATTATTGTGTTCTTAGAATGGATGAAAAGATTTTAATTTAGATGCATTTGATTTACCGTATCTAAAAAAAAAAGATTGGATTCAAATGTAATTAAAGTATCCTTTTTTCATAGAATTTATATATTTATCATTTTAAATTATTTCTTTAATTTTTGTAGAAATTTATAAAAGGATATATTCCTCCCGCAGATTTTTTTCCGACTTTTATTTCATTTTATATGGTGGATTATATATCAAATACGTGTTTTTCGTTAGTTTTTATTCTGAATTATTAATAACACAATAGAGTATTTTAATTTCTTTATAAATTGCATCAATCAATTATTGCCATTGAAACTAAAATGACTAACTCATCTTGTATATATAATGCACATAATTTATCTATATATATAAAGAAGAAAAGTGACTCACACACTCAGCAGGATATCGCCGGAACTATTAGACCTACAAGCTTGAATTTTGGTAAGCATGTTCTTATTTTTTTGCAGCAGAGATCCGCTAAGAACGGATTTTTTGAAAATCTACCTACAAGAGGGTTGCGAGGATTTAAGAGGTGCTAGAGATAAACATTCCCGTTTTGAAATTATTAGACCTATAGACTTGAAATTTAGCAGGCATGTTTCTTTCGTTGAACACAGATAACGAAAAACGGAATTTTCGGAAATCGACTCCTATGGGGGCGCGGAGAGTTTCTGGAGCATATAGATAAAAAAATCCATTTTTGAAGTATTAAATCTACATTAATGAAATTTGGTATTGTAACAACCTACTAGATGTTATTGGTGTTTGGAGGTTTGAGCAAAGATCAGCCATAACAAGTTTTAAATTCAAATTTATTTTTCTCCCTTTTTCTTAATCAACACCACTAAAGATAGGAAATGCACTTAGTAAATAATTAGAAGAGCAATCGCATGGCTTAAGGCTACTAACAAATAAGTATAATTTATTTAACTTACTCTTGGAGCACTCTTGACTTCTACGCTAGGAATCACTGTAAATATCTTTCTTAATTATATGACCTCCGGTCGCTTTTAATCACTTTTAATCTCCAATTATCAACTATTGACCATCCAGTGACTATCCATCGGCTATCATCGCGTACCTAAATGCCAACGCTTAAATAGAACAACTCATTTGAATAAATCAAGTCTTCTTCAAGGGAACGTTTTCTCAACATAACTTACAGTTAAAAAGAATCAATTTACGCCAAGAGGATTAATAGAAGGTTCGTGGATAGACCCGTTACAGTATGCATGTTCTTTTGTTGCGTTGAAATTACCGGGATAAATTTCGTTTGTAAGGTTTATGTTGATTTTGTTCTTTTTTTTTTATTACTATTTACAGAGCAAAGATTGTACAATTACAAATTTTATACAAGATTATTCATAGTACCCTCTGAGGTTTCGAAACTTGATATTAAAAAAACCAAGAAGAATACAGAAAAAAAAATAACGTTTGAAAGAATATAGAAACAATTCCGGTTTTAAATACATACTTTACAGGTGCTCTATGTATGAAACCTTGGTTACGCGGCATACATCAATCCACAGTCCAGTCTCCATGTTACACTCTACTCACCAAGTACTATCAACGTAATTGACAGCACATGTAATTCTTTCATGCAGTTCTGCTGCATCTCGCGGCAAAGGGGGTACGAAGAATTGGCCTTATGTAAAAGACCATGTTTTTGGATAACACTGAAAGCTGTCAGAAACTTTGATAGTACCATGTTGAGTAGAGTGTAATAGAAAGTGGACTGTTGTATTGATGTTCCCTTTTTTATAAACCAAGGTTTCTACATAGAACACACGTTAACTATATAAATAAACTTGTATTGTTTCTGTATCCTTTCAAATGTTCTTTTTTTTTATGTGTATTCGTCTTAGTTTTTCAAACATAGCGCTTTGAAAACGCGGAAAGGAAATATGAATAATCCTGTACTGTAATATAATGGGATTTTATTTTTGCTGTAAAATAATTTAATTTTTCCATTAGAATCTATTACATTTTAATAGCATCAGTAAGCTTATTCTTTTCAAATTTAACTGAGGCATATTTTTACACTGAAGACATGCATTAAATTTTCTTACAAACATTAAAAAGAATGCATTTGAAAGTATACGACTTGCTTCACGAAATGTAATATATATATAAAAAAAAAATTATGTTAATTCTTCTACTTAGGTCAATAAAGAAAAAAATTATTTTAGTTACTTTTTATTAAATAATTGCTATTAATATAAATATGTATATACATATGACAGAATCATAATATTAAGATGCAAAATAGAAAGAGATTTTCCTTTTAATTTTTCATTTTCCTTTCTATTCGTGGTATTAAACTATTATTTTTGTTTATTACTCTATTTATTCCTTAATTAAATTTAATTATTCCAATAAAATAGTATAGTAAAAAGAAATTACATTCTCAGAAGTTAAGCCATTCCAGGTGGAACTCGATCCCACAACCTTTGGATTAGAAGTGCAACGCTCTACCGATTGTGCTACAGGGACACAATTAGCAATTCTCTTTTTTATATATGGTGCTGAAGTGTTATTTTTGTTTGTTACTATTTATTCATTAACTAAATAGAATTAATGAATTAACATTTGAAAAACTGCATTAAAACCAAGTTTTTTACTAACGATTGAAAATTTGAACAAGATTATATATATATATATATATATATATATATGTAGGGAGAGAGAGAACTAATAGTAGAGAGAGAGAGAGAGGAATTGAAAAAACACACAGAGAATAAAAAAATCCCAATTAAATTTTTAGACCTAACATACCACTCCGCATAATCTAAATAAAGAAAATCTAACAGACATATAATATTAACAACTTTTCCCTTAAACCCATCAATCGAAAATGACCACTGAAAGCAAAAAGAAGAAAAAGAAAAGAGACTGATCGAATTAGCAGCATCGAAAGTTATTTCTGTGTTCTTCCATGTTCGAATGGAACTTTTTCCATCGAAAAGAAACGCTATTGGAGAGTAAGAAAAAGCTTCACTAAAAATAGTCCCTCACATTGTCAGAAGGTGCCTTCCGGCCAGATGAAACTGAAGATGCATTTTAGCAGGAAGTTCAGTGCCTTCGACAACTTGAAGTAGGTTAGCCGTGCATCGAGGAAAAGTCTACATCAAAACTAGTTTTAACGTCAAACGATTGGGAAAAGATTGAAGTTGATTTCGTGCGAGAATTCATAAAAATTATAAGAAATATGATAAAGTTCTTTGTATTCATTGAAGTCTTGAAGGATGAAAATGATACATGCTGTCGTGATGAAAGTTGCGTGTAACCCGTAAGCCGAAATTAACAATAAATTGTTACGCGTGTACTTAATATTGGTTTTTTTTATTAAGTGTATTGGAATATTCTGACATTACGGAAGTGAAAGAAACGGTGTATGGATGTTATTTTTATATGCTAATATCTAATCATACGATATCTAAATTGATTTCACGTGCTTAATATTATTACATAGAGACAAAGGAATAAATGCATCGGAAAAAAGATAATTGTTACCGTAAAATCCGGAGTATAACGCGCACTTTTGATTCAAAGAGCAAAATCGGAATATAGGGGTGCGCATTATACGCCGGGTATGAAAATGAGAGCTTTAAAAATACAAAAAAAGTTGAGCATTAAAAAAAAAGACTTCTGTGTATATAGAAATACTGTTTATTTAAAAGAAGTGACATTCCTTGTGAACTAAAAAGGTTGTAATTTTAAAAGTATACCATTTTTTTTAAGCTTGTAATAATACTTGGAATAAAAAAGACTTCAGAACACAAGAACATTGCGCTCGTATATTTTGGGTTTCTTCATAAACAAGTAATATAAAAAATTAAAAAAATTAAGTCAATTCCTACTTAGGTCAACAAAGAAAAATTTTAATTTTTTTTTACTTTTTATTAAATAATTACAATTAATATAAATATGTATATACATATGACAAAATCACAATATTAAGTGACAAAATAGAAAGCGATTTTCCATTTTCCTTTCTATATATGTGGTGTTGGACTATTTTTTTTGTTTGGTTACCATTTATTTATTAATTAAATTAAATTGTATCAATAAAAAAGTTAAGAATGAAAACATTTAATCAGAAAAAAAAGCCATCCCAGGTGGGATTCGAACCCATGACCTTTGGAGTAGAAGTCCAACGCGCTATCCATTGCGCTACAGGGACACAACGAGCGATTTTCATTTTTATATATGATGCTGGACTATTATTTTTGCTTGTTGCTATTTAATTAATTTACTTGAAATACTTGAAAAAACTGTATTAACATCAAGTGTCATCCACTACGAGTTTTAAAATATGTATTTGAACTTGAGTGGATGAATAAAAAGTATTTTATTAACGACTGAAAATTTCAACAAGATATATATATATATAAAGAGAGAGAGGGGGGAGAGTGTACGCTAATAGTAGGAATTGAAAAAGGGGTTGCGCATTATTCGGTGAATATACCTAAAAATTGTTTCAGATTGAAAGTATAGGTGCGCGTTATACGCTGGATTTTACAGTAATTATTTTCCTATATATTTGCTAAAATAATTTTTAATTGTTGTAGAAATATCAGTAAAATTTCAGAATAAAATATACCGAATAAAAAGATTAAATATTTACGAGAGAATACTTTTTCTAAAATAAATATTTCAACTAAAATTTTTTCAAATCAAAAGAGTCGTATCGAATTTTAATGTATCGTGTTTCTTCTTTTTAAAACATAGATTTATCTTGCTTTCAATTTAACAGGATTTTGATGATTTACCTTTTTCCTGTACAAATTAATCTTATTTAACACCGAACATAATAATATGCGAGAATAAACGGTTAAAACCTCAGTCCCGAAAAAAAGTCCCGAACAAAAGTTCGTTAGGTGGAAAATTCGTTAATTAGCGATTCATAATATGCGAGTTCTTGGTTCCACGAAAAAGTTCGTAAAATAGAGTTTTGTGAAATGGAGGTCCGTTTGTAATTCATACTTGATTTTCTGAGAATCCAACTTTTGAAATCAATAAATCTGAAACAGTAGGACTGTTCATGATCAATACAGCAATTGGGAATGATTGATTTAAATAAAACTCGTCCAAAAAATTGAGCAACAGAATTCCTGTAGAAAATACCAGTTAAAAATAATGTTTACACAAGTTATTTCACTAGATTTTTAAAATAATATATTTAAGATATCAACAAATTATTATTTTAATTAACCGCATAATCAAAATACATTCAATATAATTCCAATTACCTGATATCTTATCCCCGTATTTATTCGAATCTAAGCCGCCCTCGATTCTAAGCTGCACCTCAAACTCTCAACACATTTTTGTGAAAAAAATAAAAAGTAGTGTAAAAGGGTTTATCGGTATCTGATATTTACGATACTGAAAAAAAAAATTAATGAGTGAATAATAAATAAGTGAATAACTAATTTATTTCACCAGTATTAAAAACTTTTAAACACATACACTAACCTATAATTGCTCTAACCATTCAGTAAGTTCAATTTCCCCCATCCAACGAATTTTTCCGCCTTCGATTCTAAGCCGCACTCGATTTTTGCGACAAAGTCCGGCTTAGATTCGAATAAATACGGTATTAAAGAAATTTTACTTGTTTAAAAGATTTATAATAAAGCTTTAACTTATTCATAACTCCCCTATCTATTTTTAATATCATTTTAGTTTTATACTTATTATTACATTTGACCAAATACACTATTTTAAATGCAGGAACTAAGAAGAAAGAATTAAATACTTTTTGGAATTAATATATGTTAATCATAGTTTAATAAGTTTATTTATGAGCCAAGTTTATGAATCCTGTTCATTTCAAAATAATAGATTTTTTTATTGCATTTCAGCTTATTTTACGCTGCTATAAAAAAGCCTAGTTTTTAAAATCTAAAAATAACATTATTCTTATATATGACAGAAATTACACTATTTAATGAACAATTTCTAAAATTAACCTTGTCTATGATAATTGCAAACTACTTTTTTTTATATAAAATGTATACAATATTGATATCATAATTAAACTTCATTAGCGTAATGAGAATATATCTTATTACATTGCTAATTTCTATTTGGATAATTTTTTTCTCTTTATATGTGTGTTCCACACACGCATTCGATAATACATGCTCTTCCTTTCTCATTTTACAGTTCATCGACAAATGGAATTTTAGATATTTTAAAGCAAAAAATCGCTTATTAAATAAGAAATTCTAATTTTTAAAAACATTGCATGAAGCTACGTTCCCTATTCACCTTCCATTCTAGATATCAAATATGAGCTAGTATTAATATTTCTTAGACATTTTTGTATCAAAAAACTTATTTCATGTACGAGCTCGTATCTTTACCATTGTGCGAAAACAGTCTTTTAACAAATTAATTTTATTACATGAATTCGTTTTTGACATTCTAAATAAATGTGAATACGTTTAGCCCTCGAGATAATACTATATTTCTTCTCTCATTAAAAAAAACATACAATCCTAAATTATTTTTAGAATACACACCAATCTAATTTATACCAGCGGAAAGAGGGTTTTTCAGTATTAACACACAATAAAAAAAAATCCTCCTTGACAATTCATTCACATAATTTTAAGTTCCCAGCTGTTAAATTATTCATGAGCGTTTTTCGGTCTTTAAATTCGTTTTAAAATGCATACCTCGACACAACAATGACAGTTAAAACCTACTTCCTTCCTCCCCAAATCTATTTTAATCGTCCATACAAAGCGGGTATTCTCACATTACTCTGCGCCATTTCAAAGCAACACGTGTCTCGCCAAACCGAGGCTATAAACATATTTAGATAAGACAGCATTTCCATAAATAGGAAACAGCCGGCTACACTATGCATTCAGTCCAAAACATGACCAAGATGTTCTATTTTGTTTGTGGGCCCCACTATTAAACTAGAGAGGGTTTTTTTATGCATCTCCACCCTTCTCCATGTTCCACCCTACCAGAATTTACCGCATAGATATCGAAGGTATCTTTGACCAGAACTAGATCAGTAGGACGTTTGACCGTGACCATGATCTAATGAAATACTCAGCACGGAACAATTTGAATCCTTTTAAAGACGTCTACCGTAACAATGCATCGGAACAGAAATATCTAGAGGGATTTTTCTCTTTTCTTTCTTCTGTTAGTGGAAATATTGTGGTCACGATTTCGTAAAGATCTGTCCGCGTTGTTTCGAATTGTGATTGTATAATCGACTTAGGGGAATTCTTGTAGGCTGTGGAGGCAAAAAATACACATCAGAAAGAAATTGGGTACAGGGGTGGAAGATTTACAGATTAGTCGAAATCAGTTTTTCTTTTTGCAGAAGTTAATAATTCTATTCAGTGTTAGTATTACAAAAGTCTGAGCCTTTCTGGCAAATCGTTTGGCTGACAGATGCAGAAAACTAAATAAAATGAGAAGTTGAAGTTTCTTTTTTTCCCCCCCGCGTCTTTTTAGTTTGAAGATAATAAAATTCAATACAATGTTCTATATATACCAAGTTTTTTTTCTTAAGCCGGAATTTCAACGCAAAGGAATGTTAATAAGATATTATTTATAAGTGATACAAAGTCAATCCCTCACACATCATAAAGAAATGAGCACGAAGATTGTATTTGATTGACAAACGAGAAGCAAAACACTTACTGCGAAAACGAGTTTTCTTTAAGTTGGTAACTCATTTGCATATATTTCTTACATGTAAAAGAAAGAAAAAGATGAACATTCTACTTCTCAATTGAAATTCATGTACAAAAATAGATTATGCTACAATATAAATTATTTATAGTAAATTTATCTGTCGTATATATGGCATTTGTACTAGTATATTCATCATTTGTTACAACTGTAAAGCCTTTTTTCCTGTATTTATGCCACACGTTGTTAAAAATGATGGAAATAAATTTTTAAAAAAAGTTGCAATACTCATTTATACTTTATTAAAATTGAATTTTTATAGTAATAGGAAAATTTGCATCAAATTCTTCATTATGAAATATTTTATGAAAATGTTTTTAAATGAAAATGGAAACGATTTATTGAATAAAGTGTGAATAGCTCTTCGTACAAAAATGATTTTTACGTTCTTAGTTAAATAGTTACTAAAAATATTATTTAAATATGTTCTTCGAGAAAAAAAATCAATAAATGAATTGTAAACTTAACTTGTATTAGATTATTTTTATTATTATTCCATTTCTTTTATTAAAATATATAAAAATGATTTTTTTTAAAAATTTCAGATGATCAACTGATTTATTATTTGAAAGGTTAATATATTTATTGTAAATTTAATATTTATATATAAAGAAATAAGATTTCAATGTGCTTTTTCAAAGAGCCTTGAATCAGTGCTTGCCGAATACTAACGGTTAGAGCAATTACAAGTTTATTTATATATTTAAAAGTTTTTTTTGTGCGCGTAAAATAAATTAATTATCCACCTCTTATTTGTACTCATTTAATTTTTTTTTTAAATTTCGTAAAGATTAAAAGTCGATTAGAAAAGGCACTCTAAATTATCTTTTATTTTTTCACAAAAACGTGTTGAGTATTTGGGGACGCTTAGACGCGAGTTAATGCGGTATATATTTCTTGTTATTTGCAACTCGCAAATTTTTGAAAACTGATTTCTCATTCCTCAATGAGGCTTGTTTATGTTTATGGGCGATCAGCTTATAAAAGAAAGTAACTTTAACAATGAATTGACCGAGTGTTTTGTTTTTATGTGGATTTCCTTCTGTATATTCTCTTCCTTCTTTATATATCCGCAACTGAATCCTTAATTTTGCTGTTTACAAACCCAATAACTTTTATTTTTTCCTTTTTGAGGTTTGAAGTGTTTTTCTATAGATAAGAATTTCAAGTAAATAAAAAGTAAGTACATGCGAGATTGAAATTTTAATCATGCTCAGTTTCCAAGCTAAATAACTTTTTCTTTTTTTCTCCCTTTGAAATAAAAATATTTTTTCCACAGATTTACATTTCGAATAAATCAAAAACGACAACGCTAAAAAAAATAATAAAGTGATTTTTTAAAGCTACAATTTGTACTTGCATTGTAATTTGGAAATACAGTCGAACCTCTATATTGCAATTTTTTCTATAAAGCGAACTTTTTCCTGGAACCAAGAACATTTCACGATTTTCTTCGTAAAATAACCACCCAATAACGATGTACATTTTCTATATAATGAACTTTTCTCTTGGATTCAATTTCTTTTCTCCCTATTTTTAAAAAAATTCTGGACATTTCGAGTTATTCTCTCTTTTGAGAGATTTTATGGTAGTCACAAATTTTGAACTGGTTTTATTAGATGCTTAACTCGCTGAGAGCAACAGAATTCTCGCCATTTCTTCCAAGAAGTGCAACATTTAATCCCCATTGTCCAGTTCTTTGATATACCCTTTCACCATAGGTGGAGTTGTCTCGTGTCCCCGTGTCCTTGAACTAGTCTCCTTTCATTTGTAGTGTTGATAAGTCGTACTGGTAACTTCATTTATTGTAGCTCAAAAATGTCAAAACGTGCCTGAGCACCAAAGAAAAAAATTTAATTCTTCAGGAAGTGGATAAAGGTTTCAAGAAATCTTCCTAGCAGTTTTTCTTCTTCTCTTTTTTAATAGGTAAGATAGATAAAATAAAAATATATATTACCGTAAAATCCGGCATTAAACGCGCACCGGTGTATAAAGCGCACCCATACTTTCAAGATGCATTTTTTAATTTTTAGGTATATTCGCCGTATATAACGCGAGCCCCCTTTTTTACGAAGAAATCTGAAACATTAGTATACATTGCTCTTATGTTTTGAAGTCATTTATTCGAAGTATTATTCCAAATTTTTGAAAAAAAATAATATGCTTCTAGAACTACGTCTCTTTTAGTTCATAAAGCAAGTAATTTCTTTTAAATAAACAGTATTTCGATACAAATAAAAGAAAATTTTTCTTATGTTCATCTCTTTTGTTATTTTTAAAGCTTTCGTTTTTATACCCGGCGTATAACGCGCTCCCTTAAATTTCCATCAAATTTTTTGTGTTAAAAGTGCGCGTTATACGCCGGATTTTACGGTAATTTAGAAAAAGGTGTGAATAATAATTTTTTTAAATATATAGCGTTTATGAATTTAAAAATTTGTTTTGTGTGATTTATATAAAGAAAATTGAAAAATTAACCTCTATGTAACGAATTTTCCATATAAAGAACTTTGTTTCGGGATTTAGCGACTGCGTAATATAGGTCTGACTGTACGACACAATTACATTTTGTGGAAAAGTTTAAAAACATCGCGATGGCAGGCATGAACAATTCAACAATTCAATTCAAACAACAATTCATATTATGCATGTATAAAAGTTAGTTGATTTGCTCATGCCTACCCTTCCTAATATGGTTTTCATTGAAGTAAGATCCTTTCTACCTCAATTAAAAAAAGAGTTGGCTTACTCCATTAGAGAGAGAATGTTTGTTTGATGATAAAAAAATTAAAATTTAATTGGTATGAATAATTGTAATTAAGCGTTTGCGGATACGAAATAAATTAGTTAGAATATCAGAATTCATTTAATTTTCTAAACATAAAGCATGACATTTTAATTTATTTTAAGATGAATATTATAATTATGACAATATAATTTATTTTAAGATCACGTATAACTCATTAGTGCATGCAGACCTTGCTTTAGTTTTTCAAAAGTAATGAGTAATATCCAAAAAAATATATATGAATAAATGAGGCTGCATTGACATGAAAATATTAATTTTACTGAGCAATATATGTATTGAAATAAAATGTTTTAAGTGCTCCGAATCAGCTTGGTGTTGTCGTTACATAAATATTGAATTTTCTTTTAAATTAGATAAGCAATTTAAAAGGGGAACGATTTAAAATTAATTTCAATAAAAAATTAATTTCAATAAGTTTATTTCAATAAAAAAATTTATTTCAATAAAAAAATTTATTTCAATAAAAAATTAATTTCAATAACAATGAATTATTTTTAAACTTTTAGAAAAATTGCAAAAATTAGAAAAAAGATTTCTGTTTAAGGATCCTGTGGCAGCGGTAACCAAGTGACTATGGTCACGAACTCAAGGCCGGAGTGTAGCAGGTTCGATTCCTGGTTCCACTGAAGACCCACCGTATTGAGGGGGCCATTGCACATTAAGTTGTTGAGGCTCAATGTCCTCTCGTTGGTGTGGTAGTTAAGAAAGGGAGGTGCCAGTTCATGTGTCGTCCTGGTCACACTTGACCGAGATCTAAAATTAAGAGGTCCGTCGCCAATAGCTCTCGTGTTGCTTTTATAGAGCGACGTTAACATAACTCTCACTGCTTAAGGCTGTTTTCGCCATATGTACGAGAGCGTGAACTTGACGCCGAACACATTTTCAAACAGAAAAAATTTCTCAATTTTTATAAAAATTTGTGACATTGTAACTCATTCTTTTGTTTATAATATAGTGTTTTTAAAATTTCAAAATATATAATATAAATAATTACTTTTTCCTATTAACATGTAAAAGAATAGCTCATTTAGTATTAAGGTATAGGGAAAAAAATGAAAAACACATTTTATAAAAGAAAAAATGTGTCAAAAAACTCGGATAAAAATGAGTTGTACGATAAAATAAGTGATTCTCTACAGGATAGTGTAGCCAGAATATAATATTAATGTTTGTGTGTGTGTGTGTGTGTGAGTACTTTTATAAATGAAAAGTTATTCCGAATTCGGCCCCTAATCTTTAACATTAGCCGAAGATAGCCTTAAGGTTCCATATATGATAAAGAAACTTTCGTAAAACACACGTCATTGCAAAGTATACCGAAATATTTAAATAATATACAGTAGAAATCGTTTAACGTGAAACTGAGGGGGACTGAAATATTTTTTCGTGTTTAAAGAATTTCCTATTGAAGGATATAGGAGAAAAAAACAAGAAAAAAAATATAGTTTGTGACGTCTCTCGCGTCTTTCTGATTAACATGACTCCTATGTTCTTTGACGGCCACGATTAATGGCAAAACTTTCCAACCCAATACCAAGAAGAGAAACGGATCGAATATGTAAATGAGATATACTATAAAAGGATAGCGTGGCAAACCTATTGGAGAATATAGCATAGCGTAGCAGGCTCAGAGGTTGTAGTGGGGAATCATTCTGATCAATAGCGTGACAAAGCTTAGTGTGGAATCTTGAGGATCAAGAATTAGCTGCATTGCGGATCAAGAATCTTCATAGATAAAGTTATAGATTATATTCTCTAGGTCAAGGGACCAGAACTGGAAAAGGTAATATTAGATATAAGTAATTAGATAAACAGGATTATTTAGGATAATTGAGATAGAGGATCTAGTTGCGTGATCTGACTTAAATACGTGATTTAATTCGGGCTTGACTCTCACTTTAATTAATAATTGTCAAAATTAGAATTTAAGTATTATAAGTTACTCTTAATAAAAGTTGTATTAAGAATTATGTCTCATCATTTTGATAATCCCACACCTCTAGCTTACGCGGAACCGGTAAGACATGGTCATCACAGGATGGTTATGTCTCAAGTTAACAAAATTAAGTTTATTTTAGAGTACATTTTATTTATAAAGATATAAAGATGTATATAAAACATCTTTGTAGTTTGCTCTCCTTTTTCCAATTCCTCTCTCTACTATTAGTTCAATCTCTCCCTATATATATATATATATATATATTGTTCAAATTTCCAATCGTTAATAAAATACTTTCTATTCATCCATTCAAGTTCAAATACATTTTTTAAAACTTGTAGTGGAGGACACTTATTAGTATAGTTTTTCAAATATTTTAATTCATTAGCTAAATTATAAACTAAATAAATAGTACCAAACCAAAATAATAGTCTAACAGCATATAGAAAGGAAAAACGTTTGTTGTGTCCCTGTAGCGCAATGGATTGTGCGTTGGACTTACAATCCAAAGGTCGTCGGTTCGAATCTCACCTTGGATGGCCTGATTTCTAAGAATGTGATTTCTTTTTTTACTATACTAAATTATTTGAATAACCAAATTTAAATAATGAATAAACAATAAAAAAAACAAAATGGATAATTCTACACCCTATATAGAAAGGAAAATGGAAAATTGCAAGGAAAATCGCTTTCTATTTTGTCACTTAATAGTGAGATTCTGTCATTTGTATATATATATATATATATATATATTTATGTTAATTGTAACTATTTAATAAAAGTAACTAAAATAAAATTTTCTCTGTTGATCTAAGTAGGAATTGACTTAATTCTTTTTCTTTTATATAATTTGTTTCTTCCTTACATAAGGTGGCCGCGATAGCCGAAAGGTCATGGTCCTGAGTTCATCGTCGATGCTACGTTTCCTTCGAGTACTGGTACCTCTAAAACCCACCATTTTGAGCAGCTGATGCACTTTAAATTTAACATGGTTCAAAGTCCTCACACTTGGTATGGAAGTTTGGAGTTTTGGTGGTGCCACTCGGGTTATTCCTCATCACTTAACCTTGGTTCAAAATTTCAGTAGTCGTGGTATTGCTTTAGAGTACGCCGTTAATAAACATTCGATCAATCTAATCACCTTTCGTCGGTGTACAGATATATATTTAACAATTATTAACATGATAAATTCAGCTTCTAATAATTTAAGAAATGTTTAAAGCTCTTTCGCTAAATAAATGGTCTCCGCCCCAATAAAACTAAACAGCCAACAGAAGTACAGTAAAAATTTCAAATACAGTACACTTTTTTGGGAAGAAAGATATTCCAGCATTAACATCAGTTATGACCCATATATCTTCTTTTCATTCTTTTCTTGTCATTAAAGTTTAAAAATACTCAGTAAGCGTTTAGAAAAACTTGTTCAGGCTGAAAACAACTCCTAATTCATATAGTTCTAACATTTGCACTCTTTTTCAATTCCTTCTATTAGTTCACACTCTTCCTATATATATTCTTTTTTATATCTTGTTCAAATTTTCAATCGTTAAAAATATACTTTTTATTCATCCACTCAAGTTCAAATACATATTTTTAAACTTGCAAAGGATGACACTTGATGCTAATACAGTTTTTTTCAAATATTAATTCATTAATTAAATTTATTTAATTAATTATAGTTTAAGAGATACATTTCAGTCGATATTACTCCTCTAGATGGCAGCCCCATTGGATAAAACAGCTTTTGATAAATTTGTGATGAAGATTTAACTTAACCGGAATAATCATATGCTAGTTAGACGTCAGCATTCCTTTTACACTGGTTTTAAGATCAGTTCTCACCTATTATATTCAACTTATATTAAAAAATGTAATTACAAATTTAAAGAGGTTAAAAAGTTTTTAATGTTAGTTTAAAAGGTGTTTTGTCACATAATATTGGGATTCTGTGTCATATCTATATACACATTTATATTAATTGTAATTATTTAATAAAAAGTAACAAAAATAAAAATTTTCTTTCTTAACCTAAGTAGGAAATGACTTTAAAAAAAAATTATATCACTTGTCTTATGGGATCCTAAAATCAGTAAACGTTCAGGTATTTTTTTCCCTTTGACATTAAATAAATATTTTACTTTTCTATATTGATGAATAAAGAAATAAGATTATAAGTATGGTAAAACATATAGATGTGAAAGAAATATAATGTATGAGAATTGTATTAAAAGAGGCTATTTTCTCAACACATTCGTTTTGTTAATCCAAAATAAATGTTTAGATATAACCCTCATGAGAGAACTTTTCGAAAATAACAATCATGCTACGGTACAAGTTAATGAATGAGTGAGTGAGTGTTTATTAACGTCACACACTTAAAGCAACACGAGGGTTTGGGTGAAGGACTTCGTAATTTTGAACCAAGGTCAAGTGACAGAGTCGACACCTAAGCCGGCATCCCAGTCTCACCAGAACGCCAACGGGAGGACAGATTTAACTGCATTGGCCCCCTATACACGGCAGAGCTTCAGTGGCATTAGGACTCGAACCTGTGACTCAATAGCGCTGGCCATTATGACCACTAGCCTACCACAATCACTCAAGTTAATGATATGGTCATTCTAGAAAATATCCTAATCACAAACATTACAAATATAATTGCAAATTTCAATACAATGATATATTAAATCATTTCTAAACAACTTTATTATATACGCTTATTGTCACCGGAACATGGATCGCAAGGCAATCCTCCGTCCCATATCTGAAGAGTAATTGAATCCTGATGAAAGCAGCTGAATTTGGCTGGGGAGAATGAGCCTCCTGATTGGTTCGCTGGGGAGAAAGAGCCTCCTGATTGGTTCGCTGGGGAGAAGGAGCCTCCTAATTGGCTGGCTAGAGAAATGGTGCTGTTTGATTGAATGGCAGGAAGCAGGCAAGGGATGACGTAAGAGTCTGATGTTCAGTCATGAAGTTTTTCGAATCGAAAGAGTACAACTTTATTGGATGATTTTGTACTTTTATAAATAAAAATAGAGTTTATTTGCATAAAATTTTTAGATTTTAAAGTAAGTTTATTCCAAATAATCAGATATTATATAACAACGTCAACTTATATTAGCAGAAACACAATATATATGAAAATTTTTCCTCGAATATTAAAAATGGATCTTCTTTACCAAGATTCAAATCAATCTAATCTCCATGCTACGAAGATGTCCAATTTTCAAAATACTAGTATGCAAACTTATCGAACAACAACTAAAAACTTTTTCTACTTTTTAACTACACAGAATTACAATAAATAATGGAAATTAAATAGAAAAACATTTTTATAATCATGTATTTGCCATTTTATCTAACTGTAAAACAAAAAGACTGTTTTCATTATGTCTGACGTCATGAATTACACGCTTATAAAACCAAGGAGCCAGTTCTGGCAACTATCAATTCGACGTGCTCTTTTACAGTATCGTAACTAGCCCAGTATTTGTTTCGATTAATCACAATGACCATGATAATTGCTTTGACTGCAGTAATTGCCGCATTTTTCTTTATGTACGTGTCTTGCAATACGGAGTTACATCACCATAATCATCCTTCTCCTGAAGTAATGATGTCCATGTCCGCTGATGAAGAACGCCATCACATCGGTCAGCATATGAGTGGTGTTGTGGATCTCGACCAAAGGGCTGAACACGACATGAAGTTCCTCTATTTCAAAATGCATGACAGCGACAACAATAACAAACTGGACGGATGCGAGTTGGTGAAATCTCTTCTCCATTGGCACGTCGAAGAATGCAAAGCTATGGGAGAAGACCATGCTCATCACGGAACGACAAAGATCTTCGAACACGAAGAACTGGCTTTCATGATTGACCCCATCTTATCTACGGATGACAGTAACTTGGACGGCTTCATTGACTATCCGGAGTTCATCTCAGCGCAGAAATCCAGAGGCTTCTAGAGTCGGTACGTTGTTTGACATCTTGTTCCCGACTTGATAAACTTTCCATATTTGACAATGGACCTTGCAATATTTTGGTATTCTAAATACAGTTGCAAGAAGTCTAGAAGCTCTGTTTTAATGTATTGTAAATTGACTAGATACAAATCTAGACTTGTGTCGTAAATGAAATCAGTCTACATAAACGATGTTGATCATTGTGCTGTAGTATTTTAGCGAATAAAGATATATTTTCTTTAACTTTATCCGTTTCTTATTTACCCCTTGATTGCGTAGTGATCGTAACTACCATCAAAGATTCTAGCTACTTTCTATTACTTTAGGTTAATTGGTCGTTGGAGTGAAAAGCTATCAACATAAGTATGTATTTATTACGATCATTTCAAGGATCCAAATGCAATTGGTTATCCCATATACGTTAAGGTTCACCTTCTTATTTAGAGTTGATATTGACGTATATTAGAAATGCCATGTATAATTCTAGATAATATACTTAATCCTTGCAACTACAATTTTAGTGATTTATAGTCCAGAATTATATAAAAATCTGCAAGATAATAAATGCGTCCTTTAGCTTTCATGGGAGGGTGGAAAGATATCGCGCTATAAGCGTGCGGTTAAACTGTTTGGTAGAGTAATGGATCCAATAAACCACGGGTTTGTATCTCTTCTTGTTGGGGCGTCATGCAGCTAAGCTGTTTATAATCCGGTTTGGATACAAAGTTTTCACGCAAGTGAGGTATGTTAATACTTGCCATCTAGATTTATATGACAGAGTTGGTAACGTTATCCACGAGTTCCTGAAATAATTAAATCACTCCAACAATGACGTATAACAATCTAAAAAAATAGCTGTCGATTTGTTGGTAGTTACCTTCCAAACCTCCTTATAATCCTTTAAAATTTTGTTTTCAAGATCTTTTCACGAAGCGCCAACAAGCAATGTTTCGCATTTTATAAGTATTGCCCAGTCTCTTGTATTTGAATTGAGTATATAATGTTAAGAATTGGTCGAATTTAATCAAGGGATGTTGTTTTGGTGCTAGTTTGATATCACGGGGCATGACGCCAAGCAGCGCTTGTTGTCGCCGGAATGGGATCCAAGATGGTGGCCTAGCTCTATCAAATTATCGGGAAGATATTTCAAAATATTTTTTAAAATTATTTCAAAAGTAGAACATAGGAAGAGATTGAGAATAACAAAGATCAATGAATGAATGAATAACAATATAATAAAAAGTTGCATGTACTAATATTATGCAGTATATAATAATTTTAAATTATAATTTAATAGATCACACACACATATACTATTATATATAGTTACTATTATGTATAATGTAATTATATATAAAAAAGAATAAGATCATCGTATTGTGATATAAAAATCCATGAGAATATTTGGAATAATTATAAAAAAAATGACATAATTATAAATAGCATAACACAATATGTAATATTTATTAATAGATACAATAAAAAAAACACAAGTATAAATAACGAATATTATGATTATTATATTTAATTGTATTTTTATATTTTACCAAAATAATTGCATAATATATTTTTTACATTAATAAGGAATACCGATTAAAAAGTACTGGTAACTTGCAATATTTCAATAACTGCAAAAATATCAAGGTAACCATCTTGTAATGTTATCGCCGATTTTGGCGAACATAAGCAATTTGGCGCGTGTCCCGTGATATCAAATTAGTTCCCAAATGCAGAAAGGAGAGATAAGCGATTTAACTGTCTCATAACTTTGTAGAGTGCCTCTGAGAATCACTCAGAGTGGCACGCATGCTATAGGTTGCCGACCCCTGATCTAGACGTACAAAATGTAGGGTAGCTCAATAGTCAGTTAACATATCAATAACCCTTAAACTGTTGGTGCAACATGGTATGTACCAGTGAAAAAATTCATCGTAGGGTAATGGCTCAACCTCATTTATATGTGAAGTTGTCATCTTTTTTCAAGATTTCTTATTGAATAATTCTGCCTTCTAGCAATCGGAATATATAATTAGGCAAAACATTCTAAATTATTTTAAGAGACGGTTAGTTACAAACACATCTCAAATACTGATCGAGAAGCAACCTTCAAATACTAGGAAATGATGAGTCGTTATAGGTGATATGGAAAATGTACTGCATCGCATAGCATGGTGAAAAAATATAATATAAGCGGTGCGAATACATCAAATAACCATTCAAATTTGTCTGAGCCCCGTTCTTTGGCCTTTCAAAGTCCCTTTTCTTAGAAAACCCCCTTTTTTTTTTGCCCAACCTTGTTATTACGGTCCAAGTCTTGGCTCTTCTCGACATGGAATGCTTTCAGTAGATTTTCACAAGTGTTTTATCCCATGAAAATTACAAGTACATCGTATTGTTCTACAGTCGGACCAGTTTTAAATACTGTTTTTTAAAGTTACAAGACGTGTTATTTGACATTATCAGAAATGTTGTATTCCCCACAAAAAAATAGGTTTGCCTGTTTTGTGTCTCTAGAAAACTATCATAATATGCGCAAGTTAACTGATGTGTAGAATACCATTTGCTCAGAAGTAACACGCACTTTGACCATAACTGGCACTCACCTGGACACTAAAATTTATTTCATTTACGAGTTTTGAAAAAGATTTCGAGTTTGAATTGTTTTGGTGTTTCTTTGGTTTTTCCCCAAAAGAAAATGTTTAAGTTGCAGAAAAAAGAAATTGCTGTTACCAGTAAAACGCAATGCTCTTTTTCTGTAAACTACATAAATGTCTGAAGAGCGAAAGTAAAATTTAATCAAATATTTAAATAGGCTCTTTCAGATACATTTATCTTTGCAAATAATCAATATAGCTTTGGATTTCACTGATAAAATTATTTAAAGGAACAGTAAGCAAAATTCAGTTTGATTACAAGTAAAATAAAATTTAACTTCTCTGAGTGATAATATATACAGGATCTAGAGCTTGAAAACAAAACATAAAACGTATTACATGACTGCAGTGGCGTAACGTACACCCCGCATTGCGGGGGAGGGGCCTGATTGATATCATGTATGTGTTTGGGCTTGGGGCCCAAAACCTGATTTTGCAGGGGGCCCTAGTATTCTTCGTTGCGCCACTGCTTGGCTGCCGAACAAAATTCATTAATTCTAGCAAAAGTAAAAGCATGTTTCACACATACACACAGTTCGTAAGCAATTCAAGACTTTCTTGACGATAATATTTTGCATAAGGCATTTGTAAGTTATTTTCTTTGAACAATGTTATGAAGATTTGTAACGAAATTTTTAAAATAAAATCAAGCATTAAATTAATGATTTTTTGACCGAATCAGTTTAACTTTGTCTAATATTTTTTCCTTATTTTCACTAAAAGTTGTGTATAAATACTCATAATCCGTATCAAAAGATTTTCTCCGTATTAAGATTAAAGGAATATCCACACTTCTCATCATATTTGTTATATATACATCTTATTTTTTGCTTTGAGTTTCTCATTTTTGTTTCATTGCTCTAGTTTAAATTACAGACTCTAAACACACAAATTAGAAGTGCTCGTTTTTCCTTATTATGGAGAAATTGACCCAAAACTTTTGCTTCCACAAACCTGAAGTCCACTCAAATAAATATGTAAAAAATAATAAAAATGTATTTATTTGTTATGTACTGGTGGTTTTTTAAAAAGTACAGAAGCAACTAACAGGATCCGAATGGATGAAAAATAAATCAAGGCATTTTTCTAAATTCTATAGTGTCGCCATCTATTACATCTGTTATAAGTTAAAAAAAATGATTAATTTTATTGTAATTAAACGTGTGGCAATTATTTTTTATCCACATTGCTATAAATTACGAATTAAAAATATGTAAAAAATTTGTTTTGGTATTTGTGATGTTTGTTCGCGTCAGACTGACCGCCATTTGCTTATGCGCCTCAGCGCCCAAAGTCACGAAAACTGAGGTGGGCACAGTAGGCCTTGATCTGCTATGAGCTGTTGCGCCACTGAGAGAGAGATATGTTATATTTGTAGAATTATTTCCACAAAAGGATTTTTTTTGTTGGTTTTGGTTAATTTTATTAAATAACTAAAGTTCAGACACCCTCTGAATTAAAATCAAATTTTTCTTTCAAATATCAATATGAATCATATAAATCATTATGATATAACATTTTTATTCAATAATTAAATTATAGTTGCAATAATTAGTTTAAAATTATTCCTTATTCAAGGAAAATCCTTCAAATTTTACTCTGAATAGTTTTAATTACTGGATCCCGTTAAAACATTGAATAACTTGAAACCAGATTCTCAATATATATATATTTTTTTATCTTTCTGTATTAACATGCCATACCATACAAAATAATTTATTATTACAAATCGACCTCAAAATGAAACATATTTCTAAAAGGAAGCGAAGTCATCAGAACACAGAACACACACAATTCTATGAATTTTCCAGTTTAACAACTATATATATATATTTAATAAAAAAGACAAAAGAACAGAATACTTTAAAAAAAACAAATGTACTATTCTTCACGAGTAAATTTTTCTTTTGAGGTTTCGAAAACTTCATCAATAAATAACATAGTTACAGTCAACAATATTAGTTTAATATTTTCTAAAAATGATTAATTATAATGGAAATTATTGCATTTGATAAAAAAAAAATTCACGGATTATTGTTTGAAAATTTACTGTACTGTACTAAAGATAACTTAAATCTTACAAGATTTTCTATTCAAATTCATTTCAACACTTAATAGAATCTGAATAGATATATCTGCCTAAATAATATATATTCAGATACAAAAATCAGTTATAAAGTTATTGCGTTATGCACGCTTTAATGTTGACAAAAAATGAAATTTTATAATTGAAATTTCAATAACTTCTAGATAAACTTTGCGTTGGTACGATTGAGATTTATCCCCGTTACATTAAAATCAGGGCTTCGAACCGTAATTTTTTTCGTTCCGGTTCAACAAAAAAAAATATATTGGTTCTCAGTTCCGGTGTTTGTTCCGACAAAAATAACGGTTTTCGGTGCTCAGTTCCAAATGAATAATTTTATTTTATGTATATTCTTAAGTGCACTAAAAATATAACTATATCATAAACAAAAAAAAAATGTAATTTGACCAAAATTTAAATCAAGTTATTTTTAAATAAAATCAACAATAATTATAAAATAAGGATACACATATATAGATTCTAAAATTAATACTTATTTATATAATGAGCTAAAAAATACAAAAAGTAAATAATAAATTGATTATTCATTTTTGAATATACATTATATATTCCAGCATTCTTACAAATACATCAAAAATAATAAAATTATCCAATACAAATGCACCGTACAGACCCAAAGAAAAAAAGAAGGCAGGAAACATAAATAATGATAATGATAATAATGTTTCTTTCGGACGGAGAGCTCGTAATTTTGAATCTCGGTGAAGTGATGAGGATGACACCTGAGCTGGTATCTCCACCTCCGAGCTTTCACACCATGCCTAACGGGAGGACTTTGAGTCCCGACAGATTTAAGATATCCGAGTACTTGCGACAACTTTTTATTTTTTTTTAAGAAAAAAAAATGGAGATGTGGGGATTTTTTGTGGATTTTTTTTTTTTTTTTTTATTTATTTAGCTCATTTTAAGAAAAATATACTAAAATTAAAAAAAGAAAAAGAAATTATTATTACTATTATAGGAAAAAATTAACAAAAAATTATATAAACAAGGATCATTCTGTACAAAAAGTTTATGAACAAATTTTCAATTTTTCAATTCTGATGTGTTGCTATGTTATTCATTTTTGAAATGACCATGAGGATAAGATAGATTTTAATTTTTACTAAAACTAGAGAACTTTCTCTTATAGTTATTATATGAATTGCTTAAAAAACAGTGATTATATTCACATAAGAGATTAAATTTTGTAATAAAACAGTGATATATTGTTAAACCTGAAGATTATAAAACTCTTCTACTATTATACAGAACATACACAAAAAAATTTCAGTTAATTACTTTTAAAACTTTTTGAGCAATCGCTGTCCCCGTTTGTGAGAATTTTCAACAAAAACACATTTCCAATAAAACGCATTTTAAAGTATGGCATCTTGCTTAAAGTAATAGCATCTGCTTTGACTAAAACACTTGTAGTTTTTGTTCTAGTGAACGGAAAATAATAAACTTGGTATTTTTTATAAAGCTAATAAGACAGCCTTAAAAAAAATGATAAAAATTGTCAATTTTTGGCTAAATCTACGATTTTTGGGTAGTTGGATACCTTAACGTGCATCAGCTTCTCTATGTAACGGGTTTTCAGTGGCACTAGGTGGCCGCGGTAGCCGAGTGGTATAGGTATCGGATCGTGACTTGCCTTGTCACGAGGTCGAGCCCAGTTCCACTAAAAACCCGCCGTGTAGGGCAGCAATGCACGTTAAATCTGTCGAGAGCTGAAACGTCCTCCCGTTGCTGTGGTGTGGTAGTTAGGAGAGGGAGCGCCAGCTCAGGTGTCATCCACGTCACTTGACCATGGTTCAAAATTACGTGGTCCATTGCCAAAAGCCCTCGTGTAGCTGAACAGTGCGAAGTTAAAATTTAATCAATCAATCAGTGGCACTAGATCACGCTCATGACATACCAGACACGAGTCAGTGACCTTGATAAACAGGCTATAGCGGCCACTTATTTCTTTACAAGATGACAAACAAAATTTTAACACCGTGGTAATCCACTTTCAAACGGAAAAGAAATTAAGGAATTCCCTAGTTTTATACAGTTGTAACGAATGGCGAAAAGATGGTAATAGAGCGCCTTCCAGCCTGCCACTTTGGTGGAGGGTGGACGTGCCAATGTCCGCCCCCGCAAACCCCTTAGTCGTTGCATTGTATTAACGGTTTTTATGTATTTATAACTGTGCTCAATCAGAATGTCCCATCAATTAAAATTATTTGAGCTATCCGCCGGTGTTATTTTTGAGTACAGGTTATACAGTTAATTTAAATTCTTAGCATTAACCCTCCAAGCGGTCTGCACGTAAAATCCCGTCATTCCAGAGATGCTTTTTCTGCCTTCAAGGAAGATTCCCAATAGCGGCCGAGCCACATTCTTAAAAATACGGCTCAACCGCTTTTGAGAACCCCACCTGACGGCAAAAAATACGTGCGGTGCATTTTCGAAGCATCTCCAGAATGGCAAGACTAAGTGCAGACCGCTTAGAGGGTTAACATAGCTCTACAACACGAAAGCCATTGTCGATGGATCTTCTAAATTTAACCACGTGAAGGAACGAAAATAGCTTCTGAACCTTTACCTTATTTTACTAACTTCCACGTCTCAACACTAAAATCTAGTTCAATTAACACGCAGGGACGCCTATTACTCTGTAAGACGGTCTACAATTAAATCAGGACTCGAAACCACTGCTCGATGTGAATATTGCTAGTTATGAAGGTACCATACGAATATTGCTGCTCATGTGAATACTGCCTGCCTACAACACACACAAGAATATTCTACCTGTTCATTGCAATGATTGAATTTAAAAATTAAATAATTGTACTTGTTAATTTTTCTTAAAAAATAAGTATTTTCTTGATAATTATAAATAAAACAGTTAACAGGATTAGAATATTTAAGGTGTGACGTGGAAGTAGATTGCCAATAATTGGTCATTTTTAGAGTTGTTTTATCTAATCTTTTGGTTTTTTTCTTTCTACTCGTTATAAATTTTAATTAATTACAAAAACTGACTATTTACTTCGAACTATATAGTCAAAAGAAGACATCGATATCTGAAATGGTATTCCACACAATATACTAGAAAAACAACTTAGTTTGTTTTGCTTTTCTCACTTTGATCAAGTAGCTCCAATACGACACAAAACTGATTATTTTTAGTCATATTGCAGCTTTCAACTGATACACATGTAGAGATTTTAAGCACTCAAAAAAGTTTAAAATCCGTGGTTCCTTAGGGCTGCGGTAGCCCAGTGATTAAGGTATCAGACCATGGCAGGCATGTCATGAGTTCGAGCCCAGCACTACTAATGACCCGCCGTGTAGGGCAGTGATGCACGTTAAATCTGTCGAGAGCTGAAACGTCCTCCCGTTGGTGTGGTGTGGTAGTTAGGAGAGGGGTGCCAGCTCAGGTGTCGTCCACGTCACTTAACCATGGTTCAAAATTACGTGGTCCGTCGCCAAAAGCCCTCGTGTAGCTAAACAGTGCGACGTTAATATTCACTCACTCACCCGTGGTTCATTAAGGCTTTATTTGGTACCGAAATTTTAGATTCCTTGTGTTCCAAAGCAATTCCATTTTTTATTAATATGAGCATTATAATATTAACGTTCATAGTCTTGTGTCAGGTTGGTACTAGAAAAGCTCCCAAATCCTCTTTTCCGTAAAGGTCTTTTCTAATATACATTTCTAACGCAAATGATACTCAATAAGGTACCTTCCTTTGAATAATTATCCTGGAATTTCCTTTTGAAATACATAAATCCCCACATTTTTGTGATATATTCTGCGTAGAATTCCCTTTTATATAAAATCTCAAGGTATCACAGAAAATTAAGGAACTCCATTAGAACTGAATGAACAAGGTTCATGAACTCCCGAATTAAAAATACAAAAATTCTTTCCCAAAATTCCAGTTACTACAATCACCATGCTACGAAGACATCTAATACACAAAAAACAAGTATGCAAATTTAATGAGAAATAATCAATATAATTTTCACTATTTTCTAATTTCAATGTTGAACCGCCAAAATTGCAGTAAATAATTAATATTAAATTGAAAATTTATTTGTATCATCATGTACTCCCTATTTTTCCCAAGTGTAAGATGAAAAATTTTTTAAATACTTTTGACGTCATGAATTATCTACCTATAAAACCAATAGGCACAGGGATGGTGACCATCACTTCGACGTGCTCTTTTACAGTATTACAACTCGCCCAGTATTTGTCTTCAATAAATCACGATGACCATGATAATTACCTTGACTGCAGTAATTGCCGCATCTTCCTTTATGTATGTGTCTTGTACGGAGTTGCATCACCATAATCATCCTTCTCCTGAAGTGATGATGTCTTTGTCCGCCGATGACGAACGCCATCACATCGGTCAGCATATGAGCGGTGTTGTGGATCTCGACCAAATGACTGAACACGACATGAAGTTCCTCTATTTCAAGATACATGACAGCGACAACAATAACAAGCTGGACGGATGCGAGTTGGTGAAATCTCTTCTCCATTGGCACGTCGAAGAATGCAAAGCTATGGGAGAAGACCATGCTCATCACGGAACGACAAAGATCTTCAAACACGAAGAACTGGCTTTCATGATTGACCCCATCCTTTCAACGGATGACAGTAACTTGGACGGCTTCATTGACTATCCGGAGTTCATCTCAGCGCAGAAATCCAGAGGCTTCTAGAGTCGGTTCGCTGTTTGACACTAAATAGTACTTTTATATTTGACCATGGACTTCGCAAAATTTTGGTATTTTAAATACAATTGCAATAAGTCTAGAAGCTCCGTTTTTTTTAAATTTATATTGACTAGATATAAATCTAGAATTGTGTCTTGGATGAAATCCGTCTGTAAAACAATGTTGATCGTTGTGCTCTAATATATTGGTAAATAAAGATTTTCTCTTAAATTTTTGCCTCGTATTAACTGCAACTGTTTTATTTATCTTTCCTTTGATAAATTCGTTGTTAGAATTGGTTATCCCCATGCATGTAACATGGGATTAGGAGTTGCATTCTGATAATGTTCTCATTATTGAAGCGTTATTTGAAGTGTCGTGCATAATAATAACAAAGCACTCTATCATCAGAACTACTTATATATTTGAATTATTAATCTAGAATTGAGAAATCTTTGATGTATCCCTTAACTTTGTATTGGGAGAGATATCGCGTTACAAGCGTGCGGTCTTGGTATGTAGTATCTGTTTCTTGAAACAGTATACGGGTTCGAATCCCATCCTCGTAGACCAACCCGTAGCTGAGCTGTAATTCAAAGTTCTCGCGTGTGAGGCATGATGACGTTCATACTTGCCACATCAATATCGGTTAAAATGACGAGGTTGGCTTTGTTATCCTCCGTGTTGCTTTCATAATATATTAGCTCGAAGTCTACGTGAGTCTTGAGTTTCTCGAAGATTGTAAGTTTAGGATGATACAAACTTAGAGTTGCCGTAAATGAAATTTTTATTGAGTGTTGATCATTGTGCTGTAATATTTTGGTAAATTAAAAGTTCTCAAATTTGCTGTTTCTTTATTCTACGGCTCTTTCCAAGTAGAATACTAACTTTTACTGGCAGTAAGGGTGGGTCTGATTCTTAGTATTTTCTTTTTTTTTTTTATATTTGGTCCGATTCTTGGACATCGGAACAAGGTAGCTTAAAATTAAAGTAAAGGGAAGATCAAGTTGATTGCCTAGTTTCGGTACTCAAACGGTAAATGTACATTATTTGTTGAATCACTGTTTATTCCTTCAATAAAAACGGTGTCTTTAATCGGATTTCTATTATTGGAAAGAATTTGTTATATTTCTTATCTACGTAAGATGCTTTAGATTGATATGAATTTTACATAATGGCATATATTCTGATCAATGGAACATAATGTTCTTTAGCCTTTTTCAAGTATTTCTATTGGATGCACATAAAGACTTCCTCACTGTTTCAACTTAACCAAATTAGATTGTCTGTCAAAATTTCCTGTAGAACTTCAAACAGCAAAAATTAAAGAAACTGTACACTTGAACATAGCCATACTAACAGGATGCATTGCTCGATTAGAGGCATTAACTGATTGGGAAAAAAACATCGGTGGACTTTAATTTTAAGTTTCACATATTCATTCTTTTTGCATCCCATTCAAATTTGAGAAACTTTATCGTAGTTCTGGCTTTCGTAGTTTCTTTCGTCATTACTCGTGATTATAAAGCAAAATCAAACCATACAAATATTTATCGAAACGTTCAGATGTTTTCATAAGGTATTCGACTGCGTTCGGAACCGCGATTTTAAAAAAAGTGCATAAATTGATAATTTTCATGATATTTAGTATCACCGTGATATAAAAATACATGTATAAAATTGTGAAAAATTATGACAAATTATTTATAAATAAAAATTAATAAATAAAATATATATATTTTAGCAAAAATTTAACTTATAATAACCTTTATCCAAAACGTTCTCCTTTCATAAAAAAATGCTTCTATAATAATATTTTCTATAATATTTTCTGAACTAGAACTTTGAAAGATTCACATTTTCAGAGTTACAACCCATTGAGATAATCGGTGTTTCTTTTTTTTTCTTAAAATTTCTATACCCTTTGTTGTAAAATATGGATAAATCCACTTCTAGGTAATATATTTCAAATTCTAGTTCAGCCTTTGTACAGAGGTTTGAGCTATATATACAGGCAAAATATTACAATAGAAACATTTTTCATAAAAGGAGAAAGTTTTGAAAATGGGTCATTCTATGTTCATTTTTTGTGAAAATATTGTACTTAAATAATTTTTTATACTGTTATAATAATTTTAAAACAATTTTATATAAATTTTCAAATATAAGGGACACTAAATATAAATATTATCCATTTATATATATATATATATACATATATACGCTTTTGCAAAATCATGGTTCAGAATGTAGTCGGATACCTTAAGCAAAAAAAAAGTCAAATTAAGTAATCGGATATGTTGTCATTTTGTTCTTTACTTATTTTAACGTACTTGAATTTTGAAACGTACCGTTTCGACACCATGAGTGAATTTCATTAACGCCGCACTATAAAGCAACAAAGGGCTTTTAGCGACGAACCGCGTAATTTTGAACCATGGTCAAGTGACGAGGACGACACCTTAGCTGGAAGCCCCCTCCCTTCTGATTTCCACTCCACACTAGTGAGAGTGACCGACACCGTGAGTGGGAGTTTCATTAACGCCACACAAGAAAGCTACACAAGGGCTTTTAGCAACGGACCTCGTAATTTTGAACCATGGTCAAGTAACGAGGACGACACCTGAACTGGCAGGTCATGGTAGATGATATGGAAAAAGAAAAATCACATTGTATGGTGAGAAAATATATAAACATCTTGAACATATCAAACAATCGTTCGAATTTGCATCTCATCTGTGTTCTTTTGCCTTTCAAAATTCATTTTCTTAAAACTATCGTTTTTGGGCAACCGTGTTAGTACGGTCTAAGTCTTGTCTCTTCTCGGCATGTGAAAACCCATTAAAAGCACATCAAGTATTTTATCCGTTTAAACTGTATGTTCAAACCACACCATTTCATTATAATTAATAGGGCCTTTAGAAAACTAACACCAACGACAAGAGAGCAATATTTATGTACAATAATTAATTTCTTTGCAGGATGTCATTTACAGAATGTTATAACTTGCACTGACCTCTAGCAAGGTAAATTTATTTCATTTACTGGCGTTGGATAAAAAAAATTGTGACGAAAATTTCGAGTTGCGCGTGCATGTGAGTGTGTGTGTATTTTCGCGTTATTTTGGTTTTTTGTCTCCATAAAAAAGTGCTAAACGTACAGAAATGAAAAACTGATATTTTAAATAGGATAATGTAGTGCCTTCTTGCATATTTTATCATAAATCACTTAAATATACAAGGAAAAAAGGATAAATATAAGAGTAAACCAAATATCTTAAATAGGTTTTGAGATATATTTGCTAATAATCATCGGATTTCTCAATTAAGATGATTTAAAAGAACAAATAACAAAATTCGGTTTGATTAGAAGTAAAATAAAATTGTTACGTTCTACGCGATAATACGTTGTGACGGGGCTTTACGAGAATTTCTACTAATCCTCTTGGAGAATCTTTGGCCCAGCTAAGCGCGTTATTTCACAGCCATCCCTCTCAAGAAGAAACCTAGCTAGTGGATTAGCTAGTATATATATATATATATAGATCAAGTTTAATAAACGTGGATTGGAAGGAAAAGGAACTGAGTCGCTGAAAGCAGTGCTGTTACGGTAAGGATCAGAATTTAGCCGCGCGACTAAAGGTTGGACTTTAACTATTAGAATAAATTAAGGAAGTTAGGATTCTTAAGATAATGCTGAGTAAAGTTAAGCTGTCAGGATTTCGTGCGCTTATTCACATAGGGTTTTGAGCTTTCGTTATATCACTCTAGAATTTCCCTTTATAGTTTGCTTGTCTAGGAATATTATCTTTGGTCATAATAAATTGAATTTATCATGGTTAGTCCGGGTCATCAATTTAGATCAATTTCATCCTCAGATTTAGGTCGATTAGATGAGAGGAGGAGGCTTCCCCAAGGTTGAGGCCATTACAACGTTTTCTAGCTTAAAAATCAAGCATTAGAGCATGTTACATGATTATTAATTATAAAATTATAAAATATTAATCAATTAATTATAAAAAAGAAAGCACGTTTCAATTCGTAAGCAATTCAAGAAATGACAGCAAAATTTCATGAAGAAAATACTATTCTGCATACAGCATTTGTATTGTTTTTGAACAACGATACACCCTTTTTCAGTGAAATTTGTGAAGTTAGAATAAAGTTTGGAATTATTGATTTCGAGCAATTTAATTTAACTTTAATATGTTTCGTTATTTTTGTTAAAAAATGTTTACAAATATGCATAACCTATAGCAAAAGATTTTCCCTTAATGTGAATAGAGTCTCCCCCCCTCCAATTATATTTGATACATATACATTACTAGCTCAAATTACAGGCTCAAAAAACTCAAAGCAGAAATGTTCATTTTGATGTCAATTATGATTTTATACCCATGATGAATCATGGATTTTGAAATTGATGGTTTTGATGGGTTAAATCAGTGACGGGGAAATAATGTCCGTGGTTGAGATGTAACCCACCCAATAGTTCCTTTTAGTTAGCCTCAAATTTGCGTAAAATAGTATAAAACATTTTAATTTCAATATTTTGAAAGAATTCGTTTAAAAGAATGTTTTTTTGTGTACATGAAAAAAATTTCAGATTTATTTATTTGTTTTTTCATGCCACAAATGTAGTTTGAGAGTTGATATAGAAATTAATTAAAAACTTCTGCTTGTACAAAAAATGGAGTGTACAATTTAATAAATAGGTATAAAATAGTTAAAGTAATTTTTTTTGTTGCGTATTTAAATTTTTAAAAAATGAAGAAGCAACAAGAAATGCACTTACAGATTCACTCATTGCATTAATATTACAGAATTTCAAAACATTCCCTTTCTTTAAGTATTTTTACTCTGTGCTTTATAATTTTATAATAAATTATATTGACCAACCAAATGTTTTTTATTTTTATTTTTATTCAGACCTTTTTTTTCAAAAGAATTTGGCCGAGTTGATGTGAATACTAAATAAAAAAAATTACCAGAGTTCTGTTTTTTATTTAGACAGTGTCGCCATCTATTGTATTTATTGTAAGCTACAGAATAGATGCTAAACTATATTAAGGTAAAACAAGTGGCAATTTTTTTTCTGTAATCATTGCTACATAAATTGTGAACTATAAATTATGTTAATATTTGTGTTAAGGTATTTGTGATGCCGGAAGAATTATTTCTATAATGGGATTTTCTTTGTTTATTAAATAATAAAAGTTTAGAGGTTCTCTGAATAAAAATTAAGTCTTATGTTAAAATATCTGTTTTTGAATCTTATACACAAATATTTTATGCAATATAATCATATTTCTATTCAATAATCAAATTCTTATTACAGTAATTAGTACAAAATTATTTATTACACAAGTAAACTCTTTCAAACTTTTCTCCGAATGACTTTACTTACTGGATCTATTTAAGATATTGAATATTTAAAAGCAGATTCTGAATATCTTTTAACTTCTCTATATTACCATAACATCAAAAATAATTTATTGATATAAAACGAATACAAAATGAAAGATATTTTTAAAATAGAACCGAAGTCATTACAGTACACACAACTTTCAGAATTTTTTAAAATAATTGAACATATTTTTTTTAAATTAAAAATTTTTAAAAAACACAGAATACTTTAAGCAAATGTACTATTCTTCATAAAAAAAAGTTTACGCCTGTGGTTTTTTTTAACTTGATTGATAAATAATTTAGTTAGTTATATTTAATAATATTCATTCGTTCAATATTTTCTTAAAATTAATTATATTTTTATGAAATGTGACATCTGTAATATAAATTTCATCATATATATATATATATATATAGCTTTTTTTTTTTTTTTTTTGAAACTTAAATCACATTAATTTAAAGAATCCCACGAGCAAAATAATTTTTTTTTAATACAAATGCTGCATTTTACTGAACTGTGAAGGTAATTTTTATCTTACAAGATTTTCTATTTAGAATCTTTTGAAGACTTAAATGTCTGCTTAACACAAATAATAAAATCATTTACAAAATTATGGCGTTTCGAAAATAAAAAGTTATATTTAAATATTTACTTGAATATTTGCTACGCCAGAGAAATAAAACCCAAAAATATATAAACATATTAAGATATTATTTTGCATTACATGTATTTAATAGCTGATATGATCTTCCAGTAAAAAGAGAGAAAGAAAAATTCATGAGACTGTTCCAATTTATGCACAAAAATACATATTATCAAATAAAACATTTTCACAAACA
>BMAV01021618.1:94406-104739 GCA_019973955.1 Trichonephila inaurata madagascariensis
AGGGACTGGGTTCGAATCTCGGAGAAGACATGGATATTTGTAAATGTATAGTGCCTTTGCGGCATGGGGTACTCTAAATAGCCATCGAGCCGCAAGTCTTCTCATGTGGTTGGTGGAAGGGAAAGAGAGGTGGGAGGCCTCTGACCACCCCCAGAGTGTTCTCCCTCTAAATTGGGGTGGAACCGAGCCAAATAGTACTGTCACCTGCATGGTGCTCAAAGCTATGGCTAACGACAGGCGTCACTTAGCCCTTTACCATGATGAATTTCGTGGGCCTTGATCTGGCCTTTGCCAATCAGGTAGCATAGTAACAACAACAACATAATTAAAAAAGTATTTTTTGGTAAGCCGGTTCAAATCCTACCAAGTAGACAATTTTGGTGATGACACACAAGATATACTAAAAATTCAAGCTATAATAGTTGTTGGTACTTGCGCATTATCGCAACAATCACCAACATTCAAGATAACTCGCCAAGTTGACAACCTCAATTTCGCTAGTGTCGTATCCGCTGAATTGGCAATCATGTGGTTCGTTTCATATACTGTCGCCAATAAGTTGAGATAATAAGTTACTTAGTATTGCCTACGTACTATAAGTGTTACTTACGTATTATCTAGTTGTTAATTGTACTGACTTTCTACTAAAAATCGCACTGGAGACGACAGGAATTTTTTTGCAGTTGGCGATATTTCATCTGGAATTAGTTACAACAGTTCACGATTAATCGTTTTCGTAGTAACAAAGATATTTTTCAGTCATATACACTGACAGGGAAAAAAATCCCAACACCAAGAAAGACTTGTGTTAGATGAAGGAAATCTGGTAGGCGTGTTTATACTTGTGAAAGATGACATATTCAAATTTCGCGCTAAAGTGTGACTTAAGTAGCACCACTCAGAACTTGCAAATCAGGGATGCTTTAAATGCGTGCCGTGAAGTTCGTGAGAGTTATTTGCTTGTAAAATTTGACAGATTGAGTTGATGTTAGCCAAGAATATCTCTGAGAAGACGAAGAAACAATTTTTAACAGCTTACCGAATTTGAACGAAATCGTGGCGGAATGGGCTACGAGAAGGCGGATTTTCGGTTCAAGTGTAGTATAGGGGGGGGGGGCCCCTGCGGATTTGGCAATTTTTCTAAGGATTTGGCGATTTTTATCTAAGTGTCATGGTGAGATATCGAATTCATTCAAAAATAAATAATAAATAATTCTGAAAAAAGTACCTTGGCGACCACTTTTAGTCGCCAAAAAAATGGACTGCCCCAAGTGGCCCCCCTATACTACACTTGAACCTGATTTTCTTTCCTCTTCCCCCTTCTTTCCTTTCAGCAGAAAGACTTGGCCGGAATGTGTCCACACTACATGATTGCTGGTAGCAGTGTCCAAGGAATACTTATGCATTATCGCAACCTATTGGCGACATTATATGAAACCAAGCACATGATTGCAAATTCAGCGCATACGACGCATACGAAATTTAGGTTGCCAACTTGGAGATTTATCTTGAACGTTAGCGATTGTTGCGATAATACGTAAGTACCATACAGTCTCAAGAAGATCGGTTTCCGGGCGGCCACGTGGCACTACTGAGAGGAAAGATCACCGTATTCGTCGCATGGCTGTGGCGCATCATACTGCATCTTTGGCTGAAATTTGAGCCGCAGTTGGTAATACAGTGATACAACGAAGTGTTAGAAATAGGTTACTTCAAGGACAGCTCCGAGCCAAGTGCCCTATAGCGTGTATTCCTGTTTGCGATGCCAATGGTGTCAAGCCAGAGCTCAATGGAGGACGGAGTGGGGATCTGTTATGTTTTCTGATGAAAGCAAATTCTACCTTGTTGCCAGTGATGGTCGTGTTTTGGTCAGAAGAAGGTCAGATGAACGCCTGCAACCAAACTGTCTGCAGCCTAGACACACTGGACCTACACGTGGAATCATGGTCTGGGGAGCAATTTTCTATAACAGCAAAAGCACTCTCGTGGTTACCCAAACACACTAACAGCAAATTTGTACGTCAGTCTGGTAATTCAACCTATAGCACTGTCATTCACGAACATCATTCAAGGGGGAATTTTCCACCAGGATAACGCTTGCCCTCTCACCGTTGTTGTAACTCAACGTTCTCTACAGAGTGTTGACAGGTTACCTTGGTCTGCGAGATCGCCAGTTCTGTCTCCAATTGAGCAAGTACGGGATATCATTTCATAAAAATTCCAGAATCATCCACAACTAGCACTGACCGTCCCAGTATCATCACAACAAGTACAACAAACTCCATATCATTAAGTGCCATTTGACACCTGTATGACACAATGCATTCACGCTTGCAGGCTTGCATTCAAAATTCTGGAGGTTACACCGGCTTTAATGTAACAGCATTTCACATTTGATATACATTTTCTTGAGCTTAAATTAACCTGTGATCTTGAAAGTTTAATTAATTAACCATGTTGACGAGACAATTGCATTGTCCAAATTTCATTACTCTATAAGAGTTTTTTCTTGGTGTTGGGATTTTCCCCCCGTCAGTGAACATTGAAATTGAAAGCAAATTTTAAGTAAAATATTATTTAAAAACGTTTTGGGAATAACTTACTGTAAACTAAATATTTTGAATTAATTATTTTGAATACTTTCAGAATAATAAAACATACAATGACAATTAGAAAAACCTCGACTTTTAAGAGCAACAAAGCAGAAAAATAGAAATAGGAAAAATGTTCAATTAAGCTCGAAAGAAATGAAAAGATTTTAACAAATTTTACTTTCATTTATAGTTCCAAGTCAATAAACTTAGGATATTTATTATCAAACTAAGGTTAAAAGGAAAGGTTGAATCCGAAAAAAAAGTTTCCTTCATTTCATAGTAACAATTAATTATATCTCATTTACAAAGATAGGTCATCTCACATTTAATGACATGCATATTATATTATCCTTCGTTGAGACCTTTTCTGATCTGGTGGAATAGGAATTCGATCATTTTTTTATAAGCTAGCTAACTTTCCTTAGTCGTAATCAAATAAACAAATAAATAAATCGCCGATAGGGAAAAATATCACATTGCTAATCAATAATGAATAAACATTTTAAAAAATGCCTCAAAAAAGAAAAAAGAATTAGATGAAATTAATTTGTTATAAAACGAAATAAAGGGGACAAAAATACGTTCTGAAAATATATGATTATAACATTGCGATGAATGTATTGTGAATAGATTTCTAAAAGTTATTTGTAATCTCTTTCGAGCTGGGATAAATCCTCTGAAATGTATTTTACTTATGAAAAGGAAAAAGAACTGAAGTTTCATAGAAAATTTCGAATATCCAAATAATTGAACACACCCTCAAATAATTTTTTTTTTTTTTTTAACGTCGGAGTGGAAAAAGTTTGCCCTATTGCTTTAGAAGTCTGTAGCGGACTGGATAGAGCATCTAAGCGGGCCGTAATTTTCCGATTACTTTCCAGAATGTTTTTTTATTTAAATTAATGGTACTTGTATATTATATCATGCAGGCTGGGTAGCGTAATTGGTTTGTCGCTGGCCTTGTACGCATGAGGTTGCGGGTTTGACCCCGGCCCAAGTCGGTAGATTTTCATAATGCAGAAAATCGACAACGGCCATGTCGCATGATTATGCGGCATGTAAAAGACTCTTGAGTGCCTGTTTGGCTTGAGAGCTCTCGGCAAAATTAAAATGCTATGATTTCGCATCTCCAGAGCTCAGGTGCCTCCCTCTGGCGAGAAAACTGGGAGCCAAAATTATCTGCTATGATTGGTAACCGCCTATATGGTGAAACACTAAAGAGATACCAGCTTTCGGGGGGTGTTCTAGGTCTGCAATGGTAAAACACCAATCCACAGCCCATTATAAATTTTAAAAAAGAACATGTTATACCTTCAAGCAATTTCGGTACTTACGTATTAACATTGCGAATTGTGCGTTTTTCCATCAAAATCTGTGACTCACTGATTTTTTTTTTTTTTTTTTTCATATAAAACCCGTTAGAGTTTTTGTTGTTTTGATATCATGGCGCAATTCGCTTGATGCTAATACGTAAGTACCCACATTTCTTTAAATCTAAAGACGTCACACCAAATGCCGCGATATACAACCATTAGTGGAAAACCGTTCCTACGCGTAATCCAACGTAGTAATAAGGACGGCGACGTCTTTTGATTTGTCAAAGTTAGTCAACGGTATATTATGTAATCATTCATTAAATTTCTTAATTGCAATAATTTATTAAAATTATTTTCTTTGCAATATGGCGTGAATTTTCATTCTAATATAAATTCATTTCCAGCTGTTTTGTAAGAAGTTCAAAAGTATATAGCTACCGATTTTCACGTATGAGTACCGTACTGTCGAAATCCATCACTTGTTTTCCTTTTTTTAAGCAAGTAAAAACGTAGATTTGAGTTTTGGACTTGGAAAGAAGTGCCATAAAGCAAACACNTTATGGTATAAATAATTAATAGATATAGATGAGAAAACTATCAGGATGTGGTTTGTTTCGTAAATCTCGTTAAAGTACTTCTTATTTATTTGAATGTATGTTTTATTTTTTTAAACTCTTAATCTCGGGTATGGGGGGGGGGGGGAATGGGGCTTCCCATTGATCCCCGGTAAAATTCCAGTTTCGTTGGTTCACATCTTTGGCTATGGAGAAAAAAAAATGATGCAAGATCGCATCAACAGCTCGCATTTGTGTGTATTGGACTACTATTAAAAATGACGACAATAGTCTGCCAAGTTGGCGATGAATAAAGGAATGCAAAAAAATAAGTTTCAACCAGACATCCTTTTCGATGCACGCAATACTTCATTAGTATTTAAAAAAACAATATTTAAGTTTAAACTGCCCTTACAGCACTTTCAAACAAAATAACATTTAACATGCAGTATATTTTCGAATAAGAACTGATCCGTGCATAAGCCAAAAGAACGTTTTTCGGTACATTCGTATTATCGATACCTATCGGCGACATTATACGAAACGAAGCACATGATTGCCAATTTAGCGCATCCAACTCATGCGAAATTGGGGTTGCTAACTTAGCGCGTTATCTTGAACATTGGCAATTGTTGCGATAATACGTAAATACCAGTTTTTCCTTCTAAAACGTACCTGAAATTCGAAACCTGCATATAAGCCAAATTGGAAAAAAAGAGTTTAATAATTTTCAAATATGTCACTATGACGGTGGAATATTTTCATATCAAATTGCTGAAAAGTAAAACGCCAGACGCCGAAGACTATAGCCTTATTTCTGGTAAATTCATCTGAAGCTAACACATTTGTTCCACTCATTTGTTATTTTGTACAATATCTGTGCTAGTCTTACTTTCGCCAGTATTTTTTTTCGTTTGGAAGGTGAGAGGGAAAGGTATACGTATAAGGAATTTCGTATAAGGCACGAGATCGTCGACCTATGTTTCATGCTCTGGAGGAAAAACTTGCTGCACGATCATCATATGTATTTACACATCCCAAAGAGGGGAATTTTACGAACTATTCAGATACTCAGATTCTGACACTGATTTTAAAGGATCTATGTGACTTTTTTTTCTTGCTTTTGGAATAAAAGTTTCCTCCAAAACACCCAAAAATTAGACTGTTAAAACCGCTTGCGCTTGGCTAACCGACAGGGGCATAAATACCAACATATCAGCCGTGTCAATGATATGGGGCAGCTAAGCTACACGGGCGCTAACATATGGGAGGGAAAATTGTTAATATATTAAGGAGCCCCAAAAAAGGTATGCAAGAAATTTTGATACGGGGCCCACTCAGGACTAGCTACATCAATACTAACACAAATTGTTAAAAACCCGTTTTTCCTAAGCAACGCTTTTTGTGTTTTTAGCGCGAATCCGTACAATGGTGATCAAAACTGCGGACACTTTTTAAAATTGTTATGTTTTTTAGGTATGTATGCTCATAGAAAACTTTACGTTGTACAAAATACAAAGTATTTTATATCATTTAAAAGAGAATTTAATACTGAATTCAATACAAAAGAAGAAAATTCAAATATTTGCAAGGCAAAAAAATTATGCTGCAATAACTGTCGATATACATTAAGTACTGATGATAGCAGTCAGTAATCAGAGTTTAGTGAGGTTGCCTTTATTCTTTATTACAGCTTCACATCGATGTTTCATTGAGCTGAAAATAGTTTTAAGCTCTTTCTTCGTTGTTACATGCTGCCAGGAAACAATTATATCATCAATTCGTTCCTTTTTATTTCATGGGTACCTCATTCGGAGAAAAGTTTTCAAACGGTGCCACAAGTTTTCGTTAGGATTGAGGTGGGCGGAGTAGGGGTTCCTGGTGGTGTCAAAGGTTGCCGGGGTGATGTCTAAGACAAGACCGGGCAATATTTTAAGGGTGCAGATGTTCATTGTAAGTGATGATCATATCCACAAAAGAAATGCCGATTTACAGCTGCGTGGCGGGGAACGTTACGAGGAACTTAACAGTGACCTCAACAGAGCTGCACCTTAGTAGCACCAAAGTAGTAGTAACCAACGCCACAGCAGTTCAAAACAGGAAGTTGTGAATCTCTATAATATAAGGTGGCCAACTGTCCATTTTTAGGAAGGACAGTCCTCCTTTAATAGGTTCTATCCTTCCTCGAAAAGTGTCCTTTTCAATATTTTAAAACTGATCTGTTAATCTCTGTATTCAGAGATGATCCAGACATGTTTCCAATATGTCGAAGACTGGTCTGAAACAAATATCGCAGGAACTAACAGTTTTCAATGGTGTTTTTTAACTTCATTTCAAATAAAGTGGGCAGATATGGAAAATTATGTTGAGTTTTTATCGAAAGCAATGCCTGATATTACAATCGATGACAATGGTCTGTTTGAAGAAGCAAGAAGACTGAATGCATATTTAAATTCTAATAAATTAGAACAATTGGAAAATCAACATGCTGAAATTGATAAAAGATGGGTGAAAATACTTACACCATTCCAAAAATAACACATTCCACATGAAAATTTAGTTATTCTTGTTGAATCTACGTTGTGCTGTCCTGGAACTAATGTAGCAGTTAGAAGAGTTTTTTCAGTTGGTAATGATTTTTGGACAAGTGAGAAATCAAAATTGAATGTTAATATATTAGCTACAATGCTTACCGTAAAATTCAGTATGAAGGATATTTTTTGCTCCGAAATTCCCAATACATTAGAAAATAATATGTCGGAAAAAAAATCATTAAATGGAAAAATACTCGTTAAAGAAAATAATTAAAAGCGTAATTAGCGTATTTCTGTTTGAATTAATAAAATGTTTCATACATTGACGTTGTAATATTTTCTTAAATTTTTCGTCCTCCTTTTCATTGTAAAGTAACTCGTCACCGTACTATAACACCTCCTAAACCCCTCGTAATCCTCACGAGCAGTCGATTTCTAAGCAGATTTCCCGTTCTTAGTAAGATTTCGGCTTAACAAAAAGATAATCCGTGTAAATTTCATGTCTGTAGGACTGATAGAGTTTTTATGATGAGTGAGTCGCTTTTCTCCATTACATAGTTTCAAAAACATTACCCCATTTGCTGGCTTTCGGATTTAAGCATTACATTTTCTTCCGTTGTTTTTCATCTTTTTACGTAACACTAAGATTAAAAAAAAACTTGCTTTATCAAAAAGTGCCGAGTGTAGTAACCTTGTGTCTGATAACGAAAGGGAATGGCTTGTTTTTATGCCATTACTGTTTTTGTAATCTGATAGTCGTTGTTTTCATTCGTTTCTTTTTCAGGATGTCACTGAAGTCTTATTTCACACTTTCGAATAATGTCAGTGAAAGTTGTTTTATCTCAGATAAAATAATCTCAATTGCACTTCTGTTTCACGCGAATTCTGTCAGCTCGAAAGCTGTTATCCCAATATTATTAATTTACATTAAAATGAGATGTTCATTTGTAAATAAATGAAACATTTATTTTTTTTCATTAGTAAGTAAAGATGATGTAACGAATTGTTTGTAGCATTTTTAATGTTTTCAGAAATGAAAATATTTTTATAACAATGCTTTGAGGATGATTGCTTTTTTTTCTCTTTTCACGTCTAAACAAGTAATATAGAAAAAAAATTTTAAGTCACTTCCTACTTAGATCAACAAAGAAAAATTTTATTTTAGCTACTTTTTATTAAATAGTTGCAATTAATATAAATATGTATATACATATGACAGAATCACAACATTAAGTAGTAATTAATTTTTATTAATTATCATTAAAGTATCGTATTGTCATCCCAAAAAATCGTGTATATAAAATTTCAGTTCAAATGAATGCTTTAAAACGTGAGCAAAAAAAACCTTTCCAAGTTTCGACACAAGTCGCCAAAAAGATGCCAACGTGGTTGTATTTGTAATTATTTGAATAATTAGTTTTAATCCATTAATTTTTATTAATTATAATTAAATTATTGTATTGTCATCCAAAATAATCATGTATATAAAATTTCAACTCAATGGAGCGCTTTAAAATGTCTTTTATTAACGATTGAAAATTCCACCAAGATAAATAAATAAATAAATATATGGAGATTGTGAGCTATAGTACGAATTGAAAAATAAAAGGAAAGAAAAACTTTAATTCCATTATTAATAAACTAGAATGGCGGCTGATAGGGACACGGTTAAATTTTTTGTAAGAAGAGGTACGCATTCAAAATTTAGTACTTTTCCGTTTCGAGGGCGCAGTCGATAAAGTCGCCAAATATGAGACAATCGACACCAAGTGAAATATTCCCGCTGGTAACCTTTTACCGCTACATTTCAAAACAAGTGGGATTTTTTCTTATCAGTAACATCTTTTTAATAAAACATCAAAAATGAATGAAAAACCAATGACAACTAACATTTTTAAAAAAAATTTTTGTACGTATAAATTGAGTGTTGTCGCCAATAAAGCCTGCTTGGCGAGATTTCCGCCGGTAAAACAGACAAATACCCCAACACTTAATTATTTGCTTTGACTTTCATATAATGGCATTTAAATAAACATTTAAAATCAATAAGGTTTTCAAAATTTTTTTTACCACATTTCTCTTTAAATAGAGCTCTTATCTAAGTTCTCATATCTCCAAGCTCAGTTCAACTGGATGCCCATGTGCGTTATTGCTGCTAAAAGTAGCAACTCTGGGCAGGCTAACTGGACCTGGTCTCGAGGGCGGTGGGCCTAAACTTGTTCCCGGCTCGGGCTCACTTAATTTATGATCCGAATAATTTTAATCGTCAAATGCTATTTCCTGACATATTCTCCGAAAAACAGAGAATTAAAAACTCTATACCAATTAGCAACAGTGGTAAGACTAAATTATTATATCATGTCTGTCGTCCACGTCTAGTCCCGATCCACCACCGTACGAGGTGCGACACACAAAAAAAACGAGACTGGTCCAGTAAATCATTGTGCTTACAGAATTACACTCATGGACAAAAAAATTAGCGCATCAAGGAGCAGTCAAAATGAAACGAAATTTTACATACGTAATGACTAATTTGATATATGTAAATGATAAGAAAATCAAAGGAAAGAGCATAATTTATTTCAGAGAAAAAGGCAAAGGAACGGAAGATTTAATACCCTAGCGTGAATGCATGATGCGATATGATCGGGCAATAAGGCAAACAAGTTCTGTATGATGTCTTGAGACATTTCATTCCATATTTACTGTAACCTTGCCTCTAGTTCATTCAAGCTAATTGGATGCCCAACTCGCCGTCCCAAATGATCCCAAATACGCTCGATTGGAGATAAATCTGGCGATCGGGCATGCCAAGGAAGGGTAGTAACAGTGCGAAGGCAGTCTTGTGACACCCTTGCCGTGTGACGCCGAGCATTGTCTTGTTGAAAAGAGGCTCCTGCGAGCCGTTGCATGAGTGGCAACACATGTAGTTGCAAGATGTCATGGGCATACCGCTGGGCTGTCATGGTGAAACGGATCAATGCTAGGGGTGATCGTCGCTAGGTGTATTGTAGGAAATGGCACCCCATACCCTCACACCAGCTGTGGGAGCGCTCCCACAGCTGGTGTGTCGCTGTAAAGCAAAGGCAGGATTGAGGCGTTCACCACAGGGTCTCCACACACGAACACGATTGTCATCACTGCTGAGATTGAATTTGGATTCGTCGCTAAAGACGACCTGATTCCAGTCGAGTTTCCTCGTGCGCAGTACCACTCCAACGGAGACGTCAAGGGCACCGCGATCCCAAATGTCCTTCAGCCAGGCGCGTTTGTATGTTTTGAGTAGATACAGGGGCAGCTAGTGAAGTGAACCTGTGCCTGGATGGCGGCCGATG
>BMAV01021619.1:0-101345 GCA_019973955.1 Trichonephila inaurata madagascariensis
GCTATCGGTAGGCATTCTCACAAGTTCTTCACAATTCATGGTATTATCTTCTATTATGTTAGTTATTGGGGAAAATAGACACTTTTTGGGGGAAATAATTAACATACCTCATTAGCTCATCCCGATTTACTTTATATTATGTGCATGGAACTTTTTTCCGACGCTCTAATTTACCTTTGGTCGTCTGACTTCCCCCCCAATCCTACTCACCATTTTAATACAAAACTCAAGCTGCTTTACACGTTTTTTCCAAATTTGCATCAGAATGTCTTATCGACCATTCTGATACATCAATCTGCACGAACCATATCAAAATCTCTGTCGTTAAATTACATCCATAAGAAGAAACCATACAAACTTAAACCTTTTTTTTTTTAATAATGTACCAAAAAGGGCAAAACGCATGTGGCATACTTCTATAACTCATCATGAGGGGGGCAAAAATACCACTTCCATAAACCCGTACAGTGCCCCCGATCCCGCATATTTTTTTTTTACAAAACCTTCCATTTTTTTAAAAGATAAATTTCGGCTCGCGTCACCTGGTTCAAATTCTAAACAATGCCTTTAATACGTGGGTAGGGGTATCGGCTCACTCTTTCAAACCAAACAACGGGCGAGTACGTTGGACTCCCATCCGTTTACATCTAAATCTAAAGATTCATCCTCTCGTAGTGAAATTTAATATTTGACTGTACACAAGTTTTGATTTTAAACGGCTTTCCCGTATTTAAACTAATATCCTTCTGCCTTAAAGAAATCTCCCAGGTCTGGGGGAAACCCCCTTTTTTCTTTATATTGTTAATCATTCTTAAATAGTTAATTCGATCAGGGGGAAAATTTAAAATACAGTTGTCTTTCCCTTAAAACACACTGAAAGTTAAAATCCAAAAAAAGGCGTTACCGAATACAGAATTTCTCGGAATCTTTCACTATTCCCTTCGAGCCATTCTTCCTGACCAAATTTCCCAAAAAGTCGGCTTCTTACGGTACAATTTTATTAAATTGAGACAAAAAAAGGAACTCGATCTCTTTTCTTCTGGTAAATCTATCTCGAAATTAAATTCTGAACAAAAAGCTAGCCCATTATCTGTCTCTAAACTGTTCCTATCAATCTCTTTTTGGTTTTGAGGGGGGCAAACGCATTTTTAAACCCTTTTTTGGAGACGGCGGTTTTTGGAAAAATGCCCAAAAGACGGCGTTTCCCAGCGAAGTTTATTTCCCCCTTTTTTTGAAGCTGATTGATGGCACCATACATGGGGGAAAAAAAACATGCAGTCATTGATCCCCCGCTGAAGGGGGGGATGTTCGTGGCAAAAGCCCCTAACCAAATGTCTCCCTTTTCTTAGGGCATGTTTTCTTGCAGAATCAATGCAGAAATTACAAATTTTTTTTCAGTTCAAGAAATTTTTTTTGCTTTTTTTTTTAAAAAAAACCTACAATTTAAGCTGCTTTTTACCTGACATTTCAATATTTTTTTAAAGCGTTGAAAAAATAGCACAAAACAGTGGTGATAATATATTGCATTTCATAAAAAATTAAATGCTTATATCTTTGAAAAAAAAGGTACAATAAAATTATCAAATTTAATTAATTTTATTTAAGAAAAATTATTTATATTTTGATTTTCGTAAATTTATTAAAATAGTTAAAAAATGTTTTAAATTTATTTTTATTTCATTTAAATGCAGGAGTTTGGTACACCGGTTTTGAAAACTTAAAAAGTCAAATTAGAAATAAAAAGTAAATAATATGATTCATCATAAATTAATAATTATAATCAAAAACACAAAATAAAAAAAAAAGAAAAATTGAGGATCCTGTCTCTTTATGTATAATGTAAAGTTCAGACTTTCTCTCGATAATGAAGTAAGTTTAAAGAGCTCTTGCAAGTATTCACACATCTGCATGTCAACAAACATATTGTCAAAAATAAACTATCCTTTTTTTGGAAAATAATTGTTACTCAATTTATAATTGTTTTCTTTTTAGAACATCCCAGAAAAATCTTAAAAATTTAAATCCTCTTAAAAATTTCGTATATATCTTCCATAAAGGAATGATACATTTGTTATAATTGTCTTTTTTTATTTTCTGTAATCCATTATATTGTGATACATTAAATTCATAGTACTCAACGAATCCTAAGATTAAATCTACATTTTATTAAAACCCTTTTTTTCAAAGTTAAAATTTTATTTTAATTTGACCCAAATTTTTTTATATAAGCTGAAAATTATGATAAAACATTTACTTGGCAAATAAATGAGATAAACAGCAGTTAGGTGTTGCATTATGCTATAAAATGTGAATATTCAAAACCTAAAAATTTTTGACACTTTTTGGGGTGTGCAATTGTTGTGTTTTAAAAACCATGTTTTTTTTTTTGAAAAATGGCCCGATTAGAGGTTCCATTGTGAAGGCTGTACCATTAAATAAAAAACCCTTACGTTGTCTGGGTGTGGAAATAAATGGGGTTCTGGCTCCGCTCTCGTTCTCGTTACTTATAATCTTTTAAATTAATTCCCTTTTATTACTTTGACCTAATAGAACTTAAATGAAATATTAATAATATATCAATTTACCTCGTTTTCCCTAAAATAAATTCTTTAAATATACAATAGAAAAAAAATTACTTTTTTTTAACTTTAAATGATTTTCATTAGAAAAAGAAAATGTTTTTGAATTTTTAGAATATGACAGAAAAACAAACAATAAGCTGATATCAAATAAAAATATTATGACAACAAACATATTTAAGGTCGAGGGCTTCATGTATCTCGGAAAACTTGATAAAAAAGGATTATATTATTCTTATTTATAATTGTTTTTTTTTGTGATAAATACAACATATTGGGGTTTTTAAATTTTTTCTTTTTTGTACAAAAGGTTATTTTTTTTAAAACCTTTTTTTATTTAAAATTTAAAAGAATTGCCTAATATTGCTAAACTAAGATTACTGCTCTGATTTTTTTTGCGATAATGAACTGACTTTGGTGTGCGATTTTTTGCATAAATAGATCAATACATTCCTGAAGCCCAAATCTTTCTACCAACATTCAAAACAATTCAAAACCTTTCCTTCTTAACGCACAGACTCCACAGTCGGGTTTATATTTAATGACAACAATTTTCTTTTTACTTTCTTCAAAACGAAGGAAGACTTTAACTTCAATTGCCCCCCTTTGTTTTTGGGCGTCCCCGTGACGGGGGCCTTTTTCCTTATCTCTCAAATCTAACACAATATCAGTTCCCGAAGGTTATTTTCATTCTCCTGATAGCGTGCGCAAAGGGGAGACTTTCTTGAAGGGCGGTCGGCATATTTCTATTTATCCTTTTACGACAATTTCATTGAAAAGGAAAAGCACTCTCTAAAAAATTTTTGCCAACAAGAGGAAGAATAGTTTTGCTACTTGAAAGCAACTTTGGAAGATTTACAAGAGGCAGATATTCATATCAGGTTTTTTTTATACCAAAAAAAGGGAAAGATAAAAATAATGATTATAGAACTAAAGCATCAACAATAATCAAGAGGGACAATCATTCTTTGTCGATATAAAGACTTAAAAAACCCGCTTTCATGCTCATTAAAAAGAACATCTGATTCTGTACGAGTTTAAACATTAATAGCCTTAGAGCGCACCCGAACACTCCTTTCTTTTAAATATCATTGAAAAGTGTGACTCACGAATAACTGGTGAAAAAAAGAACAAACACATTTTTTTTTTCTTCAATATAATTATCTATTTGACTACGTTCTGTTTTATTTATTTTTCAGATAGATTTTTTGAGCATTTTTCACAATTTTTTGTAATTTTTTTTTATAAAAAAGGGAAAATTACTTTATATATTTTTTTAAACAGTAAATTCAACACTGTAGAACTTTAAAAATTAATATATAAAAAAAGCAAAGGGTTTTTTTTTTGCTTTTAAGATTTTTTTATAAATCGGGGGATTTTTTTTGATGCTGAAGAACTCTTAATATACGTTTTCTAAAATTTGAAAAAAAAATATTGGACTTAATGTTTCTGTTTAAAAACTCATCTTTTATACATCAATTGTCATTAAAAAAAGTCGAAGTTAGTTTCTTGCATTTTAAAATAAATTTGAAGGACTAAAATGGATAATTTTAAATCTATAACGAAAATTTCTGTTTTTTTTTCGTTGCAAATATTTTTTTTTCGTTTTTGCTGTTTATACAGGTTTTTTTGGGGTTTTTTAAATTTTTTAAAAAATTTCTTTTAACATTGGGGAAAAAAAAAAGCGTTTAATCGTGAAATGAAACATGAAAAAATTTTGGCTTTGTTTGTTTCCAAAAAATATTTTAAGTAGTTTTACAGGTTAAAATTAATACAAAAAAAGAAGTATTTTTAAATTTGGCGAAAGCATATAGAGACAGCTATGGTTATTATAAAAAAGCATGCATTAAAAAAAATACGTAATGTCATCCTTTAGTATGAAAAAGTTATAATAAGAAAATTTAAACACACACGGCTCCTTTTTTCACATTATTTCCTGTGAAAATGAAATTGTCGCTTTTGGGTTGTTGTGGGTCATTCGACTCCTTTTTTTCGGGAAAAACCCCATCTTTAACCTCTGGCTTTAAATTTAAAGATTGATCCAAATCATCTTTCTTTCTAACTCCCTAAAATCAGAATCGTCAAAAATTTCGTCTTCAAAACAGCTAAAAAATTTCTGTATCTTTTCAGTGGGAAAGGCCTCTTTTACGTTTGGCATTTTTTTTTTTAAAAAAAGGAATCAATTTTAAAAAAAGAAATGATTAAAATCGAAATGACAAAAACACAAAAAAACTATACTCTCCCTGGGGAGAATTTAAGCATAAAAAGGGGGAAAAAAAGGGGTTTCTAGATCGGTTGAAAAAGGGGAAATGTATCGTCCTCCCTTTTAAATACAAAAAAAAAACCGGTCAAGCAAATATTTCCAGGGTTAATAAAGGGCCCCATGCTGTTTCAGTTTGAGGGTAAAACATTGCGTGGCCACTAAGCGGCCAGAGCCTCTTTTAAGGGTCTTTTTTCTTGGCCCTTATATCGGCCAGCCGTCCTCAAAAAGGGTTTAAATCACTTCTCGAACCTCCCCCCACATCAACTTTTTTTTCTTTCCCCCCCTTCTGCCCTGCTATCTTTCCATTGTATGATTTCGAAAAACCCTTTACGTTCCCGTGAACTCTTTTCTCCACCGTTAACGTCACAATGGATCTTCTTTTCCCCGCATTTATTTTCACAACTCAATATTTCAGGGTTAACCCCTCATTTTTCCCCTTATCAATTCTATAGGACCATCTCCTTTTCATAAAAAAATTTATTACCCGCTTTGCACAAAACCCCCACTTTCCTTTCCATCTCCAAACGGCCTCATTTTTCCCTTACACAAATCCCAATTCTATCCCCATTGATTTTTTTTCCCTTTTCCCCAACCATAAACCAGTTATTCTTTTTTTTCCCTTTCCCTCTTACTTCAGACGGGGGAAAACGTTCGTCCTTCTAAACGGGGGGTCACAATTCCCATTTCCCAAAATCACAAGACATGGGTCCTCCACACTTTAATTAACTACCTGCTAATTAACGGCCTACACTTCCCTAACCGGGTCACTAATTTTTGCGGTACGGTTTTTGACAAACAAAAAAACAATTGCGGACTGTTAATCCAACCCCCTGACTTCAATTCATTTTTTTTTTTAACTTATTTCTGAATTGAGCTTTTAAAGCCCTTTCAACCCTAAAAATCCAACTGGTCTACGCTTCCCCCAAATTTTTCTGCCCTTTTTCCGTTTTTACGTTCCATTAAATTTCCGTTTTTTTAAAATACTATCCAACAAACATTTAGAAAATTTTATCATTATGGTATTTATTTTTAAAAATTTCCCTTTTTATTAATTTCCCTTGGGGTAAATCAACCCACCCTAATTTTTTTTCGTAACTTTAACATTACGCCCTTTTTTTTTCTCTTAACAGAAACGCCATGATGCACCAATTTTAAAAAAAAGGGAAACTAAACCAATCGTTACAAAAAAATTTTACACGAAATTAAGGTAAACTAACAATACACTAGACCTAGACTTAACTGTTTTTTACAAATATGCACAAAATAAAAACCACAATAACCTACTTTAAAACTTTTCCTCAACCCAAAAGTTTTAACTACTGTATACTTTAAATTTCACAAATCTAAAAAACCCCAACCCCAAAATCCCCCAATATTGTACCAAAACAACAAGTATAACTACTGTATACTCTATACTAAATTTCACAACCCAAAAAAATATAATTTAAAATCGCACATTTATACACTTCATACAAAAATTAAAAAAACTTTCTAGTCTCTTTTGTTTTTCAAATTTACGTAGTCTTTTTTATTTTTATCTCTAAATTTTTCATACAAAAAAAAATACCCTTTGCTTTTCCCGAAAATAATTTTCCCCAAAAAAAAGACTCCCCTTTAAAAATTTTTGGGGAAAAGAACACCCCAGGAACTCTTCAAACACACAAAACACTTCCTTTAAAAAAGCACTATCCCCAAAAAAGGGGGGGAATTTGACGTCTTGACACTGGGAGCTCTTGAAAAAAGTCCATCAAAACAAACGGGCAATCAGGTCCTCTTAAATACTCATTGATTCATCAGGCAGGTACGGGGGACACTTGTATCCGGGCTCTTCTACAGCTGGGGGACCAGGAAAATATCCTAGCAGGCAATTAAAAAAATCAGGCGAGCACGATTCATCACTACGGAACGAAACCTCTTGAAGTCGGCGTCCCAAAATCAGGGGGGCATTAAATTGCCTCATACTTCCACAGGCGGGCCCTTTTTTTTCTCTATCTTCAATAAAACAAGTTCGGGCATCTATTTACCAAATGCCGGATCAAAACCCCTTTTCCACCAATTTAATATATATATATATAGCTGTAACGTCTAGTGTTAGCAAACAAGAAAATTTGTCACGACCTCATTTTAAGATTAAAGCAGTATTTATTTGCTTTATAGGTTACAAAAAATCCCATAAAAAATACCAAGCCGTGAACAGTCTATTTCACGGGAGTTCAATCCTTATTCCGAAAGGCACTCGCTGACCCCTTTTTTTTTTCAGGGGCTCCTCTCCAGTTTACTCCATCCGGGGGCTCTACATCAAGTTTTCCATTCAGGGCTCGATATCTGTCTCCACCCAGGGCTGGATATCCCCGTCTCACTCTAGGGTCTCTACCCTCTCTCACTCCAGGGCTCTCTCCAATTTTTCCCCCCCCTCCCCACAAAATCGACCCCTTTTAACACTGGGGGTGGGTCCACAACACGCCCCTCGTCTTCCTCATTGGCCAGCCAAAAAAAAAGGTCTGCCCTCGTCCCTGGGCCACATTTGTCTCCTATTTGTGCGGCAAACACAAACACATTCCTGGTCTGTCTGGAATCTAAGGGTGCCATAATTCTCATCTAACTTCTGAAACTCTTATACTCCTGAAGCAGAAATCCTTGATGGGTTCTCTGATCAGTGTGTGATTCAGGTCAGAAGAATTACTATAAAAAAGATTCTACAATTATTCCTACAAAACAAAACATTTAATACTAACATTTAATACCCCAAATCTACTGAAAATAATAAAATCCGGCTACTTAAACTGTAAAATCCGTTCATACATTCCGAATCCTCTGCGCTGCTTTAAATGCCAGAGGTTTGGACACTCACAGACTGCTTGCCGTGGACAATTGACGTGCTCTAGATGTGCAAATGTTGGACATTCTTCCACAGATTGTACTCTAGAACCGAAATGCGTTAATTGCTCCCAGTCTCATTCATCAGACTCAAAATTATGCTCAAAATTGAAAACAGAAAAAAATCAAGCTATTAAAACAAATAGAAATATTTCATATGTAGAAGCACGGGAAAATTTAAAAGCTCACAATCATCCCAAACATACGCACAAGCTACCAAACCCTCAACTGTAATCACAACAACCCAAACTGATGAAAATATTGCAAAAATAGTATGCCTACCTTTAAAACTACGGCAACCTTTGGTAACCATTCCAAAGTCAATAATGTCTTCCAAAATACCTGTAGTTAACAAATCATCAACCACACAACTCAAGCAAACCTCTTACCACCCACATATTCTGTAACAGTTACCTCGTCATCGGAATCTCAACTATCTGTTCCTTTAATAGATACTACTCCCCCCACATCTAATAGTTTATCTACATCTGCTGCATTTCTTCATCTAATAAGGCACTTTCTTCATCCAATGTATCAATGTTTACACCCTTACCAGCTGAAACATGTCCTGCTGTTGAAACTGAAACCTCTATATCCAATACCATACGTTCTACATGCCAGGATGCAAAACAAACTTCAAAAAGCCGCAAGAAAAGACGTTGTAAAAGAAGTATTACCTCCAAAATAGACATAACATTGACGCCTCACAAACCTAAAAAAAGCACACCTTAACAGGATACATCGGACGAGGACATGCTTATACACGATGTTGAGGAAGAGATGGAATCACCAAAGAAAACTAATTTCTTAGAGGAAATAAAAAAACTTTTGGAAGAATGGTGGCAGAATGAAGCTTGGAAACGTGAAGAATACAATCGTTTGTTGACTCCAAACCGTAACAGAAAAAGTCAGAATTGAAAAAAAAAAACTGTTTTAAAACTTCTTGTAAAATTTTGTATTGACATTTGGTTGAGTGCGTTACATTTCTGTCGTGTATGAATTTGACTTTTACCTTATCTTACTCGACATGGTGGAGGTAACATCCCACCACAATGTATTTGCTTTTATCATTAGAATAAGTTTCTTACACATACTCTGATATTTTAAATTTTACTGAGTGGGCATTATCAATTATTTTTAATATCATAATTAGTTTCAAATTTTAACAAACATTTTGCGCATCTTAGCCAGATTTGGCTCTTGCACCATAAACCCATACACTCACTTACTCACTCACTCTGAAACTCTTGTTCATCACACCACCTGGGTTTTATAACCCCACCCCATTCTCTCGGCACCGGCTTTCACACAGGCTTCGCCTACATGTCAACCTATTGTCACCGGCTCTCTTTAGATATTGCAACTTCCAGACTCGATGTCTGCGTTTGTCCGAAGTCAGACAATAAACAATGACCCCATAGCCACGTGCTCTTGTCACCTCACGACTGTTTGGAGCCATAAAACTTCGCATGAATAGATGGGTGAGGTTCACCCCAATCGAAGACGTCACAGCACACATTAGTATTGTTAATTTAACATTAAATTAATTTGCCACTATAGTTTTTAATACATTAATTTTTTACCACACTACAAATTATTCCACTAAAATAAATCTTATTCATCGAAAAGAAATTTTGTGTAAGCTATTGCCTACTTTTACTAAATAACTTTACTTTTCTATAAGTCCTTCATTATACATAAATTTTCATACTATAAAGGGGATTATGCCCAGTTTATAATTTAATGAGAAATCATAGTACATTTTCAAGTTTGATACATTGTACTCATTAAGCAATGATAATTACTTAAATACATAAATCCATAATTTTGAAAGTTAATTCTTTTTGAATCATTTTTAATTAGGTGAAAATTTTTTACATCTTTTTCCCCTTTATACGTTTTTTCTTTTATTCTTTTTATGAAAAAAAACATACTTTTGCACAAAACGTGGTATTTTTACATAATTTAATAAAATATTTGGAGCCAGAGAGGGGCTGGCCCAAAATCAAAAGGGATTTTCCCTCTAAAAATCTAAAATCTGTCATCGTTTAAGTCCTGGGTATGTGTGTATTTGAATGAGACAATGGGAAAAGTCCTTGATTTTTGACAGGGGCCAAATGATAGGTCCTTCAAAATACCCCACATTGTTTTAAAGAAGCAAAAAATTAAAAAATCAAATCAAACCAACTAAATTTTTATAACTTTTTTTAAGGCCATGTTATTGCATTCTGGATCACAAAAAAATTAACTTATATTTTTAAAATTTTTTTGAAAAGGTTTTCAATTTTGACTTTTTACTAAACATTTCATAATGTGATTCATATTGGTTCTTTTTTAAAAAAAAATCATTCAGAAAAACTTTCGAATAAAGGGAAAATTTAAAATTAAAAGCAAATAAAACAAACAAAAATCGAAAACCCCTGATTTTCTATGCAGCAGTATCATAATAGTCGTTCAAAACGGCAATGGTTTAATGAGGCCCCCTTAGCGGCCAGCAGTTTATCTAACGATGAGTCAGAAACTTTTGTTCCTCCACCAGTTTTGAAAGTTTAAAATTTTAAAAACTTTTTTTTTTGGATCTTCGCATATTTATATATTTTTTTTTGCAGCTGTTGTGACTTTTTAAAAGGCTGCCCATTAAAATCAGTAGTCAAGCAATCCCGTGCTTTTTTTTTTTTTTGAAAACCGCTGGTTATTTTGAAAATAACACTTTGTTTTTTTTCAAAAAGATTCCACCAGAAAAAAAATTAATTTATTTGACGTAGTAGCCATGAAAAAAAAATAGCGAATCGAACTTTTTGTGCCAAGATACAGCATGCTACATGTAAACAATATACTAGTGATTACAGGTCCAATCACAACAAGTTTAACATCTTCGAACGTTTTTAACCTGGGACTGGAAACGTTTTCGGTAAGCGGGAATTTAAACCCCGGGTGTTATGGGCCCAGGGGGGTTAAAATGCGAGTTTTCTTCAATAACTCACGATTGGAATACACCTTTTTGGGTTTTTTGTGTATGCAAGAGTATTTTATAATAATAATTTAAAATAAATTTTAATAAAAAAATAAGAAACCCCTTTAAAGGGGGCCCTTTTTTTTGGAATCTTTTTTACAAATTATTTTTTTTTTCAATTTATTGAACATAATTTCAAGGAAATTTTGATTTTTTAATTTAAAAAAAATTTGGGAAAAGGTAACAAAAGTTTTCCCTTTTTTTAAAATTTTTTTTTTTTTTAAAAAATAATACTTTAAACAAAAATTTTTTTTTTGGCAAACCCCCTTTTTTTTCCCTAATTCCATTTATACTTTTAAATTTTAAATGGTAAAAATTGTATTAAAACCCATATTAAATTTAAAAAGATTAAAACTGTAATTTCTTGTTCGTACGGGATTTTTTTTAAAAAATTTTCCTTTTTTAAAAAAATTTCCCTTTTATTTAAACTAAATTTTTTTGAATTTTTGGGCTTTATGTTTAATGTTTTTGAAAAAGGTTTTTAAATTAAAATTTTTTCTTTAAGTTTTATCATTTTTTTTCTTTTAAAAAAAAAAAAAGTTTTTTTTTTCGTTTTGAAAAGTAGTTTAGAGAATTTTTTTAATTTAAACTTAGAAATGTCGAAAAAAAATAATGTAATGTTTCAAAATCAAAACTTATTAAACACCGATAAAAAGGAAAAAAATTAAATTAAAAAAAATTTTAAATTTTTAAATTTTAAATTTTTGAGTTTTTTCAAATTTTTTAAAGTAAGTAAAAACTTTCTTTAAAATTTTAAAGAATTTTAAAATTTGAGCTTTCTCGTTAAAAAATGAAAAATGCTGTTGTGGGCAATTTAAGATTATTTTGTTTACTATTTTACGCAAAATAAATTGCAAAGACGCTAATGTTTAATAAAATGGGACAAATACATGTAGTAATTCATTATTTTTGTGATAAAGTAGTACTTTATAGTTAAAATTCAGCTTTCTCAAAAATGGTATTTTTAAAAATGTTTTTATATTTTTCTCAGAATATAATGTATGAAGGTACATGAGTTTTTTTCCCTCAGGTTACTGATATGTAACTATATATATTCATGTTTTTTGGAGATTTTCCCAAAATATTTGACTGGAGTCCATAAAATGTGACAAAAAATGTCAATTTTTTAAAAATTCATAGTGATATTTTTTATATTAATGTTTTTGAGAAAACTAAACAATATATTTTAAATATTTCACTTCTTTTGCAAATATTAATGTTTATTTATTGTTCAGACAAGTTTTAAGCTTTAATATTCAAAAGTTTTTAATAATGTAACTAATTACAACTAAGATTTTAATGCTTTTTTTATTGCGAAAGCTTGTTATATGCAAAAAAATACACAAATTTCATGTTTAAAAACAAAAAAACAGTTTTATTTTTGATTTTTTTAGTAATTTCTTCCAAATTTGGGAAAATTTTTTTGAAATTTTTAAAAATGGTTTTTGCATGTGAACATACAACCATAAAAAAGTTTTCGAAAAAGTCATAAAACCAAATATTTAAATCATTATTTTTAATATTGAATGTTTACTTATATTTATATGTTAAAAGGCAAATTTTTTTTGTAATGCATTGAAGTTAAAAATTCTTCACAGATTGTTACATATTTTTGGAAAATTGATGAAATGCAAAAAAAATCTCGCTGTAGCGTATTTTAAGTGCATGGTTTTAAAATGTTTTTCGAGTTTGTTTTTTTGGTAGTGCCCCCTTGAGTTAATATGAGACAAACAATTTCTCCTTCACCATAACAAAAAGAAATCATCTTCCCCCATTGTGATAATGGTATGTTTTACTTCTTAGACTGGTCCCCGGTTATATTTTACGGTTTTGAAACAACAAATTATCGTTCAGGGGGTGGGAAGTGAACGCTTCAACGTAAGACGATTAACTGAGAACTGAAACTAAACGGACGGGGTGAGGGTAGATATCACTCGCCGCGTCGTATCATCGCGCCGGCTACGGATATAATCTAAGCACCCCACTTTGTCAAGTTTTGTTTCTTTTAACTCCACTAAAAAACAAAAATTCATTGAAACTTTGACAGTTTGTTTTGGTTTTAAAGGTAAATTTTAAATTTTTTTTTAACTTTAAATTTCTAGGTCATAAGTCATAAAAATTGTTAATATTCGAAGTCATTATCGGGATGGTCGCGCGGACTCCCAAAAAATGTCTTCCGGTCACGTCACCCCTGGGAAAGGGGGCCGCTTAAAAAAAACGTGTGTATAAAATTTCAAGTATAAAGATCTAATGGTTCAAAAAACCCCAAAAATGATTTGTAATATTCTTTGGGGTCGTTTTCCCAAAAAACATTCTTGGGGTTCCCCCCTCATGACAAAACGTACAAAATGTCCAGTGTAAAGATCTTAATGTTGAAAAACAGGGAAATATATCTATAACTCCTCTTGTGGGTTGATTTTCACAAAACAACTTTTCTAGCGCATCAACTCTATGAAAGGAGCACGCCTGCTAAATTTTAAATGTGTAGGTCTAACAGCTCAAAAATGGGAATACTTATCTCTAAGCCCTTGCAATGCCCCTTGAGGGTTGATTCAGGTACAAAAGGGAACTTCCTTCATGAATGAGGATAGAGGGCTACCACACCATATTACCCCTTTGTTCGTACCGGGACTCGTTTCTGAGTTTTATCAACACGCACATTGTACGCTTTCTTTTACAATTTAAATTGAATATAAGCATTAATATATTTACTTCTCCCCTGATTTAAGAAATGTTTTAATAAATGTTACAAGTTCGTTACAAATTCAAAATTTTTTTTAAAAATTGATTACAGTTTTAAGATATATAATTTTTTAGAGTACATATATTAAGAGTTTCGAACCAAACTACAAAATATTTTCAACGAGGAAGCATAAGACAACTCAACACCTTTCAAAAGAATTTAGAACTCTTTGATTCAGTTTCAGAAAACAATTCAATTAGTGATACATATTTTTGCTAAGCCTTATTAGCACAATCTTATTTTAACTTTTATTCCACGTAAATATTAACAAATTTTACTTAAAACACAAACGTTTCCGTGTGTAATGCTTCCAAAGTTCCAATTAAGCATTGCTAATTAACCGAGATTTCTTTAGAAAGTCCGTAAAGTTATAAAAAAAATACAATAAAAGTTAAAAACCCTTGTTTTTCCACAGGATTAATTCTAATTAAGAACTCTTAAATGATTAAATGATATTTTAATACGAGTAAATAAAAGAAAGTATTTCATTATTTGTAAACAAAATTAATCCGAACATTATACTGAGTTTTTTTTCTTTCACATGTTTCGATGAAATTAAAACCCATCCTTCCACATTTCTAATCTTTTAGTGTTCAGTCATCAAGTTAATTAATTTTGAAATGAAAATTTTTCAAGGAAAATATTTGGAAAATATTAGTGTAGAAAAATACCTTTTTTTTAGTTTCTGTTTTTGGGTTTTCAGTTTCTATCCACTTGGCTTGGCAAAAAAATTGTATTCGATTGAAATTTTTTTGCGTAAAATTGCATCTTATATACCTGGAATTTAAAAGAATATTTTCGTTTAATTACCCATAATACGATGTTCCTTTTCTAATTATTCCTTTTCAGAGGAGATTAGGGATTAGGCTACATGTTATTCTTATATTTTGTATGTTTTAAGGGGTCTCAGGGGTGTTAAATATTTCTAGAGGTCTGAAAATATAAACAATTTTTAAACAGGTATAATTCATTTAAAATTAAATGTAATGATTCGAATCTTTTACACATAATTTATAAAAGAATGGGGCTTCAGAAAAGTATAAAATGTTTAAAATATAATAATAATTTTAAAAATTATAAGCATATGAAATTCTATGATAAATATTAAGTATTTTTTGTGTTGCGCACGCTATTTTCTAAAATAGTAGCATCTGATTTATAAAAATTTATAGAATTATAAACTGCATCATACTCTTTAAGCCGTACCTAATTTTAGTATTATATGTCTTTTGTATTTCAAAATATTTGTAAAACATTGCAATTTTTTAAATATTTTTCAGAAATGTATTTTTTTTATTTATTAAAATATGTAAGTTATTATTCTATTTATATAAAAATAGCTAAAGTGTAATAAGAATACATTTAACTTTATTGTTCAACTTATAGCTAGTAATTAAAGCTACTATTTTAGAAAATAGCGTGCGCAACGCAAAAAATACTTAATATTTATCATAGAATTTTCATATGCTTATGATTTATAAAATTATGATTATATTTTAAACATTTTATACTTTTCGGAAGCCGCATTCTTTTATAAATAATGTGAAAAAAATTCGAATCATTTAATTTAAATTTAAAAGAATTATACCTGTTTGAAAATTGTTTATATTTTCAGACCTCTAGAAAAATTTAACACCCCTGAGACCCCTTGTAATAGAAGATAATTTAAGCGGTGCAGAGTTTGTGTGGAAGCTCTTAGCTATGCACTATACAAATACATGAGAGCTATTGGAGACGAACCTCGTCATTTTCAATCACAGTCAAGTGAAGAGGACGACACGTGAGCTGGCAACCCCCTCTAAAACTTCCACACCACACCTCGATATATCAACATACATCAGCCCCCTCAGCGTGGCCAGTCTTCATCTGTACTAAGCTCTCATTTACTACACGACGGCCGCGAGATCGTTACCTTGACCATTAGGCTTCGTGACCATACTTACGATCTTAAATGATAAGATGTAGAGGCTTGAAGTTTGACAAAGATGTAACTTTAGTGGAGTAAAGATCTGTTAAGAAAGAGAGAGAGAGAGGGTTTTGTAAAAATCTATTGTAAAGCATGAAAAACTTAACCTATTTTATTAACTTTATAAGTTCCGTGACTGACTAATTTTTAAACATAAAAAAATAATAACGCTTGAATACAACTGACAATTTTTCACTAGTTTGGGCTATTTCCTTTCGCATGAGAGTTCTCCCTTCGAAACCCTTATCCATTCAATTCCTTTACCACGTTGTTTTCAATAGAAAATATTTTGTCTGCTATCTACAACGAATAAAGAGTTATTTTAGGTAAAAGTTACAGGAATTATGTAAAATTCACTTTTTTGTATCATGCACAGAGAGGGAATATTAAAATCACATTATTCAGTGACACAACAGCTTTTGACAGCGGATTTCGTAATAATGGTCAAGGGATCACACCTGAGCTGGCACCATCATTTCAGCCTGGACATCGGTCCCCTCTGCACGGGGCTCTTCAGTGGTTCGTGGCTTGAATTCATGACACGCTTGCAACGAGTCCGTGACCTTGACCACAACCCATGAACAGTATTATGTATAGCAGGGGTGGCCAAACTTTTGAGATCCACATTTAAAAAATCGAAGGCGGTCTACCAATGGCAGAGCTAAATTAACGTAATGTACATTTTTATATATTTATTTTCGGTATATAAAGAAAAAAGGGTAAATTATCTAATTTTTCTAAAAAAAAATTAATATTAATATTTACAAAATAAAAATTTACTGACGAAAATAATCAAAGTATTCATATATCAAAAATTGACCATCCTATTTACTTCGTTTAGTTGAAATTTGGCACTGTATATCTGCGACAAGCTTATTTATTGTGGCTGTTACGATTTTATTGCAATGCGTAAACACGAAATTAAATGTTCATCTATTAAACGTGACCAATGTTTGGTTTTTATGGTGTTCATGGTTGAAAAAGTAGATTCGCAAAGATGCATCGATCCAAAGTATGATTTCAAATACAAAATCAATTTGTAAATATTTGTAAACGTTTCCTCAGAATTTAATTTCCAAAAATCAGTATCGTTAGATGCTCTGGATTTAAGAAATCTTAATAGCATCTTAATTTCATAATTTCTTCCTCTACCGTGACTGATGTGGTATCTTAAATGTCCTATTTTTTCAGATACTCTATCAATGTTGACATTTTCATTAAATGGAAATATCATAAAATTGAGTATTTCTTCCAACCTAATGAAGTCAGCGAATCTTCTTTCAAATTCTTCAAACAAAACATCTAAGTGTTTGGCGAAATTTTCAGTCTCGGTTTGGATTATGGAATGCACTCTCCCTCCATGTTTTTGAAGTTTCTAAATTCATGTTTTCTTAATTGAGACGCATACCTTTTTATCGTTTCTTTGAAAGTTTTAATCGCGCTCATCATGTCTGTTAAACATTCATTCTTTCCTTGTAGATTTAGGTTTAAGTCGTCAAGTTTTGCAGTGATATCGCAGAGAAAAGTTAGTATCAAGAGACATTTCAATTTTCCCAAAACAGTAATGTGCTCCCCCATTTGTAGAAATTTTTATCTTGGTAACAAAATACGAAATCGTTTTAAAAAGCCCACGGCAGCCCCACGTCTGTGTGCCAAGAGATCTCCGTATTCTGATTCAGTGTCTTCCCAAAGTTCCGAAATTGTTGTCTCTGAAGACTTTTGAACGGATTAAATTTGACGTTTTTAAAAAGAAATTTGCATTATATCATTAGATTTAGTTTTTTTGAACACAATCCCTGATGATGGAAATCTGAAATTTAAAACTAATTTACCATCATTAAAAAGCACAAGGCAAAAAAACCAAATTGTTTCCCCCGACATTTTTTACCCATCTGTTGTAATGAGATCAATTTATATTTTGGGAAAAATCTTGTCTTATCAATAAATTTTTAAAAATGAATTTAGATATTTTGGCCCTCGTTTGTCTTTTTGGTATTTATTTAAATAACATTTCTTTTGAATCATATCTTCGAAAACCATTTCACAAAAATGCATAACTGTGCAATACCTCTAATATCAAAGGATTATCAAATTGAAGTTATAGGAACTTACGTTTTAAATCGTCGTTTAAAAAACTCCAAATTATTTTCATGCTTCAGTCAGTTGCATCCAGTGTTCCTACAAAAAAATATTATTTATTGACGATATTATTTCAGATTTGTTTTAAAATCTGGAAAAAGCACTTCTTTCGCTTTACAGAAAGCTTTTTTTTATCAATTCTCCATCTTCGAATGTTTTTTCGCACAAAATTTTGTAATTTTAAATGACGCCAATGTTACTGCTTTAGTTTTGGGGCTTGATCTCTAAAAAACGCGATTTTAAATGTAAATTTGACTTTTCGAGTTACTGCCGATTGGAAAACCGTAGCGTATTTTAAGTGCATGGTTTTAAAAAGTTTTTCGACGTTTTTTGGTAGGCCCCACTTTTAGTTACATATGAGACAAACACATTTTCCTTTTACCATAACAAAAAGAAATCATCTTCCCACCATTGGGATAATTGTATGTTTTACTTTCTTAGCACTGGTACCCCCAACATTTTGGGCGGTTTTTTTAAACAACAAATTATCGTATCAGTGGGGAGGAAGTGAACGTCTTGCAACGTAAGACGATTAACTGAAACTGAAACTAAAAAAGGGCGGGGGGGAGGGTAGATAGTGACCGCCCGGGCGTATCATCCCCCGGCTACTGGGTATTCTGCATCCCACTTTTCAAATTTGTTTCTATTTAATTTCCCTATAAAACGACAAATTATTGTAATTTCACAGTTTTTTTAGGTTTGCGAAATGTAGTAAATTTTTATTTTAAAAACATTAATTCTAGGTCATAAGTCATAAATTAAATTGTTAATATTCGAAGTCATTATCGGGATGGTCGCGCGGACTACCTAAAATGTCTTCGCGGTTGACGTCTTGGCCACCCCTGATGTATAGAAACGGGAAAGCTGTTTAGCCACGAAAATTAGTTTTATCCTTACAAATCAGGCCTCGTCCTTCTATTTTCAAAACTGATAATATTTACCTGTAAATATTAGAAAGGAGTTCTGAAAGATTGTATGCATCAGAAAAGTAACTTTTTGGAAACCTATTTCTATTAAAGATGCTCTAAAATAGCGCAGCATTATTTTTGAAAATCAGTAGAAAAGAAAACCAAAAAAAAAAAAAAAAAGTAAGATTAAATCCACTATCTTCTGTTCCAAATTAAAACATAACTGCACTTAAAAATGAAAACAGACATATTCATTTTGAAATGAGTATGATTGGTTCAAATTTGAATATATGCCTTTATCCAAAGTGAAACATCACATGTACTCAAAAAACAATTAAAACTCTCAGACAAATTAAAAATTATATTCAGGATTACAGAAGTCCTTTTAATATACTGACTACATATTTTAAAAATTGGGGAAATTTACTTCACTTTAATCTTCCTTTCGCCACGCGCTACACGTGAAGGAGCACATTAAATGAGATTCTGTAATAACTTTTTATTTTCCCTTATATTTGTAAAACTGAAAGGATGTGACTTGTTTTTAATTTTAAAAAAGTTTGTTAAAATTATTAATTACACTCTTTTTATTATTGAAGGACAATTTAACGGCATGGTAAATGTGATAAAAATAAATTCAATTCAACATTAAGCAACATTCTTATAAAACCCTCCCTGTTACGGAGAAAATCACCAAAACATTATGGTAAAAGCTAGTACCGCAGAACGTATTAGATGACAACAAAATTGTGTGTGAAAAAGTATATCTATGTTTCACACATAGCCAACTACTAAAATCCCATTTAAAAATCTGCTTTGAGAGGTGGTCAACCAATAACCATTATGTTATATGAAAAAAAATTATTGTTTTGCAGTAGAATGTGCGTGTATGAATTGTAGCATAAACATGTTTGAATGTGCAATTTAGTTTTACAAGTTGACTGAACATGGTATTAAGTTTTTTATCAATTAGCACTGTCAGTAGAAGGTGCCTTGAATGTAGGAATAAATACAACTTATTACATACATTATTAAATACAACTATAGACAACCCATTGTATCCAAATTAATATCAGATTCAAGATTTCTTTAAATTTGTGTGTGTGACTACATTTTTCAAAATCCGCAAAGATTCATTTAACCCTTTATCTACCGCATTATGATTTACTGCAGTTTTTTCAAGCAATACTTTTTTCGATCACTGCATAGAAAACTAAGGAATATGCATAAACAAAATATTCAAATTTGAGAAATTTTATCCGTTAGAGCTGATTAATTAAAGATATTCAACTGTAAAATTAATTATATACGCTGTTCACTTAAAATAAATATTTGACGGGGCTTTCAACACATTTTCATTTAAAGGTCCTCTTGGAGTTCTTTGGGGCCAGAATGGCAATTCTTTCCAACTAACTCTAGAAAAAGAACGTGATTATGCAAATTAGGAATCATATACGTATATAATAGAAGTTTAGCGTACGCGGGGTGTCTATGTGAGGTCTAAGTCTAAGTGTGGAAGTGATTAAGATAGCGTTTAGAAGAATACCAAGCTCAAAAATTAACCTACCCGTACCTGTATATCCAAGTTAAAGGTGGATACGAAACCACTAGGATTAGAGCCGGATAAAAGCCACATCAGTTAGGACAAATAAAGTAGCTGTTTACCTAGGATATAGCGATAAGCGACTTTGATTAAGCCAGTGTTTCTCAAACTGTGGAGCGTGCCCTCCTGGGGGGGGCCAAGCATATTGAAAATAAAAGGTTTAAAAAATATTTTTTTTGGAATGAAGTAAAACAAAATGCTTTCTGACAAAATAAAAAATACACATTTACACTGATATAATTTATATATATCATCTGGTTTTCCACTTTCAAAAGATTCCACTTCAAACGCTCATTAGCTATCTTTGATCTTAAAACCAAATAAAAAAAGACATTTTGTTTGCTTTGCTGTAATCCTACGATGAGAGATTTTTTTATTACGTTTCTTTTAACCCTAAGATACTACTTTTGGTTATCATCTCTTTGGCCTTCCAACCTACTGGTATGTTTATCTCCGTCTATTTTTCTTTTAGGAAACTTGCAAATAATATTTTTCTGTTGCTTTTCCCCCCATAAGAATGAGTTTTATGATATATTGATAAGCACATATTGAGCACTTTGAAGGATTATTTAGCCAAGATGTATTTTATGAGTATTCTGAAACATATAATGCATAAGGAAAAACGCTTCACAGAATAATTTTTTAGAACTGACATCGATGTTTTCGTATCGAATACACTTTTTACATGGGAGCGGTCGCAAGAGGCGCTGAATTACTCCAGACTCACGAAATTGTTAATTCTGGTAAAACTTATTATTCGTTAACAGTGACCTTGACAGTATCTTCCTATTAGACAATGGGAACTAAAATGAATTTGTGACATGTGTGCCTCTTTTTTGAGAGTGGCAAAAGTTTTTTTTACAATCAAGGTACTTGTTTTCATCGAGTTCCCTACACGACCACTTTTGTTCAAAAATTATTTTCCATGAATATGCTATATTTTCCCCTATGATTACCTTTGTGGTTTTGATTGCTGTGTTGTACGACTCTTATTATGGTTTATAAATTTAAATGAGCAGAATATAAAAAAATGGGCATCCGTGATCTCTATTGAAGGAAGTTGAAACTGATCAATCAATTGAAGAACCTCATGAAATAATGCATATTAATCGTGATAGCGAAAGTAAGTATGAGAAAAGCGATAGACATGAAACGCTTGAGTTCAATTGAAATTTTCAAATGCTGCCTAAATAACTCTCTCAAGAAAACTATGAAGCCATAAATGTAACACTTCGCCTTGCCAAAAACACACAAGCAAGAAAAAGTTCAATGTGCCATTTGTAGATCATCAAAGAACAGCAGAATTACAATTACGTGAGCAAAATATGACAGTTTTGCTGGCAAATAACGTTCTTGTATTGTTAGTGAAAAGTGTCTGTGATTTATGTTCTTTATTAAGGTCACGCACATTTGGAACAGTTTCTTTAGTTTTATTGGATTTTTTCTCAAATCATCAAAGAAAAATTAAAAAATTCTTGAAAGTAGGTAATTCAATTTTCTCTTAATTAAATTATTCGCTGGAATTTTGATTTTTAAAGTGTATAGTAAAAATAATTATAAAAAAAAGGATTGGGGTGACTTAGTCACGTTAGTGGTGGAGTGGGCGCCTTCTACCGGTTTAAAATATTTTGAAGGTTTCTCGCTTTAAATATTAAAAATAACACAATAATTCTTCATTGGAATTTTACATTCGTTTTACTTATTTAATATTAATTCTGTGAGGCTTAAAATTACACAGTTCTTTTTAAACTATTTATAATAGGAGAATTCATTTAAAAAAATCATTTTATATTTTAGTATACATTATTGTGCCCTTGGTTTTACTCTCCTTACAAATAAGCTATTATATCAAAAATAATGTATTATTTTTAAAAAATAATCGCAGAACGGGTACTTCTGCCAGTGTACTTATAAATGTATCAGTACTGCACAATGTATTTTATAACTAATTTATTAATACTAATTTAAGAACAAGTTTAATTATTATTATTGACTTCCATGGGCTTGTCTTGCAGAGCAAAGGTTTTCAAACGATGGCTTAATACAGTGTTTCTCAAACTGTGGGGCGCGCCCCCCTGGAGGGGCGCGATAACCCTTCAAGGGGGGGCGCGAGCATATCGAAAATAAAAGGTTAAAAAAAATTAATTTACTGGAATGAAAAAACAAATACTTTCTGATATAATAAAAAAATACAGATTTACATTGATCTGATTTATATATATCATCTGGTGAAAAGAGGTCATCAAAAACAAAAGATTCTACTTTGAACGCTCATTAGCTATCTTTGATCGTATAACTAAATAAAAAAAAATATATTTTGTTTGCTTTGCTGCAATCCTACGATGAGATATTTTTTTATGACGTTTCTTTTAATCTAAAATATTACTTTTGCTGGCTTTCAAACTTACTGGTATGGTTACCTGCATCCCTTTTTTTTAGGGAAGATGTAAATTATATAATTCTGTTGCGTTTTTTTCACAATGTGAAAGAGTTTTATGATACATGGATAAGCATATTGAGCACTTTGAAGGATTAATTGACCAAGATTTATTTTTATGAGTATACTGAAACATACAATACAAAAATCGTTAATTCTGGGAAAACTGTTTATTTGTTACCAATGACCTTGACAGAGAATCCTCTAATATGACAGTCTTAATGGGAGCTAAAATGAATTGATAACATATCTCCTTTTGAGAGTGGCAAACGTTTTTTTAGAATCTTAAGGTACTTGTTTAGAAAGAGTTCCCGGCACGACCACTATTTTTCAAAAACATTTTCTTGAACATGCTGCATTTTTCCCTATGAATAACTTAGTGGTTTTAATTGTGATGTTGAACGACTGATTATGGTTTATAAATGTAAATGAGCGGAATATAAAAAAAGAATTGGGCACCTGTGATCTCTCTGAAAGGAAATTGAAGCTGATCAAACAAGGGAAACATTTGCTGAAATAATGCATAATTATCATGTTAGCGAAAGTAAATTTGAGAAAAGCAATAAACATGAAACGAAAGGAAAATTTTCAATAGCTACATTAAGAACTTTATCAAGAAAATATGAAGCCATAAGTGTACCGCAAAATACACTTCACCCTGTCAAAAGACACAAGCAAGAAAAGTTCAACAGGATATTTGTCGATCATCAAAGGACATTAAAATTACAATAACGTGAACAAAATGTGACAGTTTTGCTTGCAAATAACTTACCTGTAATGTTAGCAAAAAGTGTCTGTGATTTGGAACAATTTAGTTCAGTTTTATTGGATATTTTCTCAAATTATGAAAGACAAATAGAAAAATCCTTGAAATAGGTAAGTATATTTTCTCTTAGTTAAATTATTCACTGAAATTGTGTATTAAAAAATAACACAATTGTTAGTCATTAGAATTTTATATTCTTTTTTTATTACTGAACATTTATTTTAAATGATAATTTTGCGAAGCTTAAAATTACAGTTCATTCAAAACCGTTTATAATATGAGCATTCATTTCAATAAATCATTTTACATTTTTGTATACATTGTCTCATACACTTGGTTTTACTCTCCTTACAATTAAGCTATTATATCAAGAATAATATATAATCATTTTTTAAAAAATAAAACTCATGTTAAGAGTGGGTACTTCAGCAAGTATAAGAAAAAGTTTAATAAATATCAGTGACTTCCATGGGCATGTCTTGCAGAGCAAAGTTTTTCGAAGGAAAGCTAAAAATTAGAAATTGACACTCAGAGTTATTTTTTTGATATTTAGCTCAGATCTATACTTTGTCTTCAAAGTGGTCATCGCAGAAAATCCGGATTCACAAAGATATGATGTTAAAAATGGTAATAGTATACGAAATGCTTTTGTTTTCAGTGCAGAAAATTCAGCATCCACCTCTATCCAGAATTCAAAAAGTGATTTATTACAAAATTGCCCTTTAATTTCGTCATTGAACGTGAAATCTATGAAGATCTCTTTTCGGCAGTTGAGAGCCCTTCTGAAGTATTTTGAAATGGATCCCTAACCCATTCGTAACTTGCTATCAATTTGCCCTCGTCTGTGTACTTGTTGATGCTTTATTATCGTCGAATGCTCGCTGTGATTTAAAAATATATCTATGATTTTGTTTTAATCCACTGCCGTACATACTTAATACCGTGAATTACAATTAACGCGTGAATTATGAAATGTACATTCAAGAGAGATTAGGTAGCTAATCGATTCAGCCAAGACTGACTAGAATTGTACGAGGTACAGCATTTTTACATGTTTTGTGCAGACGTTTGTTAGGTTGCCTAGACTCACATGAACGTTCGCGAGAATGCCAGATGTAATGGATATGATAAAGAGCAACATAGATTAGGCTATTTTTTAATGACATTTGTACTTTTAGAAATGGATCTTGAAGGAAATAAATCTTTAATTAAATATTATTTCTCAATCTGTTTCAATTTAAAAATTAGAGAAAGAAAAATAACATAATTAACCTATTACTTAAAAGTATATATATATATATAATTTACTTAAAATATATATTACTTAAGAGTAACATATATAAAAAATTTAATACTTATCTTATTAATACTGAATTAAGAACAAGTTTAATAAGTATTAGCAACTTCCATGGGTTTGTCTTGCAGAGCAAAGTTTTTCCAAGTTTTTTAGAAATTGACCCTCTGAGTTCTTTTTCTATATTTAGCTGATATCTATATTTTGTCTTATAAGCATCCACCGCATTTTGCAATATGTTCCAATTTAAAAATTAGAGAAAGGAAAAATAACATAATAATTATCCTATTACTTAATATATATATATATATTGTGCTTAAAAGTAACATATACAAAATTTATACTTGTGTTATTAATTTGTACGGTTTATAATTAAGATCGTGTATTGTAGCTTTAGCGTCAAAAAGTGCATTATTATTGCATTCAGTAATTTATTAATGTATAAGGGGGGCGCGATAAAAATTGTGATTGAAAAGAGGGGCGCCAGTATTGAAAGTTTGAGAAGCACTGGCTTAATATTAGAAATTGATACTCTGAGTTCTTTTTCTATATTTAACTGAGATCTGTATTTTGTCTTCAAAGCAGCCACCGCAGAAAATTCGGTTTCACAAAAGTACGATGTTGAAAATGGTAATAGTATACGAAATGCTTTTGTTTTCAGTGCAGAAAATTTATCATCTACTTCTGCCCAAAACTGAAAGAGAGTTTTATTACAAAATTGTCTTTTAATTTCGCCACTGGATGTGAAATCTATGAAAATTTCTTCTTTGGTAGTTGAGAGCCCTTCTGGGGTATTTGGAAATGGATCTCTAACCCATTCGTAACTTGCTATCAAGTTGTGATCAGCAAAAAAATATTTTTTAAAATTTTTTTGCCAACATAGCTAAATGATATTCAATAGTTTTATAAACAACTTCCACATGTTCTTCAGTTTTGGAAGTTTTTACACATTTATCCGCATTTTCAAACATTTCTAGGGTTTTTTTTGCTTTAAATTTCGGCTCCATAATTCTAATTTTCTACAAAAAGCATTAATTTTATCACTCGTGTCAAACATATGTACATTTGATCCTTGAAGTTGAAGATTCAATATATTTATAATTTCTCAAATATATCGACTAAGTAGCTCAACTTCATCAGAAATAAGCCATCTCGAAATTTCTCAGCTTCCGGTAGGTTTTTCTCTTCTAGAAAAATGGTAATTTAATTTCTTAATTCATAAACACGTTGCAAAAATTTTCCGCGTGATAACCATCTTGCTTCGCAATAAAATAGCAATGATGAATGCACTGCGACCATATCTTTGCAATGTCCAGAAAAGATTCTTGATTTTAGGGGTCTCATTTTTATGTAATTTATTACAGTCACAACTGCCGTTAGCACAATATTCAGACCAGGACTCATTTCTTTGGAAGTCAGAACTTCTCTGTGGATCATACAATGTGTCCAGATACAGTGGAGATTTTTGTTTCACAAGTGTTTGTATACTTTTAAATCTTCCTGACATTGTACGAGCGCCATCGGTGCATATTCCGACACAATTTTTCCACTCTATATTTGCCTCGTTTAAAATTATTTAAAATATCAAATAATGCTATTGCTGTTGCTTTAAGCTTTATTGGTTTGCAAAAAAGTAGTTCTACTGCTGACATACCATCCCAAAATCGAACATATACAATGAAATGGGCCTCTTTATTGCTATCTGTTGCCTCGCCAAGCTGATTTGAAAACAATTTATCACGCAACTTACCAAAAAGCTGTTGCTCTACATCTTCAGCGATATCATCAATTCGACGGGAAACAGTATCATTTGATAGGGGTATGGACTGCAACTCTTTGGCCAAATTGTCTCCAAACATAGTTTCTACGATCTCAATTGCTGCAGGTAAAATAAGCTCTTCGGCAATAGTGTGAGGCGTTTTACATCTCGCTATTTTATACGATACTTTGTAAGAAGTAAGTAAAGCTTTTTCATTCAATGGCAAAGGTTTTTTATAAAAAATGTTTTTTGTTTTTCATGATTTTAATTTTGATTCAAAGAACTCTCGAGGTTTGTTAATGTACTCACGATAAAGCGTTTCGAAATGTTTTTTAAGTTTATTAGGTTTCATACTGTCTGCTGCCAATGTTTTTGAGCAAATAACGCACAGGGGCTTTTCTTCTCCATTTACTTCTGTAATGGTAAACCCAAAATTCAAATATTCTTGAGAATATTTCCTTGATTTAATTTTCGGAACTATGCTCGTCTGTGCACTTGTTTATGCTTTATTATCGTCGAATGTTCGCTTACGACTTAAAAATTTATCCATGATTTTGTTTCAATCTTCTGCAGTAAATACTTAATATCGTGAATTACAACTAATGCGCAAATTATAAAATGTACGTTCAAGATGAATTTGGTAGCAATAGCAGCATCGAATCGACCAAGACTGACTGGAATTTTACGAGGTACAGCATTATTACATGTTTTGCGCAGACGTCCGATAGTTTGGCCAGACTCACGTAGACGTTCGTGAGAATGCCAGATATGATGGATATGATAAAGCGCAACATAAAGTGTACTATTTTTCAATTTCTACTCTAAGTTCACTACTAAGTTATATATCTTGTTCACACACAAATTTTCAATCGTTGATAAAATACTTTTTATTTATTCATTCAAGTTCAAATACATTTTTTTAAAAATTTTTGAGAATGTGTATGGTTTCTTCTTTACTATACTATTTTCTTGCACTAATTAAATTTAATTAATAAATAAATAGTAACACACAAAAAAAGAATAATCCAATACCATATATAGAAAGGAAAATGAAAAATTGCAAGGAAAATCGCTTTCTATTTTGTAGTTAAACATTGTAATTCTGTCATATGTATTACATTTTTGTATTAATTGTAACTATTTAATAAAAAGTAACTAAAATAAATTTTTCTTTGTTGGTCTAAGTATAGGAATTGACTTAAAAATTTATTTTTATATTACTTGTTCTAACGATATTTGTACTTTTAGAAATGGATGATCGAGAAAATAAATCTTTAATTAAATATCATTTTGCAATCTGTTCCAATTTAAAAATTAGAGAAAGGAAAAATAACATAACGTTATAACTATTACTTAGAAGTAATTTGCTTAAAATATATATTACTTAAAAGTATAATTTGCTTAAAATATATATTACTTAAAAGTAACGTATACAAAATTTAATACTCAAAGTGCATTATTATTGCATTCAATACATCATTATTTTTGGGGGGGGCGCGATGAAAATTATGATTGAAAATTGGGTCGCCAGTAGTGAAAGTTTGAGAAGCACTGGATTAAGCTATAAGGAAAGTGCGTGTATTAATAAGATTAGAATTAATCTGTAAAGTTAGATATATAGTGGTCAATTACGCGCGATTATTTGGTAATACGAGTTGTGTCTTCTCATTCCAGATCTACTTACCTTGATTATTATTATTGTTGTGTATTGTGATTAAGTTAAGATCTTAATAAACATATATTAAGATGAACTATTTGCGTGATTTTTCGTCCTTCCCTACAGAAACAGGTCGCGTAGATAACTGAGAACAGGGGCACCAACGGGTAGGTGCCTCGCAAATAGTCAAATCATTTTCGAAGGTCTTCAATTAATTTTGACATTAACTATTTTTTACGGAACAAAAATGATAATCTTCGCAATCCGCTGAAAACACATATTATGCTATAAAACTATTCGCCTTTCCCACGAAAATACTCATCATAGAACCATGATGTCATATGTCTTCGTAGAGGAGATTTCAAAGAATATTCCTGCTAAGTATCGTATGAATATTCGTAAAAATGGTTATTCTATGAAATTTTAAATTGAGTGGTACTTATAAGTACCGTCGGTAGATAAAGGGTTACGTCGCGCAATTTTTTTTGCCCAAAAATTGAACATTAAAATGGCTTGCATGTCTTGAAAAAGGCAAATTTACAAAATAAGTTTTTGTTGACAATTATTAATCTATTTAGGACACTAATTTCTTGTAAATTTAAGTACCTTTTAGCTTATTAATAAATTTTTGGAAAATGTCAAAGAAGTTCTCATAAAGAAACTTAAAAGAGTTTCAACAATTTCAATACACTTATTTTACGATTCCTTTCACTCTCATTTTTGAATATTGAAAGAATCAAAATTAACTCTACAGAATGAGCAAAATTGAGCGTAATTGATATTAAGAATGTTTTTTTTTTTATTTTTCAGTTTAAGACATTACGTAGAAAAATTAAATCAACTTAACTACGAATATTTAATGGATATTTTGTCTTATTAAAAATTGATCTACACAGCTTAAATTAGATTTATCAGTACTTACGTATTGTTGCAACCTATTGGCGACACTATATGAAAAAAAAAATTTTCACCCACCCCTCGGGGGGTCACCTTCTTTAGGTGAGTAGGGGTTTCACTTTCCAGGTACCCTAGTGATTTTTTTTCCCTTTCTCTTTTCCCTCTTTTTTCCCTTTATGCAATTGTCTTTATTTGGGGTTTTGTTTATGTTTTTTGTGTGAAGAACCACAATTTGTTTTAATAACCCAAGATTATTTTTTTCGCCTTATTATTTTAAAAAACTAATAATTTAATGGAAAGATATAAAAATCAGAAAAAATTAAAAAAAGATATGTTCGTTAAAACCACAAATTTTTTTTTTTTTTCCCGTTAATATAGAACAGGTGGGTGGCTTATCAATTCCGATCTACTGCATACCTAGCCTTTAGTTAGGGTCTCAGTCCCCACCCTTATAGCCTCCCCGCGAGGGATAATTTTTGGGGCAGTGGAAAGGCCCCTTGCGGGGAAGGGTATGCGGGGAGGAGTTGCGTGCGTCCCGATGACGGCTCAAGGAACGTCGCCTAAAGCGGTCCCAGGGTCGAGGAACTTGATTGCGGATGGCAGGCGGGGGGGACCCCTTTTATCGAAAATCCTCCTTGGCTTGGGCCCTTGCCGTGCCCGGCAGCACTTTTTGGGGGTTTAATCCGGGGGTTAACTTCCCGTCGGGAAAATTGGGGAATTTGGGGGGCCTGGCTGATGAACTGGAAGGAACCTTTAGCCAAAAAATGGAGACAACTAAAGAGAATGTTTTGGGACCCGGAAAGGTTTTTGCCCCAGCCCCAAAAAAAAAATTTCCCTTTCCGGGGTTAACGTCGAGTCCTCGACACCGTAAACCCGGTTGTTTTTAAAAAACTCCTCGCCCATCGAGGAGCAACAAATTGTAAATTCCAGATACTTTATCATGTCCAAAACCGATAATTTTTTAAATGTATCACCTTTTTTGATCGAAAAGGCAAAAAAGCGTGGGGAAGAAAACCATCTGAAAGATGCGTTCTGGTGACCCCACGAAGTTCGTCACGAAACAGGCTTTAGCTCTTTATAGCCTAAAGCGTTTGGGCAACCGATATTCAAGTAAAATCTCATGAAACCCCTGAATTTCCCCAAAGGTGATCTCCGCGCGGATTTATATAAGGGACCACAAGGAAATTTTTTAGAAAATATAGCAGATCAAAAATATGCGCAGTCGGGCGAATAACAATAAGGGGGATGGAAAACTGCAAAAAAAAGCCCTATCCTGACCTTGCTCCCTGATTTTCCCCAGTCCGTTAAGGTAGCATACCTCAATTGTCCCGTAAGACCATATATTCCGAATCCGTTGCGTTGCTTTCAATGTCAGCGCTTTGGGCATTCTAAGACCACCTGCCGAGGCCAACCAACATGCGCTCGCTGCGCTGAAGTTGGTCATGAAAGCGCCGAGTGTAAAGCTCAAGAGAAATGTGTAAATTGTACAGGGGACCACCCGTCATATTCTAGATCTTGCCGAACGTGGTCAACTGAAAAAGAGATTACCGCTTTAAAAATTAAAAATAAAATCTCGTATCCAGAAGCTCGGCGAATTGTTTCCTCGCGCACGCAAGTTTCTGGGCAAAGTTATGCAGCTGCTACCACGAAAACAACAAAAACAAAAGCTATCCAAACTGATCCAGTTTTAATAAATACACCCAGCTCACCTACACCAGCAGAAGTAATCGGAAAACCGAAAATTATTGCAGTGGATACAAGTAAGACTTTATCCATTACACCCATTAAGAAAAACCGGAAAACTCGAATCAAGGAATCTGGGGTACAGGCCAACAAAAAAGAGATCAAACCTTTCAAAAAAACCCCATGATATAAAAGACGACGCGCGTGATGAAAATGCATGCATCCGAAAGCGATGAATGTCTAATGGAAAATCAGTCGTCAAAATTGTCGTCTTCTAGCTCCTTACAAGGAGCGAGTGCGAAAACTTGATGCCCTCCTTTATTTCCTGGAACTGACGTGGTCTAAGAACTCGACTTGATGATTTCAAATCCATCATTTCCACGTACCAGCCCGCATGCGTTGCTGTTCAAGAGACATTTCTGATGCGAGTGCGTGGTTATAATTGTGTACGACGGGATGTAGATGGCGATGCATCTCCAACTGGAGGTGTATGCCTTTTCACGTCCCATCTTTATCCCAGTAATGTCGTCACACTGCACACATCATTACAGGCTGTGGCTGTTCCGATTCACATCCATTCTTTAGTCACAGTCTGCTGTGTTTATTTACCACCCAACGATGTTGTGCCACAAGTGGATTTGAATCAATTACTCAGTCAATTGAAAGCTCCTTTTATTTTGCTCAGTGACTTTAACGGACACAGCCCTCTGTAGGGGCATGATGATACCAACTCTCGTGGACGACAGACCGAACAGTTGATCTCTGATCACTGTCTCTGTCTTCTCAACAACGACGAGAAAACTTACTTCCATGCACCCACGAGGATATTTCACTCCCTCGATCTTGCCATTTGTTCGTCAAATCTACTACCATTGTTGAATTTTGAGGTAGATCAAGATCTACATAACAGTGATCACTTCCCACTCCTAGTCTCGCATGTTAATGATGCGGGGGTACGAAATCGCCCTCCCACATATCATTTTAATCGCGCAGACTGGGACAAAATTACACGATTAGCGGTTATAACCGGCACAATGGTTCAGAACAGGGCAGTTGATGATGCCAGTTTAAATGTCACCGAAGCTATTAAAAATGCTGCAATTCCTAAGATTTCAAACTCATATCGAAAGCTGTGCAAACCATGGTGAAACTATTCCTGCCAACAAGCGAAAAAGGAACAAAGGAAGGCGTGGGGTATTTTCAGAAGATACCCCACCACTGAAAATCTCATAGCGTTCAAACGTGCAAAAGCGTTAGCTCGTAGAATATCGTCATTGCCAGAGAGAATTTTGGAACAAGTATGTGTCTTCAATCACATCGTCAACTAACAGCCAACAATTATGGAGAAAGGTCAAAGCAGCGAATGGCCTTTATCGGAACTTTACCATTCCGATACTGGAAACTTCTACTGCTTTGTATTCGTCACCTGTCGATCTGGCCAACTTAATTGGCCAAACATTTGCTAGTGTGTCAAGCTCCGATTCACATAGCCCTGCATTTAAGGTGACTAAGAATCGTTTAGAGTGGACACCTATCAAATTCAGGTGCCGACAACCTTTACTATATAACCGTGACTTTGGCATGTGGGAATTAAAGAGGACTTTGTCATCGGCCCACAATACTAGTCCAGGTTTTGATGGAATATCCTATGAATTGCTTCACCATTTGAATGAGTATTCACTAGTAAGTCTCCTTTACCTCTTCAACCGAATATGGAGGGAGCAGGTGTATCCTACTCAATGGCAGGAAGCCATAGTGATCCCCTCCTAAAACCTGGAAAAGATTCAAAGAACCCTCTCAGCTATCGACCGATAGCACTCACGAGCTGCCTTTGTAAGACACTAGAACGTATGGTCAATCCGTCTCATTTATCAGCTAGAAAGGAACCGATGCATTTCTTTGTTTCAGAGTGGCTTCCGTAAGGGAAGGTTCACTCTCGACAATATCATTATGCTGGAAAGCAAAATCAGAAACTCTTTTGTCCGGAGGAATCATTTGGTTTCAATATTTTTCGATATTGAGAAGGCATATGATCGTACTTGGCGTTATGGGATACTTCGCACTTTATTTAATTCTGGATTAAGAGGCAATTGGCCCACTTTTAATAAAAAAAATTTAAATTTTCGTACTTTTAGAGTGAGACTAGGTGGCACTCTCTCAGCTGCTTTTACCCAAGCTGAGGGAGTTCCTCAGGGGAGCATTTTGAGTGTCACCTTTTTTATATGTCATATTTCTCACATTTTAAATATTTTCTCGCCTTCTATACATGCGTCATTATACGTGGACGATCACAGATAAGTTTTGAAGGATCGGACATGCGCATGATTGAACGACAGCTGCAAAATGCCGTCAACAATCTTGTTAAATGGTGTGACACCAACGGTCACAGTATTTCTGCCAGTAAAAGTTGCTGCGTGCACTTTTGCCGCAAACGGGGTCTTCATCCCAACCCGGAAATACGCATCCGTGATGTACAAATTACCGTAGTTCCCGACGTACGATTCCTCGGAGTAATTTTCGACCGCCGGCTCACTTTCCTTCCGCAAATTTTACAATTGCGGAAGAAGTGTGAAAAGTCACTCAACCTCTTGTAGGTGTTGTCTAACACCTCCTAGGGGCAGATCGTACATTACTGCTCCGAGTGTATCAATCTATCGTACTGTTCCGCATGGATTACGGTTGTGCCATTTACGGATCTGCGTGCAACTCTGCGCTGAAAACACTTGACCCTGTCCACCATATGGCACTGAGAATCTGCTCTGGTGCGTTTCGCACATCGCCAGTGCAGACTATTTATGTTAATTGTAACCAGCTTCCTCTGGATCTTCGACGGAGGAAGCTGTCTCTTGCCCAATATTTTAAGATCTTGTCCGTTCCTTCACATCCTCTGAAATGTATGAGACTCACCACCACTATGAAGAGACTTTATGATGCCCGGGCCCTCAAACCATCCGGGCCCTTTTGGATAGGATGAAACAACTTATAACCGAACTCGACCTACCCAATGTGGATATTTAGCAAAAGAACCTTTTTCTATTCCAACCTTTGAATATACCACGGTTCCATTATATCAACGCTTTTTCCAGTTACAGTAAATCCACCGTAACACCTGTCGTCTTTCAACGCGTCTTCGCCTACCACCGCAGTCAGTATAGGGAGTTTTCAGCGCCATCTACACAGATGGTTTGAAACCTGCGGGTTACGTTGGCTGTGGAGTCGTGATTGAAGACAATATGCTCGGTTATCGGCTAGACGCTTCTTGCAGCGTTTTCACTGCAGACGCTTTCGCCATTTACCATGCACTTCAATTAATCGACTCCAATATGCCCCATAAGTACTGTATCTATACTGACAACATGAGTGTATTAGAAGCGCTTGAAAATTATAATGATCGGTGTCATCCAGTGGTTTGTAATGTACTCGACATTACGAGTCGACTGTACAGCAAGGGTTTTGATATAGTATTTTGCTGGCTACCGAGCCACGTGGGAATAATTGGTAACGAGCTAGCGGACAGTGCGGCACGGTCGGCGAAGGCTCATCTGCCACTAGCAGTCCCGCTATCGGATATTAAGCGCGTCATCCTGCATCATATTTTACGATCTGGCAGGAATCATGGAGTCAAGCGGGTTTAATAACAAACTGCACTCTGTGAAGCCTGTCATAGGAGTATGGCCTGTAATGCCAATGTGAAGAACTGATGTCAAATTGATTCGTCTTTGCATTGGCCATACACGATTTACACACTGGCATTTGTTGTTGGGGGAAGATGCTCCTCACTGTCCTTCATGCATGGTCCCGTACTCAGTTCAACTTATTTTAATAGATTGTCCCGTTTTTAATAATTATCGTATCACCTTTTTTAATTCATCTCATTTAACACCTGACTTGGTGGGAAACCTCACAAAACCTATTTCTTATTAATAAAATTGATTTTTATATTTAATTTAACAAATTATTTTTTAAATTGTTTTAACTTTCATTTTTATGTGTGTGCATGCAGGCATGCACATATATGAAAAATATTTGTAAATATATTTAATGTGTATTTTAATAATTATTTTAAAATTTTAACAAACGAGTGGCGTAGTATAGCCAAAATTGGCTCTTGCGCCATAAAACCCTACATTCACTCACTCATTCACTCACGACACAAATGAAATTGGTATTGCCAGCTCGACGCGTCATCTTGAACGTTGACAATTATTGTGATAATACGTAACTACCGATCTATCTTATAACATAGTGCAGAAAGGCTATGCTTTCATGACCATAATGCTTTGCTTTGATTGAGAATGAATGAGATATATATCAGATTCTTGATATTTATTCAATTTAGAAAGGTAGAGAAAAATTAGGTACTTGCATATTATTTAAGCAATATGGCAACGTCCAAGATAACTTATCAAGTTGGTGACCACTATTTTACATGTGTCGTACACGTTGAATTGGCAACCATGTGCATCATTTCATATAGTCTAGCCAATATTGTTGCGATAATATGTAAGTACCAAAAAAAAGTACCTTTTCTACAAAAACTGGTTTTAGTTTTCGAGTATTGAAAAAAATTAACTTTCCAATTTTATATTGATTCACTATGTACAAGTGTTGTTGCATACAATAGCCAATTAACATTACAATATGATTACCAATATTTTTATTTTTGGTTCTGTGGTTGCATCCATTATTTTTAATTACTAGCTAAAAGGCCCATTCTTCTCGCACGGGTTAAGTTTTAAAAACATAAAATTCACTTATAGCATTTATAATAGTATTTTTTGGAGGGTGAAACCCTGTATGAAGTAGTATAACCAAAAATTAAAAAAAATATTTTTTTTTCAAAAGAATGTCCACATTATAAATAATTTTAAATAAATTGCAATTTATCCTCAAAGTAAATAATAATTTAATACAAAACAAATATTTCAGTGCAAGAGAGAAAATTAGCACACTAAAGATTAAATTGATATGGATGAATGCAAATATAAATAGAAATTATAACAGAAAAGTGATAGCAGTATTAAGTTTCTGCTATGGAAACTATGGGTAAAATAACCTGCAATACATAAGCCAAAAGAAAAAATTAATGAGGGTAAACTGGTTCACTAAATGCTATCATAAATAAAAAAATATTAGGAAGCCTTCTACTGGAAAAAAATCAATTAGTATTTGATGAGGTAAGAGTACCATACTATCTAACATTTCTGTAATACATCTAATATAGTGCATTAGATGTAATTCAGCACTTAATTAATATAACCTAACATCAAAATCTACTTAAAAAAGATAAAAAAAGGTCCCCGTTGAAAGAGGCCAGAACCAACACAACAGTACTGAATGAAACAAATAATAAACTATGTTGCTAAAGAAATATTTAATGAAACAATTCTTATTGCAATATTTCCTTTAAGAATTATGGTGGTTCTGTGATTACTACTCTGCGAGCATTTCGCATTCGGTTCCAACTTGGCCGTCATGGTACCGTTCCAGATAGACAAATTATTTACGTTTGGGTAGAACATTTTAGAGCAAATGCTTCTGCACTGGTAAAGAAACCGTCTGGCCGATCTCGAACCGTAACGATGCCGGAAAATGAGGCGCATGTGAGAGCGTTCATCGAACAATCTCTAAATCACTTAAACATGCAGCTGCCCTAGGATTGACTAATAGGAGTGTTAAAAGAATCCTGCACATAGACCTTCACACGCATCCATACAATATCATGGTAAACTATGAATTATGTGAGATTTTCAAACTAACATAATTCACAACTGCGTGTAAAGACATTCTTCAGAGCATTCTACCTGACTCTGTTTTTATTTCGTCTGATGATGCCCACTTCTACTTGTCAGGCAACTGCGAATAAAACAAATTTCGTTGGGCAGCAGAAAAACATCAGCCGTTTCACCAACGACTACTTCACTGTGTAAGAGTTTGGTACGCAGTTGCTGAATTTTGTGTGTGGGTCCTTATTTTTTCGAAGAAAAGCGAACGACAACTTAAAGATTACTACTGCCAAATGTGATCTCCCTAGACCTTCTTCCGTCCAAAGTTAAACCAGTTTCTTGAGTACCACGAAGAAGGAAATATCTAGTTCCAACAAGACGAAGCCTCAGCTCACAGCTCGCGGTGTTCACTGGGCATTCTAAGAGTTGTTTCCTGGACGTCTTCTCTCTTTGGGAGGAGACAGTGCCTGACCCTCAAGGTCACCCGATTTATAACCTTGGGATTTTTTTTCTTTAGGGACACTCAAAGGCGCCAGTGTACAAACGTCGCCCATAAACCTGAAAGCACAAAAGGAACTACTGAGACAATGGCTGCCATTTCACTGGAAATAACATGAAGAGCTATGGACAACTTTCGGGAAAGATTTCGTCAATGCCATCATTAGAGAATGCCATTTAGGGGACATAAATTTTAAAAACAATTAATGTAAAATTTCACCGCATTCGTTGTTTACAACTATAACACTTTTCTCTATATCTTGTCTTGTTTGTTCGTAACTGCCTTTTGAAATAGAGGAGGTTAATATGCCAACCCTGTATAACTTAAAAATTAAGCCCTAAAAATTAAAACTTTAAAAAAAATTCGCAAACTACGTTCACCGTTGCTTTGTCTAATGGTGTCAAAAACCAGTTTTTGAGCCAAATGACTTTTACTCCATCACCTTAACATGACAGTTCAAATCACATCCGCTGCTGGGTTACACTGAAAGAGGTTGACTGTAACAAATTAATATCCCAAAATTTGGCGATTAAAGAAATTCGTGTGGAAAATTATTTTTTTATCTTTAGTTGTTTTAGTTCATTTACTACATCTGTAAATAAGACAAAAATTTCTCTATAATATTTGCAAAAATCTTAATCGCTTTTACTCCATTAGCATTATTTTAAAAACGTCTATAGTACAAATAATTATTTACAATGCATGTAAATGTCGTTTTTGTATGTTATCTTAAGATATAATGAAACATAAAAAAGAATTTTGAAACTCATTTAAAAATTATCAATATTAAAATGGATTATCCTTCGTAAAACTTTCAGTTTACTTAAAAGTATTTCGATGCACATTTGAAAAATTACGTTATTGACATACTATGCAAATCTTAATTCAGAGATATATTCAGAGCAAAAATTTTAAAGAAAAAGTGATCGATTTAAAACTGTTACAACAATAATAATTATTATTTTTTTAAATTTAGCCTTATATTTACTATAAAATGTTCCATTAATAGTTGTCCTTTTTAGGACATTTGATCTCTTATTTTTTTTTTTGCCACTTTCAATGAACTATTTTTGATTTAGTGGCATTTTTTAAGCAAACGGTTGTAACGAGAAATTGGAAAATGATTATTAATAAAATATTTTATAATTTCAAATCTTAAGAAGGAAATTATTATCATTATAAAACAAAGAATATGTTTGTTTTTTCTAATACATTTTACATCAGATATATTTCCATTTTCCATGAAAAGTTGTCAGTTTGTCGACTATTCTCTTAGGAGAGAAACAATTGAAAGAACCAAATGTTGTAACGCTTATATCATTTTGAATGTTTTTCTTATATAGTGAATGTGTTACTTAATGAAAATTTGAGAGAAATTCGTTCTATTATATTAAATCCTAAGAGTATTTATTGTTATATTGAAAAACGAATGTGAACTTTAGCATATACGGAAAGTAGTTCTGAGCTACTGAAGAAACAGTATCATGTACGTCCAAATCATACTTGGACGCTATTTCGATATTGATTTCCATAAAGATGAAGGATTGAGATTAGCTCAATTTTTGAAATCAGAGCTTGATTTGGGTTTTGTTTCTGGTAAGGCATTTGGGGAACGACAAGGTATGGTACAACCATTGATGCGATGTTTTCACGATTTGTAAATCACGTATCTACCGACGTTCACGTATCATACCTAGATGCCACAAGCCGCTTGTCACAGTGATTAATAAGGCTAGAGTGTTAATGTAATTAACCCTCAAAATGGTATTAATAGTGAGGTAAATCAATCTTATTGACATTGTACTCATATAGTGCCTAACATATATTTGTGTTACTTAATTGATGTATATTAATATATATATATATATATATATATATATATATATATATATATATATTACCATTTTAAAGGTAGCCTCATAATGCCTCTTTCATGGAAGTCTTGGTTCTTATTGAAGAAAAAATCTGCTAATTGATTTCCATAATCTTCTCTTGATCCCAAATTCCTATCACTCAATAAGTTTTGCAAATGCGAGGAAAAGGTGGTAATCACTTGGTGCCAGGTCCGGACTATATGTTGGATGCATTAAAACTTCCCAACCAAGCCCCCAGAGTTTCTGGTGAGTCACTACAGAAGTGTGTGGCTTGGCGTTGTCTTGATTGAACACAACACCTCTTCTGTTGGCCAATTCTGGTCTTTTCTCGTAAATCGCTAGCTTCAAACGGTCCAGTTAATGCAGCGTTTCTCAAACTGTGGGGCGCCCCCTTGAGGGGCGTGATAACTATACAAGGGAGGCGCGAGAATATTGAAAAGTTGAAAACTAAAGATTATTCAAAACATTATTCATTTACTGAAAGTAAGCAAACAAATTGCTTTCTGACATAATAAAATATAAAATATACATATTTATACTGATATAATACACTTATAAAAGTATCTGTACTGTACAATGTATTTTATTATTAATTTAACAGTACTAAGTTAAGAACAAGTTTGATAATTACCAGTGACCCCATGGGCTTGTATTAACACTTATCTTGATGATTTTTGTACGGTTTATAATTAATTCCTTAACTGCCGATTAAAAGTTACGTGGTTTGGTCCTCAATGCCACCGTTTTTCACGTAGACGCACGTATTTTGATGTTTTTTGGGGAAAAGGAATAAATAAACAAACTCCTCTGAAAAAAGTAAATCCTTAGCAAAAATGTCAAGGGCCTTTTATTGTATTTTAAAGCCTTAGATATAATTTTATGGATAGCAGTGCACATGAAAGATCGTACTTCGGAAAGACGTTTATATACGTCGGTGGCACATAAGAGGTTAAAGTCGTACTGTAGCTTTAGTGTAAAAGTATAGTATTATTAAATTCAATACAATGTTATTGTATGGTGGGGGGCGATGAAAATGATGATTGAATATTGGGTCGCGAGTATTGAAAGTTTGAGAAGCACTGAGTTAATGACAAAACATATCTAAATTTAGTGTTTGGCCATACGGAAGCAATTCATAATAAATGATTTCCAGTTCCACCAAATACACAGTTGAATCCTTTTGGCCGTTAGTCCTGGTTTGGCCAACGTTTGAGCTGCTTCACCGCATTTTGACCTCGATCGTTTTCACACACTATTGTAGTATGTGACCCATTTCTCATCTCCAGTCACCATCCATTTTAGAAATGGTTTGATTTCTTTCCGTTTGGCCAAGGCTTCGCAGATTAAATTTCGAACCATCATGTTTTTCGGTGTTAATTGGTGTGAAACCCAAACATCGAACTTATTTTGTAAACCAACTTTGCGCAAATGGTTTAAAACTGTTTTATGGTTGTTCTTTAGCTTCTTGGTGATGTTACGACTACTAACATGCTGGTCAACTTCTATTATTTCTGTTATTTTATTGACATTTTTGACGACGGCCCTGCCTGTAGGAGGTGCATTTTTAACATTAAAAATGCCTGAACGGAATCGACGAAACCAAAATTGCACGTAATTAGTTGTTACAGTATCGGCACCATAAACACAATTCTAAATTTCAGCCGCCTGGCTTGTATTTCGTCTTTATCAAAGAAAACTATAAAAGATACCGAATTTTCTTTTTGTTGATTTCCTTTTTAACACCCTGTAACTCACAACTTAATGGACCAAACAAAAAACAGCCTACGAATTTTTTTTAGTGTGAAATTTCACCTTTACAGCGAGCAAAAATTTGAAATTGTTTGATTGATACTTCACGAGATATCACGAGTATATAAGGATAAGGTAAATCGGGGACGTTACCACATTCAAGGATTTTTTTATTAGTAAATTAAAAATTGAAATAACAAGACCATGAAAAAAGTACACTTTATTTTTCAATACTTAAATGGTTATGTATACAAGTTAATTCTCTTATTAGTATGAAAATAAATAAGAAATTTCATGTTAAAGGAATTCCTTTAATTGTGACATCTTCCCCATTTATATGGGAAAGACGTCACCAGTCATAGAGTAAGCTGCAACAGCATCGCAGTAAATAAAAAAATAAGACAAACATTACCAAATTAAATGCGAAGTAACAATAACTACAGAAAAACCACAAAAACTGAATTATTTCATAATTAGTTTGCTAAAAAAGAACTTTCCTGCAGAGCGGTCCACACACAGCAGGCTGAAGTAGTAGTCGACTTCATCCCTGCACATCCTCGTCCTATGGAGATCCCCTATGTCCACCTCACAGTTTAATTATTAATTGTAGTTATATTTATACAATAATATACAGTGTTTTCAAATAAAAAAATTAAAGTTCATTTCATTTACTTCTGAACCATGTGGCATCTTTCCCCAAGTATAAAGGGCGATTGCCACACACGCTTATTTCCTTATTTCTGCAGTGTTATGGTCGTTTCGACATGCATCCTATGTGTAACATTATGCGTAACTCACTTATATTTCTAATATCTTATTTAAAATAACAAGTACCTTTATAAACTTTAAATATGAGGAACGGAATATTATAACAGATGTACTCACCACTTTAAATGCTCAAAAGATCAAAAAATAAGGCCTATTAAAGACGATTAATTCAAATAAATTCACAAGCCACACTAAAAGTCGGACAAAATTGCCATCTATCGACGTATAAAAGTACTATTAAGTAACTGACGTCTTCCTCAGAGTTACCTTACATATAAATATCAAAGTTTAAACTCAATTATATGTGCATTCAACTAAAAATACAAAAAATTATAAAATATTTTAATTATTACTTTTTAAAGTGTGATTTGAAACAAATAAAAAATCTTTGCTTTATCACTCAGCCTAGTTGTTAGATTTGTTACGAATAATCCTACAGCAGAAAATCATTACTCAGTTCTCAGTTTCAGTTGATGGATAAGGAATTGTTTTCAAACCTCACCCAGTTTAATGTTTTAGGATCGGTTTTCAATTCTTTCTTAAATAATGAATCAATTATTTTTCAAATGTTGCTACTAAGAAAAGTATTTACAAATACTTGAACATTTATTTGCTGCTGGAGTAACGATCACCTAAGTTACTAGCTTTTATTTAACTTGTAATGTAAAATGTTCGGTGGAATCTTGCAACTCAATTTTGAAGATGATTTCTTCAACCGATTGAGCTGAAATTTCGTATTCACGTTTAGTTCGGATGACAATGCATGTTTTGACTATTTATATTCCGATATCGAAATCAGTTAAAAAGATATTAGTTAAAAAATTCTTACCCATGTTAGAAACTTACTTTACCTCTTTCCTCGAGCTCTCGTAGTTAGAGAAAATTACTTCAAGTGAAATGCCCTGGGTTCGACTCCCAGGAACTCGTAGTTTTTAAATTTACTCTTAATCACTTTAAGATTCCTTTGAAAATAATTTCTCTTGATCAAATTTCAATTTCTTCGTTCTTCCTGTTTCTTACAAGCTTTTATTTAGCTTGCAATGTAAATTGTTTTGGGTGGAATATCTTTCAGCTCAATTTTGAAGCTGATGTCTTCAACCGATTGATCTAAAATTTTGATACATGTTTAGTATGAGTTAGTATAGTTTGTTTTTAAATTTATTCAGATTGACTTTTATGCAGAATTTTCTATTTTACCTTTTTTAAATGAAATTTAATTAAATTTCTAAGTATTTTTATATTTTTAATATTTTAAATGTATTTTAAAAACAAACGTCTCTATTTTTTTTAAAATAGTGTTTCGCAGTGTCTTGCGCCATTAAACCTCAAAATCACACACTCACTCCTGTTTTTACAAGTTTTTATTACACTTGCAATGTAAAATGTTCGTGTGGAATCTTGCAACTCAATTTTGAAAATGATGTCTTCGACGGATTGAGCTGAAATTTTGTATACACGTTTAGTTTGGATAATGCATGTTTTGATTATTTATATTCCGATATACCGCAATTAGTTAAAAATATATTTAAAAATGTAATTTGTTGGGGGGAATCTTGCAACTAAATTTTGAAGCTGATGTCTTCAACCGATTGAACTGAAATTTTCTTATACACGTTTATATTGGATGAAAATGCATGGTTTGATTATTTATATTCCGATATCACAATTAGTTTCAAAAGATATTAATTAAAAACATTTTACTCCTTTTTTTCTTTTCTTCTCACCCATGTTAAAAGTTTACTTTACCTTTTTCCACGACCCTTCGTGGCCTAATGGTTAGAGAAGCTGACTTCAAATGAATTGCCCCAGGTTCGATTTCCGGGAGCTTGCAGTTTTTAAATTACATTAATTTGCCTTTTAAATTATTTCTCTTGATCAAATTTAAATTTCCACGTTCTTTCCTGTTTTTACAAGTTTTTATTTAACTTGTAATGTGTAAAATGTGTTCTTGTGGAATCTTGCTATTCAATTTTGAAGCTGATGTCTTCAACCGATTGAGCTGAATTTTTTTTATACACGTTTATATTGGATGACAATGCATGTTTTGATTATTTATCTTCCAATATCGCAATTAGTTCAAAAGATATTAATTAAAAACATTTTACCCCCTGTTTGCCTTTTTTCTCACTAATGTTAAAAGTTTACTTTACCTTTTTCCCCGAGCCTTTGTGGCCTAATGGTTAGAGAAGCTGACTTAAAATGAATTGCCACAGGTTCGATATTTCCGGGGTCTCGCAGTTTTTAAATTTTCTTTAAATCACATTAATTTGCCTTTGAAAATGATCTGTCTTGATCACACAAATTTAAATTTCCACATTCTTTCCTGTTTTTAAAAGCTTTTATTTAACTTGCAATGAATAACTTTTGGGTGGAATCTTGCAACTCAAATTTGAAGCTGATGTATTCAACCGATCAAGCTGAAATTTTATATACACGTTTAGTTTGGATGACAATGCATGCTTTGACCATTTATATTCCGGTATCCCAAGTAGTTAAAAATACATAAATTAAAAATCTTTTACCCCTGTTAGCTTTTTATTCTGCCAAGCATCTTATCGTATTGATCTTAAAACGTTCCGATTTTTCGACGTTTTTTAAGAACACGTCTTATTCTTTCTGTCAAACTGAGACAAAAAATAATTACATAATCGGAAAGATCATCTATTTCGTCACTATACAGTGTAATTTTTAAAAAAAAATAATGATAATTGCTATTTTTTACGATTTTTTCTAAAATGCATTTTCATGAAAATGATTTCTTAATCGTTCCGTATGAATTTTCTTTTCGTTTTAATGAATCTATATTCTGCACTGTAAAATTTCAGAATACCAAAAACCTTTTTTCCTACGATTTTTTAAAAAATACTCAAATTTTTAATAAAACATTTAAAAACTTAGTTATTTTTAAAGATGATCGCACGAAACATTTTTCGTTTGTAGAGTAGTATTATCTAAATTCAGCGCAATGTTTTAGAAAATTGGCTTAAAATTACTGATCTTAAAAAAAGATTCTGTGTTTTTCGTTTTTAATACAGTATTATGGTAAAAAAAAAGAGTTTGAACATTTTGATTAATTTTGCTTTGTCCAATGTTGTTTTAGTCTTACAGTGTTTATCCCCGTCCCCCATTATTGTCTTGTTGTGGCTCGAGTGAAATATCTATCATATGTACGTGGCCCTACGGGAAAAAAGATTGAGTATACCTGAGCTAGCCTGTTGAAAATTAATTGGCAAACGATCTTGCAACAATGATGCGTTGAATGAGATGAATAAATAGACTGAGAAACCTGTCCAGCGATAACTAAAAAGTTAAAAATAAATTAAAAGTAAGAAAACTTTTTAAAAACAAGCTTTTATTTAAATGCTCTAAAAAGAAAAAAATAAACTTTTCCTTTAATTTTTTTTTTGCTATCAACTTATAACGTCATTACACAATTTATGATATAAAAGGTTGTCGCGAGATTTACTTAAACGTATTTACTTAGTTTGATAATTTTAAAAATTGAAACTAATCAGATCAAGTTACTTAATTTGCTTGTTTATCTACGCAGGTAAATCTTGCGACAATCTTTTATATCATAAATTGTGTAATGACGTTATAAGTTGATAGTAAAAAAAATTTTAAAAGAAAAGTTTATTTTTTTCTTCTTATAGTATTTAAATAAACGCTTGTTTTTAAAAAGTTTTTTTACTTTTAATTTATTAAAATATTAGTTCTTGTATTTAAGAGCTTTTATTTGTATAAATGATTTCTTGTTCATGAAGTTGCTATATTTTTCTTACAAAAATCTCACAAAAATTTGATTAAATGAAATAAGTTTCGAGATTTTAAAATTTTCGCCCCCCCCAACAGCTTGGGGGTTTTATTTTATTATATTTATATTATTATATTATATTTAAAAATTTTAATTTAGTTATTACTTTAAGTTATTTTTGTAATAACGTTATCAATGTAAATCAAGATATCCTTCTAACAAATACTCGTGCTTGTAGACTATGAAATAATGTTTTTTTTAAACCCAAATACTTTTAGTATACGAAGTGATGTTCGAGCGACAGATAGGAACTGACCTGTATTTCATGAATGTTTACTCTTTCTTAGGACAAACTGCAAAAATTTTCTCTAACCCTTCATGGGCGTTATGCTTCTCTTATTACACTCTTATTCCATTGTTGGGGGCTCAAAGGGACATTTTTCCATCCAAGGACTTTGGGGTGAAGAATCGAAAATTGGCAACAGTGTGGTCGGCTGAAATTTATTTTGGAGGTTAAAATCCACAGTTAAGTTAAAACTAGCTACCTGGGATTATTTCATCCCCGTGTGGTACTCGAGAATTCCCGGGAAAGAAGCATAATTCCTTGGAATAAAAGAAGTATAGAAATCTTATGATTTCACGGGAACCCCGGATCCCCGGAAAAAAGCCCTGTTCGTGGAATTCTAATATGATTGATCATTGTCACTTATTCAAGTCTCTATTTACATTTTGATGTATAACTGAAAAGAAATTTCACAAAAAGCAAGAACAAACCGACAACGCAAAGCAATATCATTTACCATAATATAAATTTACCATGGTTGTAATCTCTTGCTTTCAAATTTTAACAGAAACCCCAGCAAAAGTAACTAAAAAGTCGATAAACTAGAAAGGAATTTCTCTTAATAGATATATTTTTTTAAAAAGGCATAATGCACGTATTTCATAACACCTTTTCTTGCTCGTCCTTTTTTAAACTGAAATTTTATGTTTGTGAACCATGGAAATTATTCATGGATCACAGGTGGGTCATCGCTCCTCTAATTCACCTGATACGCGAATCGTGGAAAGACCCGCCATGCAGAAAGTGGGATGCGTTGTTAAATCTGTTGAGTGGGTGACAGATATTTTTGTCGCACTAGTCAAGTTACCTGAGCTGGCATCTATCTCCTTTACCCACCAAACCAACGGGATTACGTTTGAGCCTCGAGATATTTAACGTGCATAGGCTCTCTCTACAAGGCGGGTTTTCAGCGGTACTAGGCAAATACGTTACCGCCGTCGTATTACTCAATGTTCTCGTTCCTCAGATTCCTCATTTAGGCTCAGAGTTCAGTCCGCACATGGATTTGGTGCGGCAGTTTGGAACGCTCCAGATTTACTTCTCATCCCTAAATTACAGCTAAGAATGATTTAGATTCATTAATTAAGTTTTTAAAACATGAAGTGGAATCCGAATTAAGAATAAAATTTGCGCGCATTACTTTTACTTCTGAAAAGTTATGAGAAGCCTCCGCCGTGGGGACTCCCGTTCCACATATTTCGATGGTAAATCTGAAAAAATAGCTAAAAAATCACTAAATTTAGGAATTTCATTAAAAGTGGCAACTAAAAGTGTGAAGACCCCACCTGTGAGGACCTCATTTCTACATTATCTACGCGACCTGTTTCTGTGGGGAAGAACGAAGGATCACTCAAATCAGTCATTTTAGAATCTGTTAATTAAGAGAGATCCTAGTTTAAACACAATACACAGCAATAATAATCTAAGTAGGCTGATCTAAAATGAGAAGAGACGCAACTCGTATTACCAAATAATCGCGTAATTGACCACTTAATCTAACTCTATATATTAAATGCTATCTCACTAGTAATCGCACTAAATCGCTTACCGCTTTATCCTAGGTAGGTAGCTATCTTCAGAAACACTTCTGACGTGGCTTTAAACCGACTTTGATCCTCTTGGCCTCGGATCCACCTTTGGATTGACTGGACTGGAATGACTAGACTAATTCTCGAACTTCTAAACTTTATCTCAATTCCCTTCTACACATAGACATAGACCTCACATAGCCACCTAGAGAACGCTAAACTTCCAATATATGTATGATTCCAAATTTACATAACCCCGTTCTTCTTCTTGAGTTGGTTGGAAATAAATACCATTCTGGCCCCGAAGAACCCAAGAGGACTGTTATATGAAAACGTGACGAAAGCCCCCTCACAAGTAAACGAAATTCTAACAGATGCGAAGGTAAAAATTAAGTACCTACTGCTAGAGAATTATTGAGCTCTTATAAACATACACATAGTAAAGGTCAATCTAAGAATTTTAAAAGGAATGCAACCTGTGTTTTTTGTGAGAGTTTTTTGTCATCCGTCACCAAGTTGTAAGAATAGTTCTACAACTAAGATGTCTTTAGAGGATAAAAGAAAAACATTGCGAAGATAAAAGGGCTTGCTTTGTTTGTCTTAAAAGAGGACATAGAACAATTTCTTGCAAATCCAATGTAAGATGTTTTGCTTTGCCAGAACCGTCACTCCCCAATCCTATGCCCAGATTTGGCTTCGAACCTTGATCATAATTATCCAAACAATACGAATACTACGAAAGTTGGAGAAAATGTAACCAACCCTTTAAATAAGCATGTTCGGCATTCAGATGTATACCTTCAAACTTTAATCTTGAGATTGCATAACGGTACGAAAGAAATGTTAGCAAGAGCAATTTTTGATACAAGCAGTATGAAATATTACATTAGTTCTGATATTGTTAAAAGTATGAGAATTATAAATCTAAGAATGTGTTGTGTGAAGTTAATTTAAAGCAATCGCTGTTTGGTGGTATAAAAACTGTTGAAAGTGTATATAATAATTATGTTATAGAATTAAATAATGTTGGTGGTAGATATAGGTGTAAAGTTGTAGTACTTGGTCAGGAACGTCTTTGTTTTGAGATTGAGCATCTTCCAACTGGTCCGTGGTTAAGGTATCCGATTAAGTTCAGAACCGTGATTTTAAAAACCGCATAAATGGATAATTGTCATGACATTTAGTGTCATTTAGATTAGAATACATGTATAAAATTTTTTTAAGTACATTTTGACAAATAAAAATTAATTAAATACAATATTTCGGAGAACAATTAACTTAGAATAGTTTTTTTTCCAAATGTTCTCCTTTTGTGAAAAAGTCTTCTATTATAATAATATTTTGCTTGTATATAGCTCAGACCTCTCTACAGAGGCTCAACTATAATTTTTGAAAAATTCACATTATTTTTAGAGTTACCACCAATTTAAATATAATTATTGGCGTTTTTTTCTTAAAATTGCTCCCCTCTGTTGTCGTAAAATATGAATAAACCCACTTCTAAGTTATATATTTCAAAAATTCTAGTTGAGCCTCTGTTAATATGTCTGAGCTATATACAGGCAAAATATTATTATAATAGAATCATTTTTCACAAAAGGAGAACATTTGGAAAAAAAAATTATTCTAAGTTAATTTTTCGCCGAAATATTGTATTTAAATAATTTTCTTTCTCAAAACGCTCTTATAAAGCAATTTTATAGATGTATTCTAATCTAAGTGACACTAAATATGAAAATTATCCATTTATGCGCTTTTTTTTAAATCCCGGTTCCGAACGTAGTTGGATACCTTAAATGAACTTAAAATCCCGGAAATTCAACTTACTGATTTGGAAATAAATAGGTTTAACGTTGATAAGGAAATAAAGTTTTTAATTGGGGCTGATGTTAGAGGAAAACTGTTGATGGGAAAAGTCAAAACTCTTAAATCTAATTTAACGGCTGTACACACTCGATTAGGTTGGACGGTTTTAGATAAGTTTTTTGGCTCTGAGCAAACCGTTAATAGTCGTTTTTGCATACTATATTCGTTGTTGGTACAAATTATGTATATAAGTGATCTTTGGAAGTTAGACGTGTTGTGGGGATTAGATAATTCTAAAATTCCTCTAATCTAAAATCGAGTTAGAAGAGGAAACTGAGAGATTTTAAAGAAACTCTTAAGAAGGTAGGTACGAATACGCGTTGCGTGGATAGTAGATAATTCCTTCTTACCTGAGAATAAAATGTTGGCTGAAAAAAGTTTGTTAAGTACGAAAAAAATTAGTAAGTACTGGTAAAGAGGGGAGTTTTACAACGGGTTTTGAAAATTGGTTGTTCCTTGGAAAAATTGAAAAGATATCGAGGCATAATCAAAGAGAGTGCACTATTTGCTGCATAGACTTGTTTTTAAGGGAAACAATACTACGAGATTAAAACCAGTGTTTAGCGCAAGGTTACATTCCGCAGGTTCTCCATCCTTAAATAACTGTTTCTCTACTAGACCAAACCTGATGGAAATCATTCGAACGATTCTTAATCGATTCCGTAAGAACTGCATAGCCGTTATTTCAGATATAGAAAAAGTGTTCTTACAAATTTCACAATAAGGGAAAAGGATCGCATTTTTTTGCATTTTCTGTGGTTCGTAAAAGATGCCCCTGAAAAAGTTGGGGTTACAGACATTGAATGGTAGTTTCTGGTTTAACTTGTAGTCCATGTCTTTTAGCCGCTACGCTGCAAATATCATTTACATAATGTACCCGAGAATTTAAGTTGCAGAGCAAAAACACTTGAAAGCGCATTTTACGTTGATAATTGTGTAATTAGCCTAAATTCTGAGTCAGAAATGAAAAAGTTTATCCCAGAATCATAAAGATTATGATTACGGGCCATTTTAGTTTAAAGGGGGGAAATTTAAATTTTAAAAAGGGGTGATTTCTGGGGAGGAGATTTCACGATGGAAGAAAATATTTCGTTTTTGGGCATAAATAATACGAATCAGATATGTTATCTTAAAAAACATTAACTATAACCAGAAAACATGTTTAAATGATTAGTTTTGGCTGTTGTTATCAGGTTTTTCAATCCATTATTTTACCGCACCCGTGATGGATACTGAATTTGTTTTTTACAAAAAAGGGGGGATTTAAAATTTAATGGGGACGAAATTCTCTCAGATGACTTAATAAGGAAATTCAAAACTGGTATCGACAATTAAATGCCTTATCGAAAAAAAAATTTACCATGATGGTTAAATATTTTCACTGCTTTTCCCTGATTTACAAGTTTTTTTGACAAAAGAAAACGAGTTAGGGACTTGTGTTTTTTTAAAGAGTAGTTAGGAATAATGAAGTAATGTTTTTAGTGCATTAGAAGCGATAGTACCGTTGAAACCCCTAACTATACCCGTCTAGAAATTTTTTCTTTTTAAATTGGGCTAGAATATTGTCTTGTTATCAAGATCCCCAAATTTTTCGATTAAAAAATTTTGTTACTGATTGAACTAAAGTTTTGTGTTGGATAAGGGAGATAAAAAAGGGGGAACTTTGGTAAAAGCTCTTTACGTCCTCGTTTTTGGGACACTTTCCCCGAATTTTAAATTTTCGCCGACGTGATTCTCGAGGGTGTTCTGAGGAACAGTTGTTGAAAAAAAGATGGTGGAGGGACTGGTTTGTTGCATGAGAGGAGAAAATACGTAAATTTCAGAAGACAATCCAGATGAGGGGCTATTACCTCAGAGATGCGTAAAAACTTATTAATGCTTATAATAGCTAAAACAGATAATAGTGATTATATTATAAGTATTTTTCATCTATAGGAAAATTGTACGCATGTTAGTTACGGATATTTAGATTTTACTTTAAGTCACGAAAAACCACTTTATTTGGTCAGGTCAGTTGCTGAACTGAAAGAGCTGAGATAGTACTTATGTTATTGTTATTCAAAAGGAAACATTTAAAGGCATGAATGATGACAAAATAATCAAATTAAGACTATAGTGGATAGTAATGACCACTAGGAGCTAAAACTAATGCTGCTTATCGTGATGATACTAACTACTTTTTAGGTTTCCTATCATTTTACCACATCTGATTATACTTTTGTTAAATTATAAATAATGAATGCACCATGTATATATTGATTTAATACATGCTGGTACTTCAATGTTATGTCACATTTACGAGAAAAGAACTGTATTATTAAGGTGACAGAACACCTTAAAACTCACTTTTTGGTCAAAATATCGATTTTTTGTTTTGACTATATTAAATTTCAATACTTTATCTTTGTAAATCTGTTTACATTTTGTTTCTATCTTACTCAGAAGCCGAGTACAGCTTTCTAAATATTACTTAATCATAAATTCTCGACCGAAAATGGTTTTCTGCTAACCGAAATGCCCCGAGTTGCTTTTGTAATGTTTCTTCTTCATGGTATATGACATGAAATATTATAATTAATATACAAATATTTAGTCAGAAATTAAAATGGAACATTTAAGACAAATATAAATGTATTTGGAATACATTTTCCTCTTTATGTTGAAAAACCTGGCAGCAAGTTTGTTGTTTTGACTTTGTTTACATGTGTCTGATTTCTTTTGAAAAGAACCAACAGCGTAAAAAATTTTATTGTTTTATTCTGTTTTATTTTAACTTTTTAAAAAATGGTTAAAAGTATTGCTAGAAAGCTAAGCGGCAATTTTATGGAAATAAATTTACAAAAACTTCGAAAATAACATCACTTCAGCAGTTCCTGAATGTACTGCTGCCTCTTCAGTTAGGAAATGAGAGTTTGTTATCTGCAGAAGAAATACCTGGTCCCAGTGTTTGGTAACAGAATCGTTGACCTTGAACTATTGTAGAAGCTTTTGCTCAACTTTGCTGCCCAAAATGTTTGCTGAAAAGTAGGAACCCATTTGAGGATTCTCGATATTGATTGTGCTCCCATTTTACACTAAAAATGTAAGTATTGGTGACTTTTTCACATTTGCTTCACATCAAAAAGTTGTAAAATGCACCTGTCATAAATACGAGGCTTGTATATGGTATGCGGCAGATAGGCAAGGTTTTGTTGAGCATTTAAATTATGCTCAACATTAAATTTGTTCGACTAACCAAAACTGCTTACAAAAATCAGGAAGCAAAGCTTTTAAAAGTGGTTCAGTAGGGAAGTAGCTGGGAGGAATCCATGATAAAAGCTGCTACCGAAATTGTGGAGAAAAACAAAATCTCTCATCTGATATTGTAAATTGTGGCATATCGGTGAAGTATAATACGGCGCTGGAAGATGCCATCTAAGAATGGCTGTAAGTTGCTGCAATATCAGTTGATACTGGTAAGGTGTTAGACATAGAAGTTAAGTGTCGTCCTACTGTCCTTACACATGTAAGAGACTTCAGACTATGCCAAGAAACTTTGATAATGAGTCGTCAAAAGCCGACCACATATGTCGCGTGTAACAGCACAGGCTCTTTCATCAAAAATGGAAATTGTGGGGCTTCCCGAATATTTCTTCGATCAGAAAAACGCAGTCTTCAATACACTCAATATTATGGGATGGTGACTCAAAAGCTTTATGAGTGTGAAAGACACTTATGGAATAAACAGTGTGACGATGTTTGATTGCATTAGCTATGTACCACCAAAGAGAGTGGGCTCACGTCTGAGAAAACTGAAAACTAAAACTAAAGGACTGTCTGATAAAGACAAATTAACTGATAATTTTATCGACAGACTTCAAAACTACTACGGAATTGCTGTTCACAGCAATGTCGGTAACTTAAATGCCATGCAGCAAAATGTACTGTTGCAGTTATATCAATGTGCATCAAGTGATAAGAAACCGATGCATGGTCAATGCCCAATAGGGAAAGAAAGTTGGTGTTATTTTCAGCGGGGGGGTGGCAAATGGAACAAAATGTTCCACAAAATATGGTGGTTTATCAAATGATGTGTTTTAAATAAAATTAAAACCAGTATATTTAGAACTATGTTTATCAAACAGATATTAAGCAAGTGCTACATGGACGTACGTGCAAAATGCCAACGAGTAAGTTTTTAATGGAATAGTTTGGCAAAAGTATCGAAGGAAGTATTTGTGTTTCGCTCAAAACAATTAAATTTGGGTCGTATGATGCTATTATACACTTCAATGAAGAATTAAGTAGGTGTCTAAAGGTTTTTAATAAGATGAATATAGAAAATCCTGGAGTGTATACCTTACGGGAATATAAACATTTAGATAAATGCAGAATCCGTGAATCAATTCATAATGCAGACCCCAAAACAAAGAAACACAGGAAAATTTTAAGAGCACTTAAAAAGAAAAAAAATAGTGTTTTAGAAGTAAAAGATGGGGAGAATTAGAAAGCTGGTGCATTTTAATAGGAAAGTAAGTGTTTTTCTTGTAATCAGATGATTTACTTGTTACTTTGTCGTTTTCTCAAATGAGTTTTTCTCATTTTTTCTTACCGCAAAACACAATATCTCAAAAAGTTATGCTTGAATGAAAGAAAAATTTTATATATATGTTTTTTAAATACTTATACAGGGAATAGACCTTTCTTAAAGTTTTGTGTTGAGTAGAAACTTTTTTATACAGCAATAAAATAAAAATCACAATAGCTTTTAAAGAAAATTTCAACGTATAGAAGTTCGAAACACAATAACTTCCCACGTATTGGTTTCATTACCAAAAATAAGAGTCTATTCCCTAGATAAGGCTGTGGGCGATATTATTCAATTTACAAAAAGTCAATATATTTATTTATTTTCAATACTATGCTTTTGTAAAATCTTATTTTTGCTTATTTTTATAAAATACCCCCTTTGACAGTAAAAATGTACACTAATAAAACTTCTTTCTTGGGTGTTTTTCTAATTTTAGAGACCTTCATATGTATCAAGTAAAATATGCATTTACTGGCAAAAATCTGTGTTGGACTAAAAAAAAAATTTCTTCAAAAGTATATAAACATTTAGATAGATGCAGAATCTGTGAATTGCGATTCATAACGCAGACCCCAAAACAAAGAAACACAGAAAAATTTTAAGAGCACTTAAAAAAAAAAAAAATAGTGTTTTAGAGCTAAAGAGGGAAAGGATTATATATCTGGTGCATTTTAGTAAGAAAGTAAGTGTTTTTCTGTAATCAGATGAGTTTAATGTTATTTTTGTCGTTTTCTCAAAATGAGTTTTTTCAAATTTTTCTTACCGCAAAACACAATATCTCAAAAAGTTATGCTTGAATGAAATAAAAATTTTATATTTATGTTTTTTAAATACTTATACAGGGAATAGATCTTTCTTAAGGTTTTGTGTTGAGTAGAAATTTTTTTATATAGCAATAAAGTGAAAATTATAATAGCTTTTAAAGAAAATGTCAACGTATAGAAGCTCAAAACACAATAACTTCCCACGTAATAGTTATATTACCAAAATAAGAGTCTGTTCCCTAGAAAAGATTGTATGCTATATTTGTCTAATTTACAAAATGTCAATATATTTATTTTTTTCAGTTATCATGTTTTGCGTAAATTCTCTTATTTTTGCTTTATTTTTTATAAATACCCCTTTGACAGTAAAAATGTACAATAACAAAACATTTTCTTGGGTATTTTTCTAATTTTAGAGACCCATTAGGTCATAAGATATGCATTTACAGGCAAAATTCAGGTTAATTCAAAAATTTTCTTCGAAGGTCCTCTGTTATCTTAAAGCTTGCAAGACTATTTGAAATTACATCCGAAAATGTGTTAAGTGTCAACGATTTACTTCTAAAAGATGTGATGCGAATCCAGGTATTTTTCCGAACAATAGAGTACATGGAGCAGCCATTTTTGAAATCGTAGGAGTTGGACCTGGCTGGTTCACTTTAACTTACGTCTGGTAAAAAGGCCTACATTGTCCTCTATACTTGTGCAGTGTATAGAACCATCCATTTAAAGTTAATCACATCTTTAACAATAGAGACATTTTTCCAATCAATACCAAGTTTCATCGCACGACGTGGAAGATCAACTACCATTTATTCAGATAATGGGACAAATTTCAGAGGAGGAAAGGCTTCTACATGAGCTTTACTGGAATGAGTTACTTTCAAAAGTTTCAGAAGAAAAAATTCAGTGGAGGTTCAGTCCTCCAACCGCCACCTGGCGGGGTGGGTGGTGGTAAAAGTGCAAATAGTAAAACAAATTTTACGCAAAATTTTAGGTCGTGCTGCACTTAATTACTAAGAGCTTCTTACAGTGCTATGTGACTGTGAAAGAATTATCAATGCAAGACCTTATATACGTATCCGACGACGTTCGGGATTTTTTTCACCTTTAACTCCAGAAATTTTGAGAAAATTTTGAAGTTGGGTATCCATATCATATTTGGTCGAAAAGAAAATTAAGCAATGGAGCTGTACAGAGATAAGGATCAACCGAAAAGATTTCGATCGGGAGAACCGAACAGTTATGTCATCATTTAAAACCCGTCAAATTAAGCCACTGAAAGTAAGAGAAATAGTTCTTTGGGAAGACGTTAACAAGAAACGAATTTTTGGGACTTAGCTCGTATAGAAAACTGACCGGTCGAGAGGGCAGATAAACTTGATGTTATTAAACTGCAAATTGGGAAATTTTTTGAGAACTGTTCAGAGATTATTCCGCCTGAGAGGGAAAAAGTCCTGTTTTTGTTAAACTTCAGTTTAACTAGAAGTGAAAACTGGTAAGCCCACGACCGTCTGTTTAAATTTAAAATCTTAAGCAGCTTTATATTGATAATATACACTGCTCCCCCGTGGCAAACCCCCAAGGAAGCATGCAAATAACATGAAATTTACAAATGCACAAGCGGGGGGTGAGATATGCAAAGAAGAGTTTCAGCGCAGACAATCACCGGCCTGTGGCGCCACCCCCAAAACGCTATTTAAGGCATGGGATTTCGACGATTTCAAGTTCATCAATTGTGTTTTTCTTGTGGTTTTCAAAACGATGAGCGGCACTCTTTCGTAGAAAAATAGCCATCATCTTTTGATCAAGTATCCGGAGTTCGACGGAGGAAGGATAGTGGCCCGCCAAGATTGTGCATTATCTTTCAGGGAAATCGTCGGTAGACATATTGGATGAAACCCAAACAATCGTAGTCGTTGATATGCACCGCCGGGTTTGGTGGAAAGTACCACGGACCGGACGTGTCGATCGCATCCACCTCAAAGTGCACCACTTCACGTGAAGACAGGCAAATTGTGCGCATGGCATTGACGGATCACTCAGTCACATCGAATACGGTGCCATAGCGCATTGAGTCTGTAACGCATCATTCAGTAGCCTGTGCATACCATTCGACGCCTTTTACAGCAGAGTGGTCTGTCCGCAAGACGTCCATTGCTTGACTACCCTTGACGCAGAACCACAGACGTCTCCGCCGCCAATGGTGCGATGAAAGAAGCTGATGTAAGTGGTAGAATAGAATAAAGCCGTCTTTACTGACGAGCCTAAATTCAGTTCCTCTGCAACACCCCGATGGTCGGATTCGAGTCTGGAGCATATCGTGGAGAGGATGCTGAATAGCTGCAAGTTATGCACCGGCCACACTGTCCTGCACCGGGTATTTGTTACCTGAAATTTGCAGGTAATGTGTGGTTTGGAGTACTGAAGGGGCCACACAGGAAGGTACTTTAAGCTTATTGCACATGTATTTCAAAGATCTCTGGAATCACAGGAATCACACAGATTCCATAAAGAAAAATACATAAGTTAGAGTACTTCAAACTGCCTCTGACTTCAGCTTAACTAATGAAAAACGAACACGGATTTGCAAATTTAATGTCAGATACGGTTAGCAGTTAACACAGATAAATCTGCATGACGAAAAGGAAACAAAAACAAGCGGCCCTCATGAGATTTCACATTCATACTTCAGAAGAACAAAATTACACAATACCAAAAATTTCGTCACAAATTTCCTTTTTCATTGCATCTGCCATTTATCAGACTGGGGAGAGCTTTTTAGCATCTTAAAATGTGTCTAGGGACCAAAATTTCTGAATATTATTCAGTTTCAGGACGATGAAGCGGTATGATCCAGTTGAATTGAAGTTTCCAAATAAAACTTTTATCATATAGTATATCATTATCTTTACAATATTTTTTACATCATCATTAAATGACCTTAATCTAACATCTTTATCTTAATACGATAGTTAAATATCATACCTTTTACCGTTTTGACGCAAGATTGCTTCACTATAAAAAGGAATTGAACTGCATACTTTTAAATTAAATGCGCTTTCTAACTGAGCGTTTACTCTAGTTATCGCGTCAACTACAGCTTTAACCGATTCGTCAGGATCATCATAACTAAATGTGTTGTGTTGATTATTAAATTTAAATTCCATCCATATTTCGTTTTTCTACTATGAAGCTGAAGTTTAAAAGGCTGTCAAACTCTTTAGATTCATCAAAAAGTACTGCAAGTTTCACTAACTTCTGCTCACCTGTCTCAATTTGTAGTGAAAAATATAACGTTTTTGAAAGTAATAGAATGCTCTTCCCATTTAACTTTATATGTACCTCTAACAGCATACCTATACCTTCTCTATTGGACTTTCTAACCCACCTACAATGACATGTTTTTACCCTCTATAGTCTTTAAATCACTAAACAAATTCTAAGTAATTGCAGAAATGTCGTGTAGCAGCAGTATCAAATAACCAAACTGAACTTATCAATTACTTCATTTACATTAGTCTCCGTAACAAAATTTCGTTTTTACCTTTTTTCTTCAAAAACAATAATTTAAATTAGATGCAATTCAAATTTTGAGGAATTAGAATTTAAATATTTACAATTTCCTCTTTAAGTGCCCTCTTGCTACATAAATAACAAGGCCCTATTCTATCTTTTAATTTTAGATTTCTTAAATTTAGACTTATTTCCATCCGGTTTTGGCTTAAAATTTTCAGAACATTCTGTTTAAATTTACCAGTAGTATGCAAGCACTATTAGAATTTGTCAGTAAATTCTAACTTACTAAATCATTTTTAATTGTTTTAACCGATTTTCTTCGGCAATTAATTCAATCTCACTTTATCAAGTTTAAAATCCTCATCAGGCCAACGGTACAAAAATTTGCACTATACCCAAAACCAGAAATGCCCCGTTGCTTGGAAAAGCACATTATCATTTAAGGGATGCCCGACATTTTTAATTTTTCAACCATTTTCCGAATTCTGGCTAAAATTTTGCAATACTTTGTTCGGATTGAACTTGATAGAAAAACTCTCAAATGTCGTATAACAGATGCCGGGAAATGGGTTCAAAATTTCCCTGAGAATAACCCAAGGTGGATTTGTAGTGGAAGATATCAAAGTTCTGATTGCTCGTCAATACCGTGTATTTTTTTGGGGAGTTTATCCTGCCCTGTTTATACCGGACTTGTCACGTTTTGGGCAGTAGTCTCACCCAAGGGTGGTTCCGTTCCTTTTGCCAACCCCGTTCCATAAAAAGAAATTTCTTTTTTTCCCCTTCCATGAGTTCCAGTTCGATTTGTTAAAGTTGAATACGCTCTACACCAGCAGCTTCCATATTCAAAATTTTAAAGTGAAAATTGATGACACCCGGGCCCCCCCGTAAAAAAAACCTTTGAAAAGTTAGAAAAAAAAAAGATGCAGACCAGCGTCAGATGGGCCGTAATGCCAAATCACTACTGTGTTGATCGGTTAAATGGGTCAAGATCTGGGCCCATAACCTTTTCTGTTACCTGAAATTTGCAGGTAATGTGTGGTTTGACACTGAAGGGAAGCACACAGTGATTGTATTTTTATGTTTATTAAAATATATTTCAGCATCTCTGGAATCACACGATTCTATAAAGAAAAATACATACATATACTACACCGCCTCTGACGTCATGACCAATGAAAAACGAACACGATTTGCAATGACGTCAGATACGGTTAGCAATTAACACAGATAAATCTGCATGACGAAAGGAACAAAGTCCAACAGTATTATGGTATGGGGCGGTATTGGATATCACTCTCACACTCCTCTAGTACGCATTGCCGGTTCTTTAAGCGGCCAGCGCTACATTTTCAAGTGTTGGGCCAGTTGTCTTTCCTTACCTTCAGGGCTTGGCCACAGCCATATTTCAATAGGATAATGCGCGACCACGAGTGGCACGCATTTTCGTCAATAACCAGATTGAATTACTTCCCTGGCCGGCTCGCTCTCCGCATCTTTCGCCGATAGAAAACATGTGGTCCATGGTTGCTCAACGACTGACCCAGATTATACCCCCAACTGCCACACCAGATCAACTTTGGCAACGTGTGGAAGCTTCTTGGTCTGCTGTACCCCAAAAGTCATCCAAAGTCTCTTTGAATCAATGCCGAGGCGTGTGGCAGTGTTGATCCCCAAACTGATTCTGCAGAACCACACTTCACAGAAGTCTATAAATTTAATCATTTGATACTTGGTCAATTGATTTCAATAAATGATTTCAAAAAGATTTCAATAAAAGATTTCAATAATTTTAAATGATTTCAATAAATTTAAATGTGATTTTAAATGATATCATGAAAATTTTTACTTGATTGATATGCAATTTACCGATTGACTGTAAAGGGAATTTTTTACATGTTTCAATAACTGATTTTAAATAATTTCAATAATTTTAAATGCAATTTTAAATGATATCATGAAAATTTTTACTTGATTGATTTGTAATTTACCGAATGACTGTAAAGGGAATTTTTACATATTTCAATAACTAATTTCAATAAATTTAAATGGTATCATCAAAATTTTTACTTGATTGATTTGCAATTTACCGATTGACTGTAAAAGGAAATTTTTAAAACATGGAAAAATCAAGGGGCCCGGTGATTATAATATTTTGGAACATTCTATAACTATTCCTTATATCACTTGGTCTAATTTACTTCCACATCTCCCCATTTCCCCATCTGAGTCATGTTAGACATCCGACGTACATCCCAATCCGTCTCCCAACTCTATTACTTCTCAAATTTTGCATTTCCTTACAAAAATATCGTTCCCATTTTGCCATGGCTTAACAACTGAGGCTTTTGGGGGTTTTTCTAACTACTAGAATTTTGGACCTGAGGTTGAGTCCTGCAAATATATGGTCCACTAAAGCCCCCCTTTGGTTTTGTAGCTTTTGGGGGGTTTTTAAAAATCGTAAAAAAAATCAGTCGGCCCCTGCCCCCTATTCTGATGCGTCGGTAAAATTTTTTTTCTAAGTCCCCTATTAGGGGGTGGCCGCATAGTGATATAGGTTTTGGGATAGCGATTTCCCTTGCCAAAACGCCCAGTACCACTAAAGACCGCGAAGGGTGATGCACGAACTTTCGAAAAAACGTCCTCCCTTTGGGTGTGGTAGTTGGGAGAGGGGGTGCCACTCAGGTGTCGTCCACTCACTTGACCATGGTTAAAATTACGTGGTCCGAAAAACCCTTTCTTTTACTGAACAGTGCGACGTTAAATTCAATGAATCAATCAAACCCCTTTAAACGTCCATAAAATGTGTGCAGTTTTAGGTTAAGTAATTAATAACTTTTTTAAGAATTAATATTTGACAGAATAAGCAAAATCACTATTTCTATAAAACAAAATATCTTAAATTTATACATATTGGGGGTTGTCATAAATGCATGAAATTATTATATTTTCCCCCTAAAAACTCAAAAGAAATAAATTAAATAAAGACAAAGAATAAAGTTACACAAAAAAATAAATATCGTATATATATACCTTCTTTATAGTTATTCTACTGATATATCTTTTAATTAATACACGGGGAAATGAAATAAAAATAAGAACACAAGAAGAAAAAGGGGGGGGGGCGATAAAGGCCCGATCTCGTCAAGATCAAATTCCATCATAACAATTGAGGGATAGCGTTGTTTTTAAATTTTTTTAAAAAAATTTAAAATGAAAGACCCAGGTTGTACTGGGTTGCCAAGAGGTAAAAATTGATCAAAAAACTCTGGTGGAAAACGGTTCTGTGAGGACTAAAAAAGATTAATCGCTGCGGAGAGAAAACCCCCGACGAGACGGGTGTTGGTTGAAACGGCCGAAGATCTTTACTTTTTTGGAATATGAAGTAACAAATAATATACACTAGCATTCAATATATAAATATAGACAGCTTATTTTAAATGTACATAATTTGAGTGTAAACATTTTGAGTAGTACTTGTAATGTATCAAATGAATTGTAAACATTAAATCATACTCTAGCATAAAGCAACATATTTTACAGGAAGTGAAACTGAAATTGTGGTATAAATTTTGATTCTTTGTTGATTTTTTTTTCTGTTTTAAACTAAGACAGACTTAATCAATATTTGTATTTTGTTTGTAGGAAACTGTGGCAATGGAGCAAGTTCCAGAAATTCCACAGAAAACCAGGGAAACTCTATGCTCCACCCCGCTTACAAAAGCCCCAAAAATCAGAAAAACAAAACGCAAGCCAAATGCTTCTGTTAAAACAGCAGAAGCAGCTAATGCAAGAAAAGTTAATATGCAAAGGGATTATGAACAAATTGCACAATTTAGGGAAGAAGAGCATAGAGCTACCATGACATATAAAAAAAAAGAACACTTTTTAAAGATGAAGGTTTTAAAGGCGAAATTGGAACATTATAATCTCTTAAACAAAAAAATCAAATTAGATTTAGAAAAAGAAAATTGATGTAAATTTTTTTTGTAAATAAACCTAATAAATGAACATAAATGCTGTATCTGTAATTTAATTCAATTATTTGGAGATTCTTTGAACAAAGGCTCTCTGAAGAGTATGTATTTATTTAAAAAAATGTTTTCACTAACAAAATTATTTACAAAACATTTCCTCATATAAATAAATCAATTAAAAAAAATTTGCAACAATTGCATTCCTCTTGGCTATTCCACCATGTTCTTGGCTATGGTTTATCATAGTATCATCTTGCTGCAGTGGAAGGAAATCCTCATCCTCATAATCACCTAAACTGAGAGCAAGGTTGTGTAGCACAGCTGTCGCAACAATAACTGTTTGTGCAGTCTCCAGCGAACATCGAAATGGTGTGTCAATGCAAGAAAATCTTTTTTTCCATAAAACCATATTGTCTTTTAAGACATTTCTTGCTCGTGCGTGAGCTGCATTATACCTATGAAATGCATATAGTTTTTACATAAATAACACTTTTTAAAACAAGAATTTTGAAAAAAGTACCAAAAATACACTTTTTTAAAAATAATTTTTGAATTCTACCACCTTGTGGGACACATAAATGTCTTTTGGCCAGAGTTGAGTTTTCCCCTCTATACATTTTTTAATGTTTTATTTTATTATATTTTCTATTTTCGTATCTGAGATTGTGAAAATTATTTTTAAGATTTTAATTAGATGTATAATCATATTACATACAAAAATTATTTCTCTGACATAAAAATAAGACAAAAAAGTCTGATCTGAGAAGTAATGCAAAAAGATGTGACTAAACTTGATAACACAAACAGTAAGAACTACATACAACTATCTTTCTGTTACATAAACATTACAGTATTTCGATGCAATAGGGATAGCCATTTGTAAACTACATCAGGAACTGATGTGACGAGCACGAGAAAACAAACGCAACACCCATGGTGAATTTTCCAAATCCTGTATGACAATTAATCAGAAACTAATCTACCAGTATAAGTTTATCATAATGACTTATGATAACTGGTGTAAAATCTATCAACAAATTTTTTTGTGCCATTGTTATTATTAGAATTAGAAATATTTTTATTGCATACTAACATGAAATCACCATTATGGTGATAAATGTACAAGCCAGCAACGCTCTCCACTCGCCAAAATGCAAGCATTGCCTCTGTCATGCTTTTTCTCTTCTATTAATAATGGTAACAAAATTTAATGATCAAATAACCCAAAATATGCATCAAAATTTAGAAGCAGAGATTATTTTACGGTAATTCAAAATATTTGACTTGAGTTTCATTTTTAAAAGCAACGAATTCATTTTAAAATATAAATTCGCTTGTTTAATACACATTCTTAATAGTTTTCGGGCTGAAGCCCGGTTTGCCCATGCAGTAATAAAGCCCATTTAACACGTTACAAAACTCATTACTCTAACGCATAATTGTTCAACGATAACAGCTGGAGCAAGAATATATTTCTTGGACCTTCTTATGAATGCTACGGGGCCACTCTTATTGCATGTATGACTTTCTACTGAGTAATATTCTCTCTGTGCTTATATATTTTATGTCTTTCCATGTGTATGCAATGTAAATTTTTCTACATGCTCTTTCAAGTAATATGAAATTAGGAAATGCCAACAATTTAAGAATTTTGATATTTAATCTTTACGAATATGTTGCTATGAATTAATATTTTTTTGTTTTTCAAGTGATTCAGATAAAAACTAATATATATATATATTTATTTACAAAAAAACTTTTGCATTAAATGTACATAGACATTTTTGTCACGATACAAATTATAAATTAACTGAACATGAATAAAACTCACCTGCATTCTCTCATCTTCAGTTTGTGGCAAATAGATATATTGCGGTCGTAATTCTGCAAGAGCCCTTGCAACATCGGTAATCGCTCTGCTCGTGGATTGCTGACTTATGCTGTGTAAGTCACCAACATTAATTTGACGATTACCGAACGCAAAAAAACGAACAGCCGCCAGAACTTTCAGCTGCAGTCAAAGCATGATTTCGGCCAGTAGCAGAATCTAACTTTGTGCGCAGTAATTTTACAAGTGTCTCGATGGTGCCTTTATAAAATCTGTATCGACGACGGAAATCATCTTCATCCATTTCATCTAAATCGTTGTTCCTATGTTCAGGAATGAAAACTGACACCTTCTTTCAATACTTTCTAATGCTTCTAAATCCTCAAGCAGAAAAGAATCGAAGCGGTCGTCCATCTTTGTTTACAAACAGATTCGCCTGATCGAAAACCGCGAGTTACCCTCCGAAATCGGCGGGTTAACTTTGGATGAATAATCCGTGGATTTGGCGCGATCCGCAATTGAGAATAACGATGTTTCGCCAATCTGCGTGTTACCTTCCAATTCGAGGATAACCCGAGGTTAACTCGCGATTGAGAATACCACCGTTAGTCACCTGACTTCATTTTATGGGTGGACAATCTTATCGGAACCAGTTTTCCGAATACAGGCGAAAAAAGCGGAATGAGCGTTACATTCCCGAGTGTACCTTTCATTCAAGTTCACTCCTTAGTAAATTGCGCCAATAGAAGTTATCACTTCAAAAATATCTATTTATGCATGTATAAGTAGTGTTTTTTGCAACAAATTACATAGTATATATATGATATTATTAGATACTTTTTTATTATTTAAGTAAAAAAATTAAAACAATGAAACATTTACTTTTTTACAACATTAACTTGTACTTCAATAACAAACATTTGAGCAAACAAATTCAATGGGAGCGTTGGTTTTTTATGGTTTTTAGAAAGTTTGATAATTTTTGCTCATAACTCGTTGTTTTAAGTTTCAAACACGACTTTAAATTTTCATTTGAAAGTTGGTTTTTATTTTACTTTTAATTTTTTTCCCGCGAAAGAACGCTTGTTCGCATGAATATGTGGACCCGAAGATAGTCAACTCGAATATCAACTTTTCACCTCACTGTAGCAATCGGGAAGACTATTCCATGCGTCGAATATAAGTGCCCCAACTGGGCATTTTTTTTTAAAGGTAAAATTTGGGTTTCCAAAACATTTCTGGATTTCCAATCTTCCAACTTGCTTTTCAACTCAGTAAATTTTTTTTGCCCTCAAAGATTTATTTTTTTAAATATCAATTGTTTCAGGTCCAGTATTTCCAAATGACCAATGGGGATTTCGATAAAAATTTGTGTTGAGGGATTTATATGAATGCTAGAGGGTTTTTTTTTTTAAATTTTTGCTCAAATCTATTAAAAAAATTCATCATTTTTTTTTTATAACTGTGCTGAAGTAATTGGTCAACGTTGCACTGGTGTTATAGCGATATTGTTTAAAATTGGAAATGAAGAAATTTTAACGCTCTGAATATCTTCTGAAAAAATTAATTTTTCTTCGAAAAAAACTAATTTCTTCTACCAAACCATGGGTTTTTTTCCCCTTTCCGTGTTTTTTTGTTTCAAAAGCTCATTTAATTTTGCAGTGATATCCACCAAAAAGTAAATTTTGAAAACCATTTGTCGTTCTCTAATTAGGTGTTTAACCTTTTTCATTGAGGAGTGTATTTATTTCATTCAAGCACAAAGCGAAACTTTTCAACACCTTCCCTTTTTGAAAGCCATCGCATTTTTTGGAATAAGGTGAACGGAATACTGAGTCTCCTTTAATTTGAATTTTTAATTTGACGATGGTATACCACTTTGACAAGATGCTATTAAAAACGGATTACCAAATTCATGGTCTCAATTTTTTTGGGCCCGGAAATGTTTGGTCACAAAGGCGTGGTGATTTTTAGTGAAAAGTAAGAATTTCGGGGTTTATTTTTCTGAAGAATCATTGTTCCCCCTATATTTTTTCCTTATGTTTTGGCTTCATCAGTTCAAAAAAAATTTTTATTTAAATGGATTTTTTTGTCTTCGGCTTTTTTTGATGGCTTTCGTATATCTTTCCTTTTAGTTTTTCCCGGAGGGGTAGCAATCCGAAGTTCTTCTTTTGGGGTTTTGGGAAGATACATATTGACAAAAGGGAAATTTTGTGCCATGTGTTTTAAGTCGCAAGTTTCCTAGAAGTGATAAGGCAGAAGAAAGTTGAATATCTTCCATCTGCAAAAAATTTTTGAAGACTTTTTACTTTCTTTCGTTCGTTTTGAAAAATTTTTTGATTTTTTTTTCTTTCGGTTTACTTTTTTGAAACAAAGTTCTTCAGATGCACGTATAAATTTTTGACATACTCACCATCGTGAATGGTTTGCTTTTTTTTGAGATTTTAGGATACCGCGAAGCTTCGTTTTTTATTTATTTGCCCCATTACTTCGGGGACTTGATTCTTTTTTTTGGGGGGCGGTGCCTTTTTTTTTCGCCCTTCCCCCAGCAAAAAATCAAAACAGATGGGGGAAGGCCAAATTTGATTGCCTAAGGGGGGCAAAAAAACGTGGAAGGCCATCTGTGTTGCTTTGAAAGGAACGACCGTCCAATCCTGATTGAATTCTCGATGCTCTCTTCTCGGTTCTTTTTTCCCTTTTTTTAGATGGCACGGGGAAAAAAAAAAAATTTTTTTTAATTATTTTTGGCCAAAAAAAAGCCGGGTTTTTCAATTATTTACTATTTGAACGAATACCTACGGAAATACATACAAGAAGTTTAAAAAAATTAATTTCTAAATATTTTACAAATATATATATTTTGTTAAAATACTTACCTAAATAAAAAAATTTTTAATAATTTAATTAAAATAAATATTTTTTTATAGGCACAAAAAAAATTTTGTCCTTTTTAGTATGATTGACATTTTCCCCCCCGGGGGCCCCCCGTGGAGGGAAAAAGCCGTCTGGCACGAACGGAGGTCAACGTTTTTCTTGGGAAAAAATTTTAAAATTAAAAAAATATTTTTTTAAGAAAAACCCCCCTATTAAACAATAAAAAACATAAAAAATTAAAATGTAAATATTAAAATTTTTTTTAATTTTGAAAAAGGTTTTTTTCTTTAAAGTTCTTAACTTAAAATTTTTTAAAGTATTTAAAAAAAAATAAAAATGATAAAAATAAAATTTTTAAAAGTATTTTATTTTTTTTAAAAAATTTTTGGGGAAAAAAAATTTTTTTTTTTTTTTAAACTTAACTTAAAAAAAGGACTTTAAGAAAAAAATTTTTACAAAATTAAACATTAACCTTTTATTTTGGGATTATTAAGTTTAAAAACAAAATTTTTGGAAAAAATTTTCAACCCTTTAAATTAAAAGAAATAGGTCCCCCCCCCTAGGAAAAAATTTATTAAAAACGAAATTAAAAAACCCAAAACCGCGGGGAACCCAAATTAAGGCTAAAAATAGATGGGTAAAACAATTTAAAGAAAATTTTAAGTTAATTCTTAAACTTAAAAAATTTTTTAATTTTTTTGAAAAAATAAATAAAATTTCTATTAATTAAGGCCCCTTTTTGGGTATTTTAAGGGTTTTTTATTTTTAAACGGGGGGGTTAAAAAAAAAATAGTAAATAAATTTGAAAATTTTAATTTTTTTTAAATTTCTTTTTTTAAATTAAAAAAAATTTTTCTTTTTTTTTTGAATAAATTTTTTTTTAATTATTATAAATTTATATACATTTTAATTTTAAAAATTTATATAATAAAAATTTTTTTAAAAACTTTTACTATTTATCTGTATAAAATTTTGAAAAAAATTAATTATTTACTTTTTAATTTTTTTTTAAATTTTTTGTTTTTTTTTTTTCTAAAAATTAAATAAACATTTTTTTTAAATAAATAAATATATATTAATATTAAATATATATATATATTCATTTATATTAAATAAATACTTTGATCACACACATATGCTAATATAATTTATCTGTAATGATTTGACACATATCTCATTGCTATCCTTACTTTAAAACAGTGGTTCCCAAACTTGCTGGGATCATGGACCCCTTTTTACGTCAAAAACTTGGCCATAAACCCCAAGATGAAATAACTCATATTTCAATGCACATTACAAAAGTTTTTTAATTGAATTATGGTAACCTGAATGGTATAAAAACTGAAGTAAAAGTAAAGTATAAAAAAATACTGTAGTGTTCCAAGCAGTACTTATTGAAATTATAACTTTTGTATTACAGTTAAGAAACCCATTTTTTCCGATGAAATGGTTATCCTCGTAATAATACAAAGAATAATAATATTTACTCTTCAAAAGTGAAGAAAATTTATTGCATTCGTTTCATATACTGATATGATGTCCAAAACAAACACTGAACTGTGTTGATAAGATGTTCCACTCTTGTATACTGTCCTATTTTAAACAAGTTATTGCATGTAGCAGCGAGATTCAGATCCTAGTTAAACCTGCATAGACGGTAGCATCCATAATTGGCTGGACTTCTATATTGCGATTACTTGTACTTATTTACCTATCTAGAAAAATGTTATTCTAAAATTTTAAATTTATACTCTAATTTTTTAACACTTGAAAATCGTTAAGAATTTATTTTAACTTTCATAATAATGGAAATGTGTCCAATCCAATAAAATTCAATTAATTCCATTGCATTGAATATTAACGTCGCACTGTACAGCAACACGAGGGCTTTTGCTGACGGACCACGTAATTTTGAACTATGGTCAAGTGACGTGGACACCTCTCTGAGCTGGCATCCCTCTCCTAACTACCACACTACACCAACGGGAGGACGTTTCATCTCTCGACAGATTTAACGTGCATCGCTGCCCTACACGGCGGGTCTTTAGTGGTACTGGGCTCGAACTCGTGACAAGGCAAGCCATGATCCGATACCTATACCACTCGGCTAAAAATTCAATGTAACTTGTAACACTTAGTACAAATCCGTAGGTCTTACGAAAGTTACATTTAATCATATTTTATACCAAATTTCAGCTTAGAACATAAAGTAATTTTGACAAAAAATTAATAGCGTCAAATTAAAATGCTTATAGGATATTTATTTTTAAAATATTTTTATCCTGTGGTTTGAGACACTTGAGATGGATCAAGCAGTATATCATTGGAATTAAAATGACGTTATGTCCAAAGTATTTTTATAAATGCTATTTTTCTTAAAATTGAAAATATTGCCAATAATTTATTAAAAAATAATTTTTTCAAAAATATGGAGTGATTTACGCTATTTATGTGGTAATTATAAGTCTTTAAATCGATATTTTGTTCTTAAAAACAAAAAATTGTTTTGAAAATCAATGTTTGAAAAATTTGTCTCTAAACCTGTTTGGATGCCACAAATTTGTGTGAATATTCTTATTCAGTTAAGATTAATGAATTTTAATTGTAATAAATTGAGTGATGGAATTTTGTCATTTTTTTTTATAATTTCTAATTTAGTACGAAAGTAATATTATTACGACATATCATATAGAAATAAAAATTCTTGATAAAATGTACACTTTTTTGTCAGAAATTTGTTATTTGTACGTTTTAGGCCAGGGGTGTCCAACCTTTTCGGCAAGAGTGCCACTATTTGATAAACTACCAACTTTTTCAACAAAAAAAATGTTACTTATACGCTTATTATGGAATTTTACGCAGATAGCACATTTTTTAATGCAAATCTATGTGATCGAAATTTAAAAAGGATATAATAAATAAGTCAAAAGTACAAATTTAGGTTTTGTTGCTAGTTAGTATTTTACAGGTTTAATCAGTTAGAGATTACATATAAAATAAAAATTAGTAACTAGAATCATTTTTAGTTTTAAGTAATTACAAGATACTCAGTACATAATTAGTATGGCGATTGAATTTCTGTTGTCTTTACTTTTCTGCCATCTACATTAAGATTAACTCTTGAAGATGCTAAAATTGGGCTATTTTAGGTGCATATAAGGTAGTTTTGTGCGATATTTATTTTGTATACTCGTATTATGTTTAAAATAGAAAATACTTATTCACAAATATATTTTGTTCTAAATTTTGACGGTTTTTTATCTGAGACAACCCCATCACAACACCAAAAAATAGTTACTTATTATTTTTTTCAATTTTTCGTCATTTTGCAGTAAGTGTTCGCGTGCCACTGTTACAACTCTACCTCGCCACACTGTGACCCAGGTGGCGCGGGTTGGCCACCCTTCTTTATGCGCTGGACATATGTATACTCTAAGAAAAAAAGTATTCTGTTAATTAATACGTATTTTTAAATACTGCTGCATGCTTATCATTTTATAATAATATGCTGTTGAGGAAAATATTGCATTCTATACGAATAATAAACCTCTGAAATACTTATGAGATGTCTCTTATTATAAAAACTTCGTAGATAAACATTGCATTTTCTCTCTTTCATGTTGCAATTATTTTAAAACTTATTAATTATTTATCTGAATATATATAATAAGAAATAATGAAAGATTTTTGCATTTCATCTGAAACTCAAATCATATCCTTTTCTCTCATTGCTTTAAATTAAAATTTTTTAATTAAAACAGAATTGCTATTTATAAGTCATTGATTCGAAATTTAAAGAAAAATCTTATGTGTGGGAGGGGAGAGAGGGAACAGTAGTTTTACACTCAAAAAAGTCCGTGTAACGTCGGTGTATACAGAGGGAAAAGAAACCTGTTTCTCTCTTACAATGAAAAGAAGTGGAACAAATTTCGGAAAAGGGAATTTAATGATATATCTAGCTGTATGACCCGGCGTTGCAAGGGCTTTCTCTACTTTTTTGTAAATTTTCCCTTCCTATCCATTTCCAATATTCTTTTTCAAAAGTACTTTGTTCTTTTTTTCCCTCTCCACTTAGCTCGGCGTTGCTCGGACTTTTACAGAGTGTATAACACAAAATTACCTGTTTCGAATTTTTTTCATTTCTTTTCTTGGTCAGACAGGTTTCTGCATGAACAGTTTCCACTGCATACCATATTGTCATGAAAATTCCCCTCTCGCTATCAGCCCTTCCAGGTGTGCGTGCGTGATTTCCATATTAACGTCATTACAAAATTCTCGTGGTAATTTCCAACAATTAATTACTACTGCCCTTTTAAAATTTTGGCTACCACTGAAGACTCGCTGTTAAGAGGAGCGATGCACGTTGAATCTCTCGAGATCTTCAACGTCCTAGCACTGGTGAGGTATGGTATTTTAGAGAGATGGATGCCAGCTAAGTCTCATCTCCACGTCACTTGACCATGGTTCAAAATTTCGAAGTCCGTCTCCTAAAGCTCCCGAGTAAGGTGAACATTGCGACTAATTTTCACTCACTCACTTTGCAATTTCTTAGTCCCTGGAAACAAAAATGTACCTTTTTTTAAAAATATTTGTAAGTTGAAAAAAGACAAAGGAGTCAAGATTTTTACAGTTACAGAATTCCACAACTATATTAAATAGTGGAATTAAAATTGTGAACATTTTTTAATGTTTGATACACGGTAAAAAGTTTCATGCATTTATTTTTGAAAAGCAGTTATTAAAAATTTTAATTTGATAAATAGTTATAAAATATTTAAAATTTAAGTATTTTTTTAAAAATTCATATAAAAAAGGTTTTTAACATTTTACTTTTGAAGTTAACTTCTGATGGTACGGTAGGGAAAATTTTCGTTACGCGTTACCAGTTACGGTTACGCGATAAACGTAAGGTTGAAATGAAAGAAGTTCCGAATTTTCCCCACGTTTTAAAAAAACGCCTACTAATTCATACAATCTATCTCAGACAAAAAAAAATTACAGAATCGGACAGATCATTTTTTTCTCCACGATATGGAATACTTTGTTTTTACAAAAATAATTATATTTTCCATTTTTTACGATTTTTTTAAAATGAGTCAAAATTGATACGCTTTAATAAAAATGGTTTCTAAATATTCCCTTTCAGTTTCCTTTCGCGTAATCAATTAATATTTTATCCTAAAATAGTTCATGCTTTTCTCTTTTAGAAATTAAAAAAATGCCATTTTTTTTTACGATTTTTTAAAAGTACTCAAAATTTTAAATAAATATTTAAGAACTTCATTGTTTATAAAAATAATCCAACGAAACTTTTTTCCATATGCAGAAATTATCCGTAATCTGTTCAAAGATTGAAAAATGGATTAAAAGTTACGGCTTTTAAAATTTCTTTTGTGTTTCTCGTCTACTAGCCATTTTAAAAGTATTTTTTACTAAAGTATTCTTACATTTTTTGTTTAAAAATTACCGTTGTTTGCAATCAATGTGTGAAAATATCAAACCATTAACTTTAAAATTATGCCTTCAAAAAAGTAAAAACTTTAATACAAAGCGCAATTTTATGAAAAGCCAAGAGTTGGCTACGAAACCCAGTTGCGCACCAAATTGGTAACTTTCTTTATGTGAGGGAGTCAATGAATGTTACCGTCGCACTGTTCATCTACACAAGGGCAACGAACCTCGTCATTTTGAACTATGGTCAAGTGACGAGGACGACACCTGAGCTGGCTCCTCATTCAATAGCAACTTTAACAAGCCTTTTCTCTTTTAACTTTGCGAAATATACTTTGTTTTGTTTTTACGTTACCTAGAGGACAAACTAAAATCAATTTTATAAATTTAAGAAAATCGGAAGTGAGTCTTTAATCTACCGGAAGTAGGCATTTAAATGGTTCAAAATCTGTCAAAAATTAGTTTAACGAGAGTTTGTTGGATATACAGTTTTGAAATTCTTTTAAGGAAATAATACAAACAATTTATTGTTTTAAAATTTAGTGGCAACACAACATTTCTTCCAATAGTTTGGCAATAAAAGATTGTGTTTACAAAATTTTCAGTCGAATGGAATTTTTAATTCCATTTTAAGAAGTGAGTTTTTAAGTCATATATATGCTTCGGTGTAATTAATTTGATAGTTTTGAATGTGTTATATAGTGCTACATTATAAATTGTATTTTAAAATCTTTTCATCCTATTCGCTGTATATATGTTAACTATAATAAGTATATATGTATTATAGGCCCCACAGACGTTGTCCTGTACACACGTCTTAAATCTGAAAATTTCACACTTTTTTGAATAAGTTGTACCACTCTGGACCGTTTTAATGAACATTTTTATAAAAAGTTATTACAATACCTGACGTCATCACATTCACAGCTACCACAATTTTCCTATCGATTGTGTGTGAGTAAGTGTATACTACGAACTAAGTTGAAAATAGTAAAATACCCAATGGCAGAATCTACTGAGAATGCTATTCCAAATCAAAAATAATCAGAAAAACGTTGTAATTGTTCCAATCCATGTTCAACATCATGATTCTCAAGTCAGTCAGATTTTTGAACCAGACATTGCATCAGATATAACACAAGCGCAGCAAAAGAACTTTGAAGGTAAAAAAACGCCAGCTCAGCGTATGCAAGAGTACAGAGCCTGGGAAAAAAATTACTTTCAATCGACTTGGGATTCTACTTCAGTTGTTCATCATCATGATGATGAAATTTTACAAGTTGATGATAGTTTAAATAAATCGCGTGAATTTGTTGGATTACCTTGTCAAGGTATCAAAGCGACACGTAAAAAAAACGTCAGCTGAGCGTATGCGATATTATAGAACCCGGAAAAAAGCTCGCATCCAATCAACTAGTGATTCTCCTTCAGTTGTTCGTCATCAAGAAGATGAAATTTTAAGAGCTGATGACAGTTTAAATAGTTCGCATGAATTTGTCGGATTACTTTGTCAAGGTATCAACGCGACACGTAGAAAAACACCAGCTGAGCGTATGCGAGAGTACAGACGCCGTAGAAGAAATGTCGTTGAGTCCGAACTAGTTCAGGAATCAAAACATCAAGTGCCATATGTTGAAGGAAGTGAAGATGCTTCTCTGTCAAATTACAGCGATTTGTATCGTCATCGACTTGCTCATGAAGAATTCAAAATTAAATTTGTTGAAAATCCGTTTGGTTATATTTGTTCAGTTTGTGAAAGACTATGGTTTAAAAATGACTTTAATCACCATCTTCCGAACATGAAGAAATTTTGAGATTTATAGTTCCCATATCCATATGGATATTATTGCCCTTTGTAATACATGTAGACAATCTTTGAACAAGAAAAAATATATTAGCTATGGCAATTTATAACGGATTCAAATTTCCAAAGAAACTGAAAATTTACCACCATTAGATTTAGTATCAGACAGGTTGATTTCTCCGCGAATTCCATTTATGCAAATTAGATGACTAAGACACGTTAATAGTCAATATGGCATTTATGGTCACGTAAATAATGTACCAGTTTGTCTCAATACAATGGTCAATAGTCTCCCTAGAAATATTGCTGACGATCACTGCATCAATGTACATATTAAACCTAAAAAAATTCATAAGTCAAGCTATTTGCACGGTGTAATCAACAAAGGTACCCTAAAACTTTGGTTGCAGTTTTTAGTTAATTCTACACATTTCGTATGATATAAAAATTGATGAATCTTTTTTCGACGATGTTAACTTTGACAAGATATCTCTGGATGAAATGAGTGAGCATGTACCAATTGAAGAAAGTTTATCTTCTCAACAGCAAACGTTAATGTGGAATGAGGAAAAGTACTTACGAATCGCTCCAGGAGAAAAAATCTTCCACACAGTTTGCTTTTTGATGAGCACGCAGAGGAATAGTCTTTTCCGTCAATTTACTTGGGACAATTTCGTAAATTTCGTGAAAGAGTAAACTTAACACCACACATGATTGCAACTAGCGAGCTCAGATGGTCGGAATGTCGTGCTGTTACGCCATATCATGTACTATATGTGGTGATGAAAATCATGAGACTCCGAGTTCGAGATTCCTTTACCATTGCTTTTAAACACGTAGGAAAAGACACAGAAATTACTCGAAAACAAATCGAAGATGAAGACTATATTAATAATTGTATTGAAACAAACCTTGCATTTCTTAAATGAATTCCAAATTCCATGTGGTACTGGGCTGATAAAAAGAAAAATCTGTTTGCAATGATTAGACAATTAAGAAAACCTACAGTATTTCTTAAATTAGTTCTAATGAAATCGGCTGGACTGAATTGATTCAATTACTATATAAATTTTTTTTAAAAAGGGCCGAGTTGTCAAAAGAAGATGCTGAACAACTAAACTACCTAGAGAAAATAACTCTTCCCGTAACCTGAAGATCCCGTAACGTGTGATATTTATTTTAATAAATTGGTAAATATATTGTTGAATATCTTACAATCTCTCCAAAATAGTCCATTTAAAAAGTATTATGTGGTGCACTATATTTCAAACGAATAGAGTTCCAGCATCGAGGAAATCCCCATGCCCATATCTTGTTGTGGCTAGCAAATGCACCACAAAAGATGCTTTAAGTGACCTTTAAGATGGATACTACATCATTAATTAGTTACCTTATATTTATTTCATCAGAAGAAGCATCAGGACATATTACATTACAGACACATAAACACACATTTATGTGTTACAAAAAATTTGCTAATAAACTTCAACAATGTCGCTCCGAAGCACCGTTTACGCCTAATTGATTGACTGATATAATTTTACCTATGAAACTGGATGAACCGGATTTTAAAAACTTTGCCAAGCGTTATACAGATATTAAAACAAATCTCGAGAATAATGATTATCACGATATAGATATTTTTATCAACAAAATTATATTTCATCAGATGATGAATATCGCAATATTCTTCGAGCAGGAATCACAAGACTAAGAGTATTTTTAAAACGCGAACCCAAAGAAAAATGGCATAGTCCTTTCAATCCATTTGTTTTGAACACTGTTAAATCTAACATCGACATCCAGTTTATAACTGAAGAGTATTTATGTGCTCAATATGTAGCTATGTGAGTATATTAATAAAACTAATCGTGGTATAAGTAATTTACAACGGGAAATTATTAAATGTATGGATGACCATCCGGAATTTGACATCGTTGAAATAACAAGAAAATTAGGAGTTGATATGCTGAACAGTGTTGAAATAACAAGCCAGGAAGCTGCATGGTATCCTTTGAGAGAACCTATGTCAAAAAGTTCCGCTATTATAGTATTTATTCTAACAACGTGGCCTGATGATCGACAAAAAATAAAAAAAACCAATAAAGAGCTTGATCAAATGGGAATTGATGATCATTCAACCAATATTTGGAAAGATAACTGGTTTACAAATTATGAAAAAAGATCTGAAGAATTAAATGACGTCTCGCTTGCTCAGTTTGTTGCATATTATACTGTTCGTGATGATGGATACTACAAAAAATAAAAGTACCTTGCATAGTTCGTTACTGTAACTATGATATGACACAAAACTTGATGGAATATAAGCGGGAAATCGTCTCTTTACATATTCCTTTTAGAAATGAGAATGCTGAAATTTTAGCAGAAATGAAGTTTTTCAATATGTACAATAATGATGAAGACCTTATATTACAGCACCGGAAAGAATTTGAATCTGATCTAGATATTCAGAAAACTATCGAAATATGTCTCGGTTTGTGTGCCGTGAAAATGAAAGTGATGATTCCAATCTAAAAGAAGCTAATAAAACTACCGTTGAACAAAATCCCTTTAAACATTTATACAATAATCCAAATGCAGATGTTAATCATGACACCTACTTAGCAACATTACATAAACTAGGACCTATTGCTAAAAAAGAGAAAATTTAATGCCCAATGAAGATTTCTATCAATTAATGAGAATGTCAAGCGAAAAACAAAAAGGACTTTTACCTTCATGTTATTTCTCATCTTTTATCATCATATCCAACTCCATTTCAAATATTTTTTTACCGGCCCTGCCGGATGCGGTAAGACGTTCGTCATTAAACTTTTGATGGAAACTTATAATCGCTTTACGGACAATGATGGATACTGTAATACATATATGACTTGTGCTTCAACCGGTAAAGCAGCAGTAGCTATTTCAGGAACGACTGTTCATACAACTTTAAAAATTTCTGTATCACGATTAGTTCCGTTAAATTCTGAAAGTGCACAACAATACAGAACTCTTTTCAAATACAAACAAGTCATAATCTTTAATGAGATAAGTATGATCAGTGCTCAATTATTATTAAAAGTTCATTCCAGATTGAAACAAGTAACTGGAAATTTTCAGTCAAATTTTGGTGGATTGGATATTATTTTAATTGGAGATTTACGTAAATTACCACCAATTCGTTCTACACCCATCTATAAGCAACCAAAACAGACCATCGTTGGGCCGATTTTATGGCAAAATCTAAAATTTTATGAACTAAAGGAAGTCATGCGTCAAGCGAATCAAACATTTTCTTTTATACCTTCAAAAATTGGAAACGGCGAACAACTGGATGAAATGGAAATTGCTCTGAGTCTCGTTTTTGTACTGTGGAAGGAGCTGAAGCAAGGTGTCCTCAAGGTATACGATTATTCAGCACTAACAATTCCGTCAATGAGCATAATAATAAAATAACTTCAATTGCAAAAGATGTATATGTTGGTTGGACTTCAAAAGAACAAGAAACTTTCGTGCGTCAAAAATTAAATAAGATATTATTAATTCATACAAATGGATTGCCTTATCAAACAGTTTATGTGAGAAATATTTATTACATATTACTACAAATATTAATGTGGCAGATGGATTGGCAAATGGTGCAGTTGGAAAGCTAGTTCATGTAGAAACAAATGATGAAGGATTAGTTAAGACAATATGGCTTGAGTATCCAGATTTACCTCAAATAGGGAAACAATTAAGACACAAAGCAGCAGGTTACGCGGCAGAAAGTAACGTCAGTAGAATGTTTGTACCAATCGTACTGAGATCTTCCAGTATTCCATTCAACAATAACAAAACAATATTTGTTAAGCGTACGCACGTTCTGTTGGTGTGTGCATGTGCTACAACAATTCATAAATCTCAAGGTAACACATACTCAGAAATTGTTTACGAATACGATCGACGTCACTCTCAATCATTATTATACGTTATTTATCACGTGTAACGAGTATTGAAGTATTATATATTACGACAAAAAATAATGATAAAACATTTTACCATTGTCGAAGACGATCGTCATGAACAATTGATTTGCAAGAGGAATTTCAACGACTTTTATTGAACGAACTACAAACTATCAATGAAGATTTGATTAATTTCATAACGAACAGACAAGGCTTTTCGATTTTTACTTTTAATTGCCAAAGTCTTATAGCTCACGCTGTAGACTTACAAGATTCAGTAATAAGAAATTCAAATATCTTAATTTTATCAGAAACTTGGCTGGACAATGAAATTGATATAACTATTCCTAATTTCAACTGCATTGTGAGGTGTAAACGACCAAATACGAGAGCATGAGGAGTTGCGATATATCAAAATTCTAGCGATGTTGTTAACATTATAACTCCATCCATGGATTGTTCTGTCGGTTAATCCGATATTTATGGTACCATACAATCTTCAGTGGGGGATTTGTGCTTGGCTAAATGCGTAATAGATAATGGACAAAAAATTATAATTGCAGCAGTATGTATTACTCCGAACAAAAAGTTGGATAAAATTATCGAGTGCCTACATCGATCATATTATTACCATACACATCAAGATGTTCTACTTTACTTAATAAAAATTATGACAAAATACCTGTGTGATTTTAAGTGATTTGAGTGATTTGATTAAGTGACCTTGTGTGTGTTTTTTTGGTATTATGCATTGAAAATGAAAATTTGATTTATACTTATATCTTTTCCATCTTAATTATTGTTTTTAAATACAGTTTGAAATAATAATGATAATTATAACTTTGTTAATTATATATATAAGATTATATAATTTAAAATAAAACTTAATTATACAATTTAATACATATAAATCAAAGGAATTACTTCTGACGCGCGTTCACACTGATGCTTACCCACATTTTTGATTCTTTCAAAGCTTAATTTTTAATTTCATGGTTTTCAATTTCACACATCAATTGCAAGCAACAGTAATTTTAAATGAAAAATGTAAGAATAATACTTTTGTAAAAAATTCTCGTAAAAAGGCTAATCGACGAAAAAATCGCATATTTTAAGCAATTTCTTCAATCTTTATACCTATTACGGATAATATTATACACAGGGAAAAAAGGTTTTGTGAGGTTATTTTTGTAAATAAATTATTAAGTGTTTACTAAAAATTTTGAGTATTTTTTGGAAAATCATATAAAAAGTTATCAGCATTTTTGCAAGTGACTGATTCTAAAAGAGAAGAACATGAACTCTTTAGTGCAGAATATCAACGCATTAAAGTGATAGAAAATTGAAACGAAACGATTTAGAAATCCTTTTCATAAAAACGTATCGGTTTCGACTAATTTAAGAAAAAAAATATAACAAAATAAGACATATCAATAATTTGTAGAAAATATTTTCCCTTGTCATGGCGAAATAAATGATCTTTCTGATTCTGTAATTATGTTCTGCATGAGTTTGATAGAAAGCATTAGATGGCTTTTTTAAAAACGTGGGGAAATTTGGAACTTCATACATCTCTACCTTAAATTCATCGCGTAACAAGTAACGAAAATTTTAAAGAAGTGAACTTCAATAAACTAAGACGAGAGAGAGATAGAGAGAGAATAAGCAAAAAGAACATTTTAACCCGGGTGCAGTCGTACATTCGATACTGATGTTAGTGGTTGCACTGAGTGACTGAGTCAGCTCAAACCTTTTTTTTCCCTTTTCTTTTCTTATTTTACACCATAAAAGTAATTCCAGTGAAATTTTATTAAGAGAAAGTATACTCTTACCAACTTTCAAGGACTGTTAAATTTTTCTTTGATGATTTAAGAAAAAAATCCAATCAAATTGAAATAAGACGTTTCAAATGTGCGTGACCTTAATAAAGGACACAAATCACACAAACGTTTTTCACTAACATTACAGAATATTATTTACAGGCAAAACCGTCATATTTTCTTCAAGTTATTGTAGTTTTATAGTCATTTGATGATCGAAAAATTGCATGTTGAACTTTTTTAATTTATTCCTTACGAATCGATTTTCATATAAAGTCCCCGGTAGGGAAATTTTACGAGGAGTGTAATTTATAGAAGCGTTAACAAAAAGTGTTACGTGCGATTAGGCGCCATAAGGTGAAAGATTTTCGACGTTTTAGAAATTGCAATCTAATTTTTTGTATCAAATTGAGACAAAAATTAACTATAGAATCGAAAAATTCATTTATTTCACCACGATACGGTATATATATACAAGACAACGATATTTTACGTTTTTCACATTTTTTTTAAAAAAATTAATCAATATCGATGTGTTTTTATGGAAAGAAATTTTATTCTTTCTTATGGATTTCTTATTATTGTAATGAGTCAAGATTCTGTACCAAACATGCTCATACTTTGCTTTCTTAGAATCAGTGATTTAAAAAACTAAATTACCCGAAGTTTTCTAATATTTTTTAAAAAGTACTCAAAATTTTAATTAAACATTTAATAACTTCCATCATTTACAGAAAACAAATTACACGAAACTTTTTTCCGAGTGTTAAATGTTAGTTTCCATGTTCTGTCCAAATATTGAAAATCTTGTTTAAAAGTTTCGCATTTTAAAAGGTTTTGGTGATTTTCGTCTAATTCCTTTTATAATAGAAATCATTTATAAAGTATTTTTTTTTTGCAATTTTTGTTTAAAAGTTAACGAGGTTTTTTCATTAATTGGTACTTCAACTTAAAATCTTGTGACGGGCTCACGCGTCTTTTAACATAACCTCTGGGTTCTTTTCGGCCAAGATTAATGGCAACTCTTTTCCAACCAAATGCGAATAAGAAATGCAAATAAGATAGCTTTTAAAAGAGCAGAAGTTTCAGTAAGCAGGATGGCAATTTGATGAATGTGTTATGTTTGGAGGATATACAAGCGTGAATTGACAGCCTATCGAAAAGTTACCTAGAAACTCAACCATTACTACAAGGTGCATACCATTGCACACGCGCCCAAAGGTTCCCATTTAAAGATTGAAGTTAAGTTTGGAATAAGGTAGGACTGATTATTTGATATTAGGACTTGTAATATTATTAGAAGTGAGAATAAGTAGACAATATAATTATTTAGAGAAAGTGGTCTAAATTACGCGATTCCGTTTTACTATTTTTGTGTGTTGGTTCATTCTAGATTCTCATTTATATAAATTTATCTAAATTGTTAGATGTTTAAGTTATATTCTTAATAAAGTAATATTAAGACTTTTTAAAATGTCTGTCCATTTTGAGAATCCCACACATCTAGCTCACGCTGACAATCAAGGATATGCTCACCATAGAAACGGCCATATCACACTGGCGCCCAAACAAATATAATTTATATGACCCCGGGGTAGGAAGCTCGAGTGGGTTTGGTATTTTACCAGAAGTGTGCTCTTCTGGGTCGGAAAAGTTGACCGAATTTTTGGAAGCCATAGACAATCAAATAAAATTACTAGAAATACCTAGCTAATTAGCATGTGATTATTTGAAAGCTTATCTCCGAGGAAGGACCCGAGATTTGTATCAGATATTCGGATCAGTGTTAGTGCAGGATACCGCCACGGATTTCGCGCAGATAAAAGCAGAATTATCAATAGCATTCCCCGCCAGAATAAATAAGAAAGATTTGGAGACGAGGTTTTATGCCTTTCAGCAGGGAAGGAATCAGGGGTCAACGGATTTTGTTTACGATTTATTATAATTACACCAAAAACTGGAACTAGGCCTTACAGGTATGATCGGCAAAAGTAAGCGATACTCGAAATTCATATAGAGAAAATGTTACGAGAAGGAACCATAGATCCAATTCAATCCCCGTACGCGTCACCTGTTCTGTTATGTAAAAAATAATGGGTTACCACCGGATAATCCGGAAGCATATAGATTTGCGGTTGAATATAGGAAACTTAATTCAATCACGAAGTATCCACGCTATCCCTTACCGTTAATAGATAATTTAATAACGATTATCCCTATACGACAATAATGTCATCTCTTGATCTAAGAAGTGGGTACTTTCAAATGGCAGTAAACACCAGTAATATTGTTAAGACCACGTTCGTAGTAAAACGTCGCACCTACGCATTTCGGCTTATACCATTTAGCTTATCAAAGGCGGCTCCCAATTTTCAGAAGGCAATTGACCTAATCCTAAAACCAGTGATAGGGAAGTTTGTGAGTGTGTATATGGATGACGTTATTATTACGTCTCCATCATTCACTCAACATGTCGAGCATTTAAGGGAAGTTTTTTCGATTATTACAAGATGAAGCATTGACCTAAATAAGGAAAAATGTAGATTTGGTTGTGATGAATTGAAGTATTTAGGATTCATTATTAGTAAGGAAGGAATCAAAACGGATGAGACAAAGGTTCCAGCAATACTTGAGATGAAACCACCGCGTAACTCCAAGGTGAAACCAAGTTTTTGGGTATGTCCCAGTGTTACGCGAAATTTATTAAAAATTATGCTGATCTTTGTGAACGCTTTATAATTTGAAACGAAAATTTAAAAAAATTCTGGTCAACTGAGGCGCAGAAGGCATTCGACGTGGTCAAGGCGGCCATAGCAAAGGTGCCAGTTTTAAAATTGCCGGTTTTCAAAAAGCCTTTCGATTTATTTACAGATGCAAGCTCAATAGGAGTGGGAAGCGGTTCTAAATCAAGAACAGAGACCAGTTGTATTTGCTTCGATTACTCTGAGCAACGCTGAGAGGAATTACACGGTAAATGAGAGGGAATTTTTAGCAGTAGTTTGGGTGCTGAATAATTTCAGAACATATTTAGGATCACTGCCGATTAAAGTTATTACTGATCACGATGTTTTAACACGTTTAACTCATGGGAAAATTTGTCGAGTAGGATGATCAGATGGGCACTCAAATTAGCATAATTTAAAATAGAATGGGAACATAGACCTGGAACTCAAAATGCGGTGGCGGATGTTTTATCCAGAAACCCGGTTGAAAGTATAATGGGAGAGAAAGTTAATTGTGCAATAATCAGAGATCTAGTACTTACGTCACGAGAAAAGTTAATAACAGAACAAAAGAATGACTCAGAATTAGGTCATATCTAATGATATTTAGAAAACCTGGAAGAGAGAGATAACTCAGTTAATGTGACGAATTGTGAGATTTGGTCCCGCGACTTCCGTCTAATTGAAGGCTTCTTGTTTTATGCGAAATACGCAACGTCGTTAGGTGAAATGCGTGTATACAATCCAAAGTCTTTAAGGAATGAAATAATGAGAGAATTTCACGGCAAGCCCATAGCAGGTTGTAATGATCTCACTCAGTTCTAGGCTAACTATTTATTTCAACAGGAAATTCCTCAAAATAATAAATAAAAGGGTATATTTTAATTACAGTTCACTATCAAATTAGAGTCTCTTTCGCACTGTCTTCCGTTCCTGGGTTTTCCCAGCCAGGAGACCGCTGTACTTCGCGGGCTCGTTCGTAATCAGTTCGAGTCTCTTCCGTACTCTCTCCGGTTTCCTCGATCTTTCAGCCAGGAGACCGCTGTACTTCGCGGGCTCGTTATAGCTCTTCCTATCGCTCAAGGGACGTCCGAACCGCTCCCTTCAAAGATCCAGTCCTCCTCGTCCGGACCTCTCGCCCCTTTTTATATCATCTCTTTCTCCTAGTCCGCCACCGATCATCTCTTTGTCGGCCTCAGTCCCTCTGGGTCTGTGGCCGCCTTCCGGTCTCGGCTTCCCTTGATGTCATACATCTCTGCCGCGCCACATCCCGTCTCGTTTCCGCTAGTCCCAAAGAGACGCCAAGGCGGGGTGTGCGGTTGTATGTTCTCTGACGCGGCGGCGCCACCGAGTTCTGGGAAAATGAACACACAATGATAAGGCGCCTCTTTTTGACAGTCCGGTCAGCTGGGCAAAAAAGGTGCCGAAACTCGACCACCCAGCTACGAAATTCCTTCCCAGCAATTAGGGAACTTCCTGGAATTTTCGCAGCTTCCGTCGGCAAGGGATCTGTTGGAAAATAGGGGAAAGACGTATGCTTCGTCACAAGGTCATTTTGATCGATTTAAGACTTATCATAAAATAAGGGACGTTTGTTATTTCCGGTATATGAGAAAATTTATTGATCAATATGCTTCTACATACCATATGTGCCAAAATAATAATTATAAAAACGCGTTACCAGCTGGTCGATTAAATCCGATTGTATCAAATTATCCAAATGAGATAGTTACGTTAGATTTGTTAGGCCCGTACCCTACATCGATAGTGAGACGTAATCGATATGTATTAGTAATTAACAATCATTTCAGCAAATGGGCTGAAATCAAACCTCTTAAAAAGGCCTCGGCTTGTGTAATAGCGGATACTTTTTTTGATAATTTTATATCGCATTTTAGAGCTCCAATAAAATTAATAAGTGATAACGGCCCCCAATTTATATCCGAAATTTTTACACATTTAAGTGAAAGATTAGGCATAAAGCATGTGAAGACTGTTGCATATAGACCTCAGGCAAATAGAACCGAACGCGTGAATCGTGATCGTATGCAAATGATTGCAAATTATGTAAATGATCAACACGATTCATGGGACCAAGACCAATTCTTACGTGAATTTGCTTATGCTATTCATACAGCAGTGAATGAAACGACAGGAAAAACCCCTGCGGAATTATTTTTGGGTCGAAAGTTGATCACCCTATTTCAAAAATTAATCATGGTTTCGGACGGTACTGAGTTTGCAGTAGGAGATATTGAAAAATTGTTTGATGAAGCTAGACGAAACATAAAAGCTAAACATGGAAAATGGGAGAAATATTATAATAGACGCAGGCGTGATGTACAAACTAAAGTGAATGACTGGGTTTTCTTAGAAACACACCCATTAAGTTCAGCAGCCAACAAAATTTGTGCCAAGTTTGAACAAAAATTTGAAGGTCCGCATAGGGTGTTAGAAGTAAGAAATAATAATAATGTTATAATATGGCGGTCAGAAAATGATTAACCGTCAATGTTCATCAAGTAAGAATATATCGTCATATGAAATGTGACGAGACTGAGATAGGAACAGGAAGCTCGGATACCATTGGTTCACGTCAGGAAACGAGTAGTTTTGAAAGCGTACAACGAAGATCAAATGAGTCGCAATATGGTAAGAAGAAAGGGTCTGAGGTAAAGCGTGAGTTAGAGGAAAAAGGGATAAATCTTAAATCAAATCATCGTGAGTGACACACAGGTAGGGCCGATAAACAGGAACACTTATTAGAATACTACCTAGCTCTTTTTTCAAATAATACAACAAAGATTAAAAGAAAACGCCAGGAAAGATTAGGATACAAACGATCGCATAAATCTTGGTCAAGTGGACCACAAAGAAATTTGCAGAAACGTATAGACCTTAAAAAGAGAAAATTATCGTTAAATAATACTACTAATATTTATATAAGTAGGAAAAAGAGCCAAACGGAAGCATTTCAAGATTGAGACAGGTATAACCTCAGACTACGAAACAAGCAAGATAAAGAAACCCGACCAACCAGTAAAGTGAAGTCAGATGAAGCTAGGAACAGCCGAGGAAAACACTACAGATCCTACATCAGGAAACAGGCAAGATCAAGGAGCAGGAAAACCAACAAAAAAGATTACCCTCAGCAGAGCAGCCAAGAAATGAGAAGAGGAGCGAAAACTAATAACACCTTATCCTTGGAAGGTCTAGTAGGAGATGACAAGCCATAAAAATCAGGTTGTATTGTTTCATTTTATATTCTTTCCAACAAGTGGGCGGAAGAATTATTGCAAAGAAGGAAGTCTCGGGCGGTATTTAAAAATTATAATCCAAGCAAAAGTTGACACTAGAAAAGGTGTATTTTTTTTGAACTTTTCACTTGTAAAATGTTTTCTTAATTGATGGAGAAAACAATTGTAATTATACATTTGTTTACTTCGATGTATGACTTCACTGAGATGCGACAATTCCTTTAGTTATTTGTTTTATGAATTTATTGAAAAATGTTTGTAAATGCAAAGTGTATATATATATATATTTGTTGTATTGTTTCATATTAATGTACATCTGGTTCAGGGAAACGCGGCGTAGACAGGATTCTAACAATAACATTAACGGAGCCGCGCGACTGCTGGGAAGTTTTTTGAGAGAGCCAGATGAAATATATAGATAAAAATTTGTTGTAATTTAAAAGTGATATATAATGTATAAAAATTGTGAAATATACTGGAATTATGTGAATATAGATTGTGCCAAGTAACTTAAAGAGTTTTTATTTCAGGGTGACAGAGACCCTGAATTCCAATTTAAAAAATCAATTTCAAAGTTCCATTTTTTGTATTGGATGGAACAGCTATAGAAGATAAAGAAGATTGTTATAATAGTTTTTAAGTAACATTAAGTAGCATTTAAGTAGATTTAAGTTAGTTAAGGGTATTTGTGGACCCCTCGTTTTTCCATCTAAGTCATAGATGGTTTTTTCCCGGTCCCATAGCCCGGATGGGACATACCCATATTTGTTGTAAAAGTGAGGATCTACCATGATTAAAATGCATAACTGTTAATGTTGGTCTAATTAATTGAGTAAAATTTATTGTGGCTGTCAAGAATTCAAATTAAGGAGGAATATAAAAAATTAAATTTAAGATGAATAATGAAAATTAAAATTTAAGTTGAATATTGAAAATTAATAGTTAAAATGAGGATCCAAGGTTAAAAATTAAATAAAACTTGCAAATAAAGGAGATAAAGAAATAAAAATTTAAGCACGTTATTTTTTAAGGGCCATTAAGACCCTCGAATAAATCACGTTTTGCTTCTTGGAGGTGTGACGGGCTCACGCGTCGTTTCTTTGACGGCTAAGATTAATGGCAACTCTTTTCTAAACAAAATTCAAGAAGCGAAATGCAAATAAGATAGCTTTTAAAAGAATAGAAGTTTCAGTAAGCAGGATGGCAATTTGATAAATGTTATGTTTGGAGGAGATACAAGCGTGAATTGACAGCCTATCGAAAAGTTATCTAGAAACTCATCCATTACTACAAGGTGCATACCATTGCACTCGCTCCCAATGGTTTCCATTTAAAGATTGAAATTAAGTTTGGAATAAGGTAGGACTGATTATTTGATATTAGGACTTGTAATATTATTAAGAAGTGAGAATAGGTGGATAATATAATTATTTAGAGAAAGTGGTCTAAATTACGCGATTCCGTTTAACTATTTTTGTGTGTTGGTTCATTCTAGATTCTCATTTATATAAATTTATCTAAATTGTTAGATGTTTAAGTTATATTCTTAATAAAGTCATATTAAGAATTTAAAATGTGTGCTGATTTTGAGAATCCCACACCTCTAGCTCATGCTGACAATCAAAGATATGGTCACCAAAAGGGGGCCATATCACAAACTAAGCCCTAAAAAAAATAAGGAAATCCTAAGAGGACACAGTACGATTCAATTGACAAAAATCGGTCAAAAAATCTAATCTGATTTTTCTAGCCTAAATTATTCTTTAAGTACTTTTTTATAACCTCACAAAATTTGAAAACTCTTAACTTAAAAAACGCAGACTTATGATAGCTTTACATTCATTTTTATTCACATCCCTATGGCAAATCAAAACTTAAACTTACTTATCTCAGAAAAGTAAAATAATTAGTTTGTCTTCATTTAAAATTCTAAGTCTTTTTTCTATTGTGTCTAATGCTTTGAATTTTTTTACCTATTTTTAATAGTACATATAACAAAATTGGTATGCCTTTTTAAATCAAAGTAATACTTATTTTTTAAAAGATAATCGTAGTTAGAATTTGCAAATTTTTTAAGGAATTTTCAATAAGGATTCTTTAAAATAAATATTGTACAAATACCAATCGTGTTATCGCAAATCCCATACCAACTTTAGTTATACACAGTTGGACGTACTTGTAAATCAAATTTCATGTTTGTACGTAAATATTTGTAGGAGGAGTACCATTTTAAAATCACTTCACAAATTTTAAGTCTTTTTCTTAAAAAATTAAATGGCCAACTTTTTATGAAATTTTGAGCACAAAATCTGTTTTAACATAGGAGGCAACCAAAATATTTTGAAAATCCTTAAATTAAAAATTTTTGCTTAAGTCGTACCATGTCCCCTTAAAAACGAACTTTTGCGAACTGAGTTTGTGCAAAGTGCGAACGGTGTACTTCATGTTGAAGATTTTTAGTGCTCATGGCGCATGCACGGAAAGACAAATTGAGTACCTATTCTCTTCCATTCCCTTTCATCAGAGTTCCTGCTTTTCGTTGTTTTAAAATTACGATTTATCTCTTTCTTACCGAAATGAGACAAAAAATATTTACAGAAACGGAAAGATCATTTATTTCGCCACGATACGGTACAATTTTTTTTTTCTAAAGTAACTATATTTTTCATTTTTTACGATTTTTTTCTAAAATGAATCAATATCGATGCGTTTTTATGAAAATCATTTTTCAATCGTTCTGTATGGACTTATTATCGTTTTATGAATAAACATTCTGTACGAAAAAGCTCATGCTTTGCTCTTTTAAAATTAGTGATTTAAAAATTGAAATACCGAAAATGTTTTTTTTTACAATTTTTCAAGAAGTACTCAAAATTCTATTTAAACATTTAACAATTTCGATATTTTTTTAAAAATAATCTCACGAAACTTTTTTTGGTGTGTCAAACGTTATTATCCGTGTTATGTCCAAAGATTGAAAAAAAAGATGCTTAAATATTGCATCTTTCATAAAAATTTCTGTGTTTTTCGTTTTATATATTTTTTAAAAGAATTCATTTACGCTGTCTTTTTTTAATCTTTTTTTCTCAGAAATTTGCTGTTGTTTGTTATCAATGAGTCAAATTTGGAAAGTATAGCTTAAAAATTATTCCCTCAAGAAAAAAAAAAACTAAAAACATTTACAGGCGTCATTTTCGTGAAAATCATGTTCTCGATAGGAACGCATGTGGTAATGTATGCTTAAAGTTACTGATTATAAAAAAGTGTATGTTTAAATTTATTTGTAGGCATACAATTTCAATATGTCATTAAAATGAATTCCTTTTAACTTAAAATTATTTTTTAAAGTTTAAAATACAGTGTATTTGTGGACAAAATGCCCCTCCCCTTATCAGAGTTACTTTCAATGGGTAAAATTTGTAAAATAAATAGATATTAATATTTACAAAAAGTGTGAACAATTACTTTTTTTTAAATTATATATAATGTTTAAGATTTTAGCATTTGTTTTAATTGGTGTCTAAAGTACATTAAAATATTAATGTTTAATGAATTTTCCTCATAACGAACTTTTTTTTCGAGATTTAGTGACTTCTTTAAATAAATATTTTTTCTTCATCTAAAAATGAAAGCAAAATAAATCTGAGAAGTTTAAATATTTTAAGGTAGTCTTGAATGATTAAATTTGAATTCTGTGAAATTAATTCGCTAATATTAAAAAAATGTCTTTTGGTTTTGCGCACACTAATGCTGACAATGTTTAAAAAGTTTACAAGTATCGTATTTATAGTCATGTAACAAGTTTTTACTGTAACAAGTGAAATGCAATAACTTGTTGAGAAAATATATATATGTTATTTCTTTTCATTTAAAAGCTGAAAAACATGTGCAATTATTGATTAGCATTTTTAAGTTATTTAGTATTATATTTTCTAAACTTTATTTAATTTACTGTACTTTTACTTTGTTTAAAAATTAGTAATTGCACGTGAGTGCTAATTATTTATTGTCTAGGTTTGGAAAAGTTTTTTTTAAAGAATGGCAACGTTTTTATTAATAGCGAAGAATAGAATAGAATATAAATTGAGTCAGAAAATGTAGTGAGCACGTATCTTTTATCTTAAGAAAACCACACAGTTAATAATATCTAGAGGAGAAACGACTGAATTAAACAAAATTCAGATAGAGTCTGAACATTGTAGTGAAGAAGTGATTGTAAAATAAGGTACGTCCATTTTTATTTGAATAAGCGTTCTTTAAGAAAAGGGGAAAAATGGAGCTATTAGAGCGGGGGAAAAACGAGTACCTATTAGAGCTAACTTTACAAAATCATATAAGGTTATAATGGAAAAATTAAATGCTGATGATCTTGAAGAAAGATAAATATATTTTTGCCATTTAGAAAGAATTTATTCTACTGGAAAATCAGGATGACAGAAAATATGAAGCCGAATACTTAGCAGTTGTGAAGAATACAGTATAAGGATGACTGATACCAAAATTGGTGTGGATATGTATTTGAATAAAAAATATAAATCTGAAACGAAAAGTTTCTACCCGATTTCTCCGCAAATTAAACGAAGACTTAATCTTCCGAAAATTGAAGTTAAATTCAACGGTGAAATTAAGAATTGATTGACTTTCTGGAGTCAATTTAAGCGTATTCATGACGATGATAAAATAGAAAATGAAGATATAAATTTCAGTATTTGATTCAATCTGTGAGTGAAGGAACAAGAGCACGTGAAATTATTCAATTATCCTCCCCAAAATGAAAAATACTCTAAAGCAATTGAAAGCTTAAAAACACGTTTTGGAAATGATAAATTATTTATAGAGTACTATGTTCGTGAGCTACTGAAATTATTTATAATCAAATCGACATAAACGGAAAGAAAATTAAATTTTTCCCCAAAATTATGGATAAATTGGAAACTTACGAGATTTAGAATCAATTGGTTTAACATCTGACAAAGCTTTCGGCAATGCTTTTTCTTTTAGTTGAGTCACGAATATCGGAAGGTATTTTTAGAGTGTGGTTACGTAACCCTATCGTAATTTTAAATGGTGATACATCAAACAATGTTCATACAGAGAAATTGAAAAAATTGCTACTCTTTTACAAAACAAAAATAGAAGAAAGAATTCGTTTTGTGAAAACCGATTTTGCACCCATAGTAAGATATAACGAGAGGAAAGAAAAAAGATCACGTTCTTCTTATGCAACTGCTACAGATTTGTTTTCAGGAGGAGTAGAAAAGGGAAACAATTTTGATAACTGTATTTTCTGTGAGAAATGTCATGAAAGCAAGGAATATTGTCATGCTAAAAGAGACTAAGTTTTGAGAAAAAACAATACATTTTGAAAAACAAAAGGTGTGTTGCTTCCCTTGCTTAAAGTTTGATCACCAGTGGAAAGTTTGTAAGTCAAATGTGCAGTGCTTTGTTTTGTAACAAATGACACTGTGTTTTGTTGTGTCCTGAAATGCCCTCAAACTAAATGAGAGTCAAGATGACTGATTTGAAGGGAAACTGGATGTCAATTTACCAAATCATTGTGCAGCAGAAGTTTTCCTTCAAACCTTACAAGTTGATATTGAAGCAAAATATTCCTTCTACATTGGCACCAGCCAGCGCATCGCTTGTAATTTATTACTGATCAGTGCAATCACTATTTTTTATTAAGCAGAATAAAACTAGATTTTGAAGGGAGAGGTTGTGTGGCAATGTCTCTCTCTATTTGAATAGATATTGATAATGATTTCGTTTCATGGTGCATCGGCCAGGAATGGATTGATTATATATTTAAAAAAAAATAGAAAATTGCTTTTTGAAATTTATCGAATGATATGAAATCGTAGTATGTGGTTTTGTGAATTAACGAAAACATTGGAATAACGCTAAAAAGCGTGAAGCCGACTAACGGTAAGAAATTCTTTTTACAATTTAAATAGAACATTTATATTTTTATATCTATTAACTATATTTTATAAAAAATGGACGAGAAAAAGAAATTGAAGAAAACTAGAGCTGTCATTCGTACAGCAGTAACTAAAATTATGAATAAATTAAAAAATAAACTTGCTTCTCAATGTGTTGATACTTTACATGAACATTTTGATTATTTAAATGAAAATTTAAAAGAATTAAGAGAACTTGATAAAAAAATCCAAATATTATTCATGTAGAAGAAGAACTTGATGCAGAAATACAATCTTCATTCGGGTATATTGAGAAAATTTCTGTGTTTTGTTCTAAAATTAAAATTAAAATTAAGAATCTATCTAAAAATGATACTAGTGTATCGTCGCAAACAACATTGAATGTTCAAAATGATTCGCTTAACAATTCGATTAACGAATCTTCTGTAAATTCTAACAAAATGTTCATTCTGTTCGTCTACCCAACTTACAAATCGATAAATATTTCGGTGATCCATGTCTATGGTTAGAATTCTGAAATAAATTCCAAAACTCCATAGACAGAAATGAAACATTAACAAAAGTAGATAAATTTTCGTATTTAAAGTCATTACTAGGTAGGAGTTGCCTTTAATGGAGTAAACGATTTCGCTTTATCTGATGATAATTATGACAATGCTTTGATGTTATTAAAGGAGAGATTTGGAAGAGAAGAAATATAGTAGTTAACGCGTATATGGCAAAATTACTCAATCTTTATCCTGTAAAGGATTCAAATAACGTTATTGGATTAAGGAAGTTATACGATATCTGTAAAATACAAATTAGAAGTTTAGAATCACTTAACGTAACATCTGGAATGTACGGTCATTTACTGCAGCCAATTCTTCTTAAATTACTACCAGAAGATCTGGTCTTAGATTGTAACAGAAAACAATTAGGAAAAAAAGAGGAAAGTACATTCGATGTAATGGAATTGTTGCAATTTTTAAAAATAAAAACTGAATGTCGTGAATCTGCCCATCTGTTAAGCGGCAGGGGAGAGGAAAAGTCTTCTTACTCATAACTCTAAAAACATGCAATCCGGGTATGGCGATAATCAAGACATTTCGCGCAATAGACAGAACAAAATTCAAGGTCGCACATTTACATGTAAATTTATGACATCGGTAAACGAAAGAGATCTGCAACATTGCTTTTTTTGTAATCTAGATCGTCTGGCAGAAAAGTGTAATAAAATTAGCATTGAAACGAAAAAGAAATTTTGAAGAAACAGGGAAATGTTTTTTGCGCCTGCGACCAAAACATTGTATAAAAAAATTGTTTATCAAATATAACTCAGAATTTACAATGATAGACATAACGAAACTATTTGTTTCAAATCTAAATTAATTAATGAAAATAAACATATACTGAATCAAAAGGGAAGGGAATATATTCTCAAGATACAGTCGTCTGAACAATTTCTTACAAAAAGCAAAATAAAATTTTCTTACAAACATGTACTGCAAAATTAGAACATAATTCCAAAGAAATATTTTCGCGTTTGTTATGTGATTGTTGATCAATGAGAAGCTTTATAAAAAAAAATTTGTCTAACTGTTTAGGACTCCCTACCATTAGAAAAGAAAAGTTGTCAGTGTACACTTGTGACATCTCTCGCGTTCTTCTTCTAACATAACTCCTACGTTCTTTGACGGCCACGATTAATGGCAAAACTTTTCCAACCCAATACCAAGAAGAGAAACAAAGCGAAAATGCAAATAAGATATACTTTAAAAGGATAGAGGGTTTAGTGAGATGGGACGGCAATCTTAGAGATAACTTAGTGCGGAACAGTTCGGAACAAGTGTTAGACGGCCTACTCATAAGGAAGAAGGATACGCCCATCTTCGATAATAATAATAATAATTATAAGAAAAAGTAATAGTACCTGAATACACCTATCTACAAGTAGCAGAATAGGTGAGTCTTCAACCAAGGTAGGAGGGTTACTTTATAAACGGTAATATTTTGTATAGAAAGTTAGATTAGGCAGATAATTAACTATAATTAGGATAAGTGATCTAGTGGTGCGATCTGACTTAAATATTTAGTTTAATTTGTGGCTTATTCTCACTTAAAGAAAGTTGTTCATTAGAATTAAGTAATTTAAGTTATTCTTAATAAAAGTTGTGTTAAGAATTACAAAATGTCTCATCTTTGAGATAATCCCACACCTCTAGCTTACGCGGATCCAACACGACATAGCTATCGCAGGATGGCTATGTCACACACTTTCGGGAATAAAACTCCAATAGAAAAAGACTATGATGTAGTTAAATTAAATCTAAAAAATAAGGATTCGCCAAATTTGAATATAGACATAGAGGCTTTGGTTACTGATCAAATTTCGGTGGCAAATATCTCCCCCCTGAATTATACAATATTCCACAAGCGGTTCACTTAGAAAATTTAGTCCTCGCCGACTCACCAAATTGTCAAGAGCCCATTACAATACTGATCGGAGCAGACTATTACTACGATGTAGTTACTGGAAAAATGAAAAATCTGAGTAAAAAGTTATTTGCGGTTGAAACCATCTTCGGCTGGTGTCTTCAACGTCGAAATAGCGAAAATCAATCATCGCTTGCTCAAGTTTGCTCAATCAAGCTTGCTCAAGCTTGTAATAGTTCAAGAAAATGTGATTTCGGATCAACTAAAAGAAATTTTGGGATCTTGTGTGAAGTCTCTGGTTTAATCGACTCTAAAAATGAATCTGATGTCTCTAAAATCAAATAATGAAGAACTTCGAATCAATATTAAATAAGATGAAAAAGCCAAACGGTTTAAAGTAGGGTTACCGTGGAAGTTAGAAGCATGTGAATTGAAAGATAATAGGGAAATAGCTGATAAGAGATTTGCGAGAGTTAGAAAGCGTTTCCAGAAAAATCCCCATTAGTTCCTTGAATATCGAGAGGTATTAAAGAATTATTTTAAACAGGGTATTATAGCAGTGCTTCTCAAACTTTCAATACTGGCGCCCCGCCCCCCCTTTTCAATCACACAATTTTTATCGCGTCCCCCTTATACATTAATAAATTACTGAATGCAATAATAATGCACTTTGACGCTAAAGCTACAATACACGATCTTAATTATAAACCGTACAAATTAATAACATAAGTATTAAATTTTGTATATGTTACTTTTAAGCAAAAAAAATTAAGTAATAGATAATTATTATGTTATTTTTCCTTTCTCTAATTTTTAAATTGGAACATATTGCAAAATGCGGTGGCTGCTTAGAAGACAAAATATAGATAGCAGCTAAATATAGAAAAAGAACTCAAAGGGTCAATTTCTAAAAAAATTTGAAAAACTTTGCTCTGCAAGACAAGCCCATGGAAGTCACTGATAATTATTAAACTTGTTCTTATACTGGCTGAAGTACCCACTCTTATAACACGAGTTTATTTTTTAAGAAAATGATAATATATTATTCTTGATATAATAGCTTAATAGTAAGGAGAGTAAAACCAAGTGCATGACAATGTATACAAAAATGTAAAATGATTTATTGAAATGAATACTCATATTATAAACGGTTTTGAATGAACTGCAATTTTAAGCCTCGCAGAATTAGCATTTAGAATAAATGTTAAGTAATAAAAAAGAATATAAAATTCTAATGAATAACAATTGTGTTATTTTTTCAATATTTAAAGCGAGAAAGCCCGGGATCAGGTGTGCACTCGATACTAACGTTAATGGTCGCGAGGAGTGAAGCACCCCAATTCTTTTTTTATAATAATTTTCAATATACAAGATAAAAATCACAATTTCAGTGAATAATTTAACTAAGAGAAAATATACTTACCTATTTCAAGGATTTTTCTATTTGTCTTTCATAATTTGAGAAATTATCCAATAAAACTGAACTAAATTGTTCCAAATGTGCGTGACCTTAATAAAGGACACAAATCACAGACACTTTTTGCTAACATTACAGGTAAGTTATTTGCAAGAAAAACTGTCACATTTTGTTCACGTTATTGTAATTTTGATGTCCTTTGATGATAGACAAATATCCTGTTGAACTTTTTCTTGCTTGTGTCTTTTTGACAGGGTGAAGTGCATTTTGCGGTACACTTATGGCTTCATATTTTCTTGATAAAGTTCTTAATGTAGCTATTGAAAATTTTCCTTTCGTTTCATGTTTATTGCTTTTCTCAAATTTACTTTCGCTAACATGATTAATATGCATTATTTCAGCAAATGTTTCCCTTGTTTGATTAGCTTCAATTTCCTTTCAGAGAGATCACAGATGCCCATTCCTTTTTTTATATTCTGCTCATTTACATTTATAAACCATAATCAGTCGTACAACATCACAATTAAAACCACTAAGTTATTCATAGAGAAAAGTGCAGCATGTTCAAGAAAATATTTTTGAAAAATAGTGGTCGTGCCGGGAACTCGATCTATAAACAAGTACCTTAAGATTCTAAAAAAGCGTTTGTCACTCTCAAAAAAGGAGATATGTTATCAATTCATTTTAGCTCCCATTAAGACTGTCATATTAGAGGATTCTCTGTCAAGGTCATTGGTAACAAATAAACAGTTTTCCCACAGAATTAACGATTTTTGTATTATATGTTTCAGTATACTCATAAAAAATAAATCTTGGTCAATTAATCCTTCAAAGTGCTCAATATGCTTATCCATGTATCATAAAACTCTTTCACATTGTGAAGAAAAAACGCAAACAGAATTATATAATTTACAACTTTCCTAAAAAAAAGGGATACAGGTAACCATACCAGTAAGTTTGAAAGCCAGCAAAAGTAATATTTTAGATTAAAAGAAACGTAATAAAAAAAATCTCTCGTCGTAGGATTACAGTAAAGCAAACAAAATATTTTTTTATTTAGTTATAGGATCAAAGATAGCTAATGAGCGTTCAAAGTAGAATCTTTTATTTTTGATGACCTCTTTTCACCAGATGATATATATAAATCATATCAATGTAAATCTGTATTTTTTATTATATCAGAAAGTATTTTTTTTTTCATTCCAGTAAATTAATTTTTTTAACCTTTTATTTTCGATATGCTCTCGCCCCCTTGAAGTGTTATCACGCCCCTCCAGGGGGGCGCGCCCCACAGTTTGAGAAACACTGTATTATAGAGTTAGTCCCAAATTCTGATAGTAACTCAAACAACGTTACTTTTTATCTTTCTCACAGAGAAGTAATTCGAAAAGATCGCCCTTCCAGCCAACTACGTATTTGTTTATGATGCTTCGTCATATGATGCAAATTCCCCTTCTTTGAATAGTTGTCTACATATAGGAAGCCAACCGTTTGTAAATTAAGTTTTAATAATTACTTTAGAAGCGACTAAAATTTTTGAAGATCAAATGAAGGTTTCTCTACACAAACGTCAAACTAATTAGAAATTCTTGCACAAGGCATGGTAAAATAAAGGAATAATTTTGGATGAAAATACTCATTTTGAAACTTTTGAAAAAGATAATTTGCCCTACGAAGTTTTAGGTATAGCTTGGAATAATAGAGAAGATTTTTATACTTCGATATTAAGGGTTAATAGACAATATCTAAAAGAATTGATACACACAAAGAGATTTATCTTGCAAGTTTTAGGCAGAATCTTCGATCCCATTGGATTTTTGGGACCTTTTACTCTCAGGATAAAGCACTTGATACAGAAAATATGGCTTCTGGGCGTAGAGTAGGATGAAAGTCTTCCTGAAGACATAATTTCCCTTTGGACTGATTGGTGTGAAGAGGTTCCCCAATTAACTGACTTCTCAATACCACTCTGTTACTTTTCTGACCCTTTAGTGAATGATTTTAAAACACTCGAACTTCATCTTTTTCTGATGCCAAGACAAAGGCATAAGGAACAGTAGCTGATCTCCGTGTGACATCATCTAATAAAGAAATTCTAACATCAATTATTGCTTCTAAGAACAGAATAGCTCCTTTGAAAACTTTGACGCTCCCAAGATTGGAATTAATGGGTGCTTTGCTATCAGCTAGATTAAGCAGAAATATTTTGAAAGCTCTAAAACTCGATATCCCTTGCTTCTTTTGGACATATTCGAAAATAACATATTTTAGGGTTCGAGGGCAACCTGAAAGATTTAAGCCATCCATCAAAAATCGAATTCAAGAAGTTCAGAAATCGACCTCCCCATCAAATTGGCATCACATTGCCTTGGAATTCAAAATCCGGCTGACATTATATCTAGAGGAGTGAAAATTTCCAGATTATTAAATGACACCTCTTGGTTACAAGGTCCAGAATGGTTAAAACTTCCTCCAGAATTTAGGCCCGAATCTAAGAACGAAGATAACCCTAATTCACCTGGTTTAGAATATAGAAAATCTAACGATATTGTTCAGCATGAATGCATTATAGAAGAACGAAAAAGTCTATTTGACATCTCCAAATATAGCAACTTAGAAAAAGTATTAAGAATTACCGCGTGGAAGAAACGATTTATTAAGATGTTGAAAAAATCCAATGTATTACATGGTCCCCTAACAAGTGAAGAGTTATCAGAAGCTGAGAAAGATTTTAAATACAAGTTGAAAAGAAAAATTCTTCCCTGAAGAACTGAAATCTTTAAAAGATAATAAAGTAGAAAATGAATCCCCTTTATATAATTACATGCCTTATTTAGATGAAAATGGACTCATAAAATTAGGAGGAAAGGATAGAATTTTGCAGTTTGTCCATTGATGAAAAGCACCCTTTGATATTACACAAAAATTCCTGGTTGACTACATTGATAGTACGTAGACAACATAATAAAGTAATGCACGGAGGAACAGCCAGTACATTAGCACAAGTTAGATCAAATTACTGGATCCCCAAAGGACGCCAATTAGTTAAAAAAATTAGAAGAAATTGCTTTATTTGTAGATATTATTTAGCCAAACCTATTGCTGAGCTCACGTTACCATTACCTAGTGATCGTATCAGCCAAACACCAGCCTTTTCAGTTTGCAGCTTGGATTTCGCTGGAACTCTATACGACAATAACTTCGGAGAGCTACAAAATTCGTATATCGTTTTATTTACTTGCGGAGTTAACAGAGCGCTTCATTTGGAACTGGTGTCTGATATGACTACTAACTCGTTTCTAATTGCCTTCCGAAGATTCCTCGCAAGCAGAGGAAGTTATAAAGTAATATACAGTGACAATGCCAAAACAATCTTGAAAAGCAAAAAAAAAAAATGAAACTTTATCCAGAATTTTATCCCAAAGCATGGTTCAGAACTTCATCGCCAAAGAAAAAGATTATTTGGAAAAATATCATTGAGAGATCCCCATGGTAAGGAGGATTTTATGAACGTTTGGTGAGATCTGTCAAAGAGAAAGCCTGCATAAAATTATTGGGAAGGCTCTATTAATTTTGAAGAAATGACAACTATACTTACAGAAATAGAAGCTGTTGTCAATCTAAGACTACTGAGCTACGTGTATGAAGAAAATGATGAACCAAGACCACTCACCCCTATGCATCTTTTAAACTTTGGACAAAATCAACCAACATATCCTGTTACGTTTGCGAAGATCCTAGAAAATGCTTCTACAAAATCATCATTTTTAAAAGAAGGAAATACCAACAATTACTCCTAAAACAACTGTGGCATAGATGGAAAATCAATACTTATTAGATTTGCAAACTGCTCATTCAGTGAAAAACCCGGAAACACATCCTGAACTAAAGGTAGGTGATGTTGTATTGATTGAAGAGAAAACTAAAAACAAGCTTCTTTGGAAGCTAGGTAAAATTGAAAGAACCTTACCTGGACGTGATAACAAAACACGCTGTTACGAATTCAAGACTAGTGGTGGACTGTTAAAATGAACGGTTCAACATCTTTATCCACTTGAACTATAGACTGTGTTCTTAGAAACTGAGAAAACTTTTAGAACTTAAAATTTTGTATTCCTTTCTTATTTACTGTTTCATTTAGTCTAATTATCATTTATTTAACCAATCATTTAAATTCATTTTTTACCATAATTTTTAATTGTTAATTAATTTCCCTTTGAAAAAGTATTTTGTATTTTTATGGTTTTTTTGTACTTAGCTTAGCATTTTATTGTATTTTCGAATTATTTGTTGCATAATTTATTATATGTTTGCATTTATTGCATTATGTGATTAATAAGTGAACTCTTTGGAGAGTTCAGGTGGGGAGTGTGAAGCAAAACATTCCTTTTATTTTGTCTACATTGGCGCCAGCTAGCGCATCGCTTGTAATTTATTGCTGATCGGTGTAATCACTATTTTTGATTAAGCAGAATAAAACTAGATTTTGAAGGGAGAGGTTGTGTGGCAATGTTTCTCTCTATTTGAATAGATATTGATAATGATATCGTTTCAATATGAAAGCAGCAGACCAAACACGAAGAGTTTGAACTCTTATTGACAGTGGATTCTTACTTATTGAAGAAGACAGCTCAAGAAATGAACCTAAAACCTATTGAAATTAAAATATACTTCACTCTGTATTTGGTGGTTCAACCTTACAAAGACAAGGGCATAGACTGTATAAGATAACTCTTCAGAATGCGAATAGTGGGTTTAAATTTAAAATTCAAGCCTTTGATCAACAATTATCTTTGGAAAAATACCTCGAATCAATAAAGGAATTTGGGAAAAAAGAGTTAAAAAGGAAAAATGTTATTCTAACTTGCCATGGAAGAAGCTGTCCAGATATTGAAATGTTGATAGGTGCGGATTTTTGTGGATACTTATTCTTAGTAAACCTATGGACATTTGAATGTGAATTTGTCGCATTTGAAACTAAATTAGGGTGGCTAATCATATGCAAAGTTCCTGGATTAAACCGAGAAGACACTCCAGTTCATCAAGCGATATCATTATTAATAAAAAAATAGCTGTATTGTTGATGGGGAAAATATAAACCTTCGGAATTATGAATCTAGTGGAGACCAAATCTAAAGAGAAATGGAGAAAAATGCAGTGGAACACTTTATGAAGACAGTTGATAGAAACGAGAAAGGGAGATACATTGTAAAATTATCATGAATTGAAGCAAAGTAAATTGTACAAGATAATAGATCTGTAGCTGAACAACGCTGCATTTGAACTTCCCAGAAATTGAAAGATGAAGGTAAATATACTTTTTATGAAGCTTTTTTCAAAGAGAGGTTTAATGAAGAGGCAATTGAGAAAGTGCCAAAAGAAGAAATTAGAAATCTTTCTTCAAGAGAAGATTCGAAACATCTCCCAGGAACTTGTAACCCTACTGATCTCCCCTCATGCGGTCGCTCTATCTAGGGATTTCTGAAATCAAGATGGTGAAAGGGTCCCCAGTGGTTAAAATCTCAGAGAAGAACTTTTAAAAGAAAGAAAATTGGGGACACTATTGTAGTTGGAAGTGATACACATGTTCCTCGAAAAAGATTATTGCACTAGGGTTGTAAAATTCACAAAGCAAAAGGTGAAGAAATTGTATGTTTTGTGCAACGATTGTTTCCTTTAGAACTAAATGATGTTTCTATCATTTTCTAAGTTAGAGATCCAGTTTCTTCTGATAAAAATATTAAAATCCTGAACTTTGAAAATAGTGACTGTGGAAAGAAAAATAGAAGTGAGCGGAAAGTTATTAAACCTCTCCTTTATAACTAACTTTTGAATTTTATCACTATTTTTTTCTAAAAATTTATGCACCACATTCATATCTTGCTTGCATATCTTCAGTGTTAATATATATTTTTTATCTATTGAATTATTTTCATTTTTGTTCTCTTAATATAATGTAAAAATCAAAAGGTGGGAGGATGTTATAGGCCTTCTTGTTCAGAAATATATCGTTTCTTTTCATTTAGAAACTGAAAAACACGTGTAATTATTGATTAGCAATGTTTAAGCTATCTTTTATATTTTCTAAAGCTTTGTTTAATTTACTGTACTTTTACTTTGTTTAAAAATTGAGTAATTAAACATGCTAATTGTTTATTATCTATGTTTGGAAAAGTTTTGTATTTTGGTGAATGGCAACGTTTTTGTAATAGCAGGCAAGATAATAGAAAATAAATTGAGTCAGAATAATGAAGTAAGCTCATATCTTTTATTCTTAAGGAAAAGAAACAATTATCAATATCTAGAGGAGAAACGACTGAATGGAACGAAATTCAGACAGTCTCA
>BMAV01021620.1:0-67915 GCA_019973955.1 Trichonephila inaurata madagascariensis
CAGGAGAAGATTTTGGTGTTTTAAATTAATCAGAATTTACGGAATTGTTTAACAAAAGAAAACGGCTGAAGTTGGAATTTTCATTTTGTTCCCCTAAACTGTATTTATGTAAATAAATACAAGCTACGAAATGTTCTAAGAAGGGTTATCCTAATTAACAAATAAGAAAGATTCCCAGAGGTAAAAGAATTTCACCAGTTATAAATCATTTATACTGATAAAATCTAAAAAGCAATGCCCTTAATAATTTGAGAAATGAAACAGTAATAAGCACAGAAATATTTAATTATTTATTTATTCATTAATGTAGGAACTTATGTAGTAGCATTAAGTATGTAAATATTTATTCATTATGCATTATTAAGTTGGTACGCTTATTTTAATTATATGTAATAAAGAGTGCAAGAGAATACAATTTTTGTAATTGTTCTCCTTTTGAAGAAGGCAGAAGAGTTGTAACTTCAATTTTGTTCTATTCGATTGTATTTATGAAAATAAAAGCAAACTACTAAATGCTGAATGAGTATTTATTCTCATTAATAACAAATAAATATTTCTATGAAAACGACATATTTAGTTTAAATACATTATATTCCGATTGACTGGTAAAAAGAAAATTATGTAACTTTTTAATAACTTTATTAGAATACATTTCATTTTAAAATGAATATGATGAGGAAAAATAAAACGAAATATATCAGGAGCATCTCTCTCGTTATATTTAAATTTGCAAATTCAATTCATTTAAAAATACTTCAAATTTGAATAACTCATGCGTATTAAGTTGCCCAAACTGAAAGAGTTAGAATTCTCGAAAATTATTATCCCTTCTATATGCAAATAAATTAATTAAAAATGATTTGTCGAATAAAACGCCCTTTAAAATATTTTAACTTCTTGGAAATGTATCTTATTTTTCCCCAGTGAATTAAAAAAACCAACAATGCCTTTCAAGTTAACTAGTAACACGAATTTTATTTTTATTTTAATAAACTCATAACGAAGATGATAGCTTCAATTGTAAATGTATAATTCAAATTTTTTCAATGGTCAAACATGATCTGATGAATTTTATAGGATTTTTTATTCATGAAAAATATTTTTTTACGTGTGCTAAGTGTTTTGTGAATTATATATTTCAAAAATTAAACACATTTAACTTAACAGAACTAGAACCCGAACATACATATAAATATTTCAGAAACATTTATAAAACTATTTATTTATGTATTTTATTAAAATTTACTAAGTTATTAAAACTTGTTCATTGTTTGTTTAGTTATTAAAAGCTTTTTTAATTATCCCCTACTTTCTTTTGAGAGATTCTATTATCCTCAAAATATATTTATATTTAAGATTTTTTAAAAGTATACCGCTTTATGTGTGTGTGCGAGCAAGTTTACTTATTAGTCCTTTGAATTGAACTGGAAGTGTGCAACTGTATATGAACTGGGATCCCAACCATCTATGCTCTAATTTATCATTTTAATTAGTCTCGAGAAAAAAAGAACAAACAATTAATGCTATGTTTCTCTTCACTTTTACAGACACAGGTTTGTTTAGTTTACTTCATTGGTTTTGAAAATATAGAATTAAAAATTTTCTAAGGAATTTATAATGCTTGTTATTAATTATAATAACAAGCATATTTTTTACACAAATTACATCTCCTATAGAAAAAAGTAATTCATTAAAACATCATCGGCATGAAACAAGAATTGTTTACAGAATGGAATCTTCTAATTGTGTACTCTCCGAGTCTTAAACGATGATTTTTCTGGTATCATGCTCACATCTATCTCAGGCATGAGGCTGGAAATTTCGAGACTTAAGCAAACTTATGTATGGTTATTGAAATATTAGGCTCTTTTTTTCCATAAATATAATCGAGTCACTTCCTTAAATGATGTAACATAAAAATAATTAAAAACAGTCTTATTTTATGTATAAGTGATACACTCTTATCACCAGATCAAAAAAGAAACATTTTTTTACTGTTGAACTTTAAGCTTATTCTAATTTATATTCTTTTCACAGCAACTTATTTATAGTCTTATATGATCCTTTGTAGTATGGAGCATTACTTAAATACGTGTAAATACAGTCATGTCCAAAGTTAAGGTCACAAACATGGTGTGTGTGTGGCATAACTGTAAATTGCTAATAGCAAAAATGTTAGAACTTGTGTTTTATATATTTTGAGAACGGGTAGTGAATATCAAACTTCGGTTTAGGAAAAGAAGTTGTTTAACGTTATTTTTTACAGAACTACTGGAATAAGACCGATTAAGCATTTAGAATTTTCTCTCCGCAGTTTTGGGAGAATTATAATAAAACAAACAAGTTTGAAGTAAGATCAATTAGATGACTCCTTGATATGGACAGCCATTAGCAGACTTGAAGCAGGCAGGCCTCTGAATAAGACATGCCTCGATGGTTACAAGTTACACCAAAAGTGGTCTCCCGACTGAGGAATCGTTTCTGTACATTGTACTATCAACATAAAGTTCGGCAAAGGCAGCAATGAAATTTGCATAGGTTCGCTTCTTGGCATTAGGAGCATGATGACGTAGGCGTAAAACTACTCCTCAGCTTGCTCGTGACCTTGCTGTTCTCTATGGAAGAAGAATTTCCAAGAAAACAGTCTAGGGACGTTCAGTAGAGATTGAAGTTTATGACCAGCGTCAGATCTTGTTTGTCCATTTAACTGCATGCAACAGGTAATACCAGATTTTGGGAAGCTGGAAACGTCAGTCGTAGACTTCACAAGAATAGGGTACGTTCTTTTCAGTGATGAGTCGAGATTCACTAGATAGTGTGATTCTCGTTGAGTCTTCTTCTGGAGGGGAAAAAAACTCATTTTTATACAGGAACTTAGAGATATGGGGATAATGGAAAACGTCCTTGTCTGAGGAGGCATAATATTGAGCATATCTACATCCCTGCATGACTTCGTTGAGTGTATTGTTAAAGCACAGCGTTACAGGAATGATGTTCTTGAAGCCTATTTGAGGTTGTTACTGGGTGCATTGAGTCTGGATTACCTTTTCTTGAACAATAATGCACAGACATGCAGAGCTCACATTGTGGATGAATTTAATGAAGAAGAAATTACCTTAATGGATCAGCTCTCGAGGTCTACGCAGCATATTTAGGATAATCTAAGAGAATAGCCCTTTTTTTCTACGTATCATTCCTCCCAGGACACTCCAGGGGTTAAGAGTCGTGCTTTTGGAAGAAAAAACCCACATAAAATGTATGGCATCTTGTTGTGAGGCTTGTATAGTAATTGATTTTACTTTTGGACAACTTACGCTAATTGGATTTAGTTCGCTAACAGGAATTTTCAAAGGAATGTTTGCATACAAGCATGTTTCCTTTGTTATATTGTGTGGGTGTGAACGCTCTATTTTTTCCTTTTGTACTTGAACCAACTATTGACAAGGTTTTATTTTTTTTTCTCTTTTTTCTTTGTAAAACTTCGTTTTTTTTTTTACTCCTTGAAATAGCAAGTAAAAGGCAGAAAAAAATTTAAAACAAAGCAAATTGACGTATCTTTTTGGTCAAAGTAACTTAATCAAACAAGTTAAGCTAAATATTTTAACTCGCATTTATTTATTAGAGCCGTCCCTTACAATACGATATAATAATGCTACAAATATAAAAAATAAATAAAAATCAACGGGAACTCTTAACTAAAGAATTCAATTAGAAGTTTTTGAATAATAAGAAAGCATTTCTATATATTAGAAGTTTTATGTGTAGAATTAATGAGTTTTGTTGTTCTTTGGTTTGACACACATAATGTTTCAATATTTTATTTATTGAATGCACATTCTGTTCTTATATTCTATTTTAAATTTAATGTTTCCTATTCTTATTCTCTTGTGAAAATGATTTTCTTTCTTGAATGAAAGCAATATAATGCATTTATTTTAAAATACAGTGGAATAATCAATTATGACTGTTAGAAACATTTTTTAAGATGTATTAATGTTTAGGAAAGTTTCAAATTAATATTTTAATTAAATACAAAACAGAAATATGTGTTCGAGAAAGGTAAGATATGTGTTCTTACTCTTGGATATTTTAATTATTCATTTATTAGTTCAATAAAAATTCCTGCTTTAGAAATCGATATTAAAGTAATATCATAATATAATCGCTAATGTTACAATCGATAGTAAAGCTTACTATTTAAGAAAGAATAAAATTAATAGCGTACTCTTAAAAGGTATCAAAATTTTAAAGCATGTGTGGAAATATTATTATTTTTTAAATATAATACACAGATTTTTCTCATTAGTATGGAACTGATAGTTTTTCAAATAATTTACTCATAAGTAACATGATTTAATAAAAAGTGTCTATATTGTTCAAGATTATAATAAAAATCTTATCAGACAACCTTGTGAACACCTTCAAAAAACTGATAATATTTTTAAACTATGAATAAGAAGAGAGTTTTTATTTTAATAACATACTTAAAATGTTTTCCCGTATTAACCGACGTGCATTCCTAGTTAATTTTGCTTAGGATCTATTTAAAAAAAACCATGTTTTTTTTATATTTATAGTTGTTATTATAAACATTATTAAAATTTTAATGAAGTCTCTGAATTAAGTTCATTAAAAAAAAATCTACGAAAAGAGGTGAACTATAAAATTAGTTTGTACGAAATAGGGTAATAAGAAAATTTGATACTGTTCAGTTAGATGGGTGAAGGTGATTAATCATGAAATCTTGTTAGCCACAGATAAAATGCCGCTAACTGCATTGTCTTGGTCATAGTTTTCCACATTGGTTGTATGTAATTCAACAAAAAACATTAACTAAAAATGAGTAGTCTTTATTTGTACATACAGATAAATACGTTTAAGGCGAAAATTTTAAGATAAAATATCGGTTATTACGAAATAATACAACGGCCTCTTCAAACTACTATGTGTTTTCACGCATTTTTTTTCTCTTAACACAAAACAAAATCACTTAACAGGGAAAGAAAACCACTTAACACGAAATGATTTCCATTCTGGGTATGAACAAAGTACGGACAACTACAGCTGGATTGGACTGCCTTATTTTATTTTCAGAAAAAATCATTGCAGAAGATGATAATGTGTTTACAGCCCCAATTATGGTAGACAAAGACATTTTAGAGCTTGTTCAAAGCTGAAGAAATATGATATTGATGTGTGTTGTTTTCGATGAAGAAAATGAAATGTGTGAATATTACACACAACGCCTGTTCTCACATCATCGGAAATGAGGAACATAATGAAAAGTATACGTGGTTATTTAGAACACATTCCATTTGTTCAAATGAATAACAAAATGGACTATATCAAACAATTTTTTGACAATTTTATGCAAAAAAAGTCATTGTAAAAATAATATATATATATTTAGATTATTTTCCGAAACCTCAATAAATATTTTGTTTTTCAAAAAACTCGAAAATTATGTACTAAACTCTATCAAGTTGTTGTGAATGTTTTAGTTTCATTGATTTTTACTAAATACCTGTATATATACACCTGCATGGTGTTTATGACACTCGGCTTGTAATCGAGTGGGTTCGGGCTTGAATTTTGAGTGAGGCATGGATGTATCTTCGGGAAAAGAATTCGGACTTTTGCCTGAAATGAATTCCCGTCTCGAAAAGAAAGAAGGGTAACTCTTCTGCTCTTTGCTGAGATCATCGTTCGTAATAAAATATGTATTCTTCTGCAATTGTGTTATATGTTTCTGTTCATGCATCTCTCGTATTTCGTATGTATCCCAGTAATAAACACACAACAACAACATTACTTATCATCGCTATATTACTGGTAAAACTTTGATGAATTTTAGACATTCTTTTATGAGTTTCAATATTTTTTAATAATCATCGTAGAATGGTATTAAATAGACTGCTATAAAATCTTTGGCGTTTAATTACTAATATATATTGTTGATTCGTGTAACTAAAATTGTAATATGTATATTAGACCTGCTCTACCTCACGCCCTCTTGTGTGACAAGAGCTCCCAACTGCAATCTCCCGTATTTCCACTTGTTATATCAAGTGTCTCTTATTCTCAGAGCACACGAAGATCTTCGGGGTTTGGTAGCCTAGTGGTTAGACCATCGGAATCCAGACCGGAAGACCTGGATTCGATGCCACCAAATATCCTTCGAGTACATAAGGAATACGTCCTCGTTAAATCAGTGGGTCCGAAAGTCTAGCGGGTGGTCGCAATAGAAGCCACATGAGCAGGGTGCTGGAGAATATTTCCCTGCCAATCCAGTCATCCCTAAAATGTGGATTGATTAATTGATTGAATATTAACGTCGCACTGTTCAGCTACACCAGGGCTTTTGGCGACGGACCACGTAATTTTGAATCATGCTCAAGTGACGTGGACGACACCTGAGCTGGCAACCCCCTCTCCTAACTACCGCACCACACCAACGGGAGGACGTTTCAGCTCTCGACAGATTTAACGTGCATCGCTGCCCTACACGGCGGGACTTTAGTGGTACTGGGCTCTAACTCGTGACAAGGCAAGCCACGATCCAAAACCTATACCACTCGGCTACCGCGGCCACCCTAAAATGTGGAGGTCGAGCAGCTATCTATCGTATAGAACAGTTCTCCGCAACCTTTTTATCGCTGCGGACCGGTCAACGTTTGATAATTTTACCACGGCCCTCTGAGGGTGGGACACGTTGATTGTTTATATTTTAGATTGTTTTGATTTAACAATTTTAATTGTAAATTAGCCTTTAGAATAAATTATAGTTACACCAAAAATGAATAAAAGTGATTTAACGTGGAATATAAAGTATGGAATGTTGCGCAAATCCGAGAAAAACGCACCACTTTAAATAAAATGGCAATAGTTTCTTGTTCTTTAGGTGGCCCGTCACCATCATTTGATCAACGGACCGGGGGTTGCGGATTATAGCTATAGAAGACCAACCTGTCTCAGGTTCTGGCAAATTTCCTTTGGGATAGAAAAAACAACAATGAATATTTTCGCTACCTAGGCCAAGTGTTACTTTCAACGGGATTCTCTACCGAGTATAGCTTGAATTGTATGAACCTCGCTAGAAAAAAAAATATCTGTATGGATCCACTTCTTGTTCTGTACCTTTTAGGACAGGGGTACTGAACCTTTTTTCTGTCCGGGCCACATATATGTGACAGGTATTTCAAGCGGGCTGCAAAATGAGGATTAATGAGGGAAGGGGGTACTATGTGATAAAGAAAGCATTGAACTAGGATTCTGAGTTCTTATGCATCGAATATAATTGTTTATCTCCTAATACCGGTATAATTGAAAATAATTAATTATATTGGAAAATTCTATCATTTTCCTCTACTGCTGTAACTCTAATACAAATCAAAATCACGTTCATATCTTCATTAATTTCTATTTCTGTTTAATAGTAAAATGACAAGCAGTATTACATTTTTTAAGTATACCATTTTCTTGACAAATCAAACAAGTTGTTACCCCATATTTCTTTCTTCCTACAAAATGGTCAACATACCAACCATTTTGAAACAGCTTATTTTCTTTGGATATTTTTCGCTTCGAAGACATGAGGGATAATTAATACTAAGTTTGGTCCTAAAATGTTTGCTTTCTCGTTCAGTTCATTAAACTGTACGCATTCTCGTTACTTCATTGTTATTTAATATTACAAGCCATTACAGTCAAACATAGAAAAAAATATATCTTACAGATCGTACCCGTATAACAGCGAATGCAAAATACATAGATTCAATTCATTGATTCATATAATTTTACTCTAAATTTTTCATAATTGTTAATTATAATTTAATTTCTTAGAGCAATGAGTTCAATCTGGAACCGGAAAAGCTCAGACTCGGGGCCCCAAGGGCCCCGGTTAGTATCGCTGGTCTAGACGATGACGGCCGGCTATATTAACGATGCTTAAACAAAGAAATTTATAAAGTATGGATAATCGGCGAAGCTATGATGTTTCAAAACTTCCTTACGCAACACGCTTCAAAGAGCAAGTGAGGAATCTCTTCACAACGCCACTAACTTAGAACATCAAAGGCCCCGTGGCTGGGGTATCCGGAAAAGCTTGTATAATCAAAACCTATTTGCGTGCATGTGTTAAATATTTTGTTATTTTTTAAAAAAAATATCGCTCCTTGCTTTATATTGTTTTCACCAGTGCAGCATTCATTTGTCACAAAATTTGTTGGTACTTACTTCCCACATTAACCATGCTAGCCTTTAAGAAAACTCGATTTTTTAGCTCGATAACGGACTTTTTTTATATATAAATACATTGTGGCCCCGCCCCCGCCCCCCCCTAGGGTAAATTCAGTAAAAAACAATTCTTTTGGATCTATATGCAACAAAAAAACTTTTCCTACAAACTTTCAAGTCTTTATGTCTAATAATTGAAAAACAGTAATATTTATATATGCCTCATATGTCCTTGCAACCTTCTTTTGTTTTTTTTTTGCAAAACCCCCTTTTGTGGATCTCAAATTTTAAATGAACTGGCTTAACAAATTTGATTTTAGGGCAATGTCCAAAAAAAAAGGGAAAATATTTACGTATAACACCCCCTTGGGCCCTTGCCATTGGGAATAAGTTTTGGAAAAAAATTTTCTTATGGGTATTTATTCAATGAAAGGAACTCCCAATAAATTTTAAATTAGTAGTTCCTGTAGCTCAAACATTGACACATTTATCTTTTGTGTAACGCCTTTAGCCCTTTTTGGGCCAAAAACCGAGCCTCCCACCCAAAAAAACAGCCACCAAAAAAGTTTAAAAGTTCGAAAAAGAAATTTTTTTTTCCTATCGCCTTTTCCCCGGAACCCCTTTGGGAAAAAATGTAGTAAAAGCCCTTTCGTAGTGGTTCCCCACTTTTTAAAGGAATATACAACCAAATTTCAACTTTGTAGGTCTTAGCTAAAAAAAAATATTAATCTATAACGGCAACCACTTGTGTTGCGAATGGCGCTTACCAACAATCAGCGTCAATAATGACGTCATTATGTTGGGTTCTGTTCTTTCTTTAGGGTACTAAAACCTTCTGATTGAAGGTTGTGTATTTTGTTTTTTGCATTAAAGCTTTATATGTCATATTCTTGTCTTTTGTATTTTTCACTTTTTACACCCAAAAACCCGACATCCAGATGCAGGGGCAATAATATTTGGATTTTGGAGGTGAGTTTGCTTCAACTTGAAATACCATTTTAAAAAACCCTTTTTTATCGGATCTTACTCCAGCAAAAAAATGCCTAAACATTTTAAAGCGTACGCCTAATAGCAAAACTGAAATATTTATCTATAATGTCCTTTAACATCACAACCTCCTTAAAAGGGCTATTTTTTCAAGAATATCTTTGAGGGGTTTTTACTTCCCTAAATGAACATCCTGCAAAAAATTTCAACCTGTAGATTTTAGCTCAAAATGGGGAAAATTTTTTTTACAATGCCCTTTTTAAACCACCGTTTTTATTTGGGGGTCTATTTCACCAACCCATTTTGTAAAAAGGGTTCTACTTATAAAAAGGAATCTAATAACAAAATTTCAAGACTGTTGGTCTAATAGTTTCAAAATGGAAATAATTATCTATAACGCCCCTTAATCTCCCGCAACGGCACCTTTGGGAGATTTTCTTAAAAACAATTTTGTGTTGGATCAGTACTCAATGTAAGGAATCTGCTTTTTAAATTAAATGTCTGTACGGGTAATAGTGAGAAAATTGAAATAATGATCTGCCACTCCCCTTTATATAACCTCTTGGGGCTCAATTTTCGCTAACTCCGTTCTTAGCAGATCTCTACTCCCTGAAAGGAACATGCTTAGGGGGTTTTAGGTTTAATAGTTCCGGATATATCGTTAAGAATAAGTTGCTTTTCTCCTTTATATATATAGATTTAATTAAGTTGCAAATGGCTGGTCTTTTTTGTCACATTCATCTGCTTAAATGGGAACAAGACACTTAACAAGACGTTAAAACTCTCTAAAAAATTATTTTACTAGAGGAAACCTAGATATTTGTCCACCTCTTCTTTTAAAACAATAGAATATTTTTAATGACGAAGGAACAATAAGTCCATTAACAACACACCTTGTTTAAAATATTGCAAGAATGTTTATACTGCCTTTAGTTCCTCACTATGTGATATTTTAGGAGTTCGTACGGTATTGTAAACGTTAACGTCTTCGTCATTTTTTCATTAACTGAGACAGAAGTAATATGTTGTATAACAAGTCTGCACGTGGAGTTTTTTTACTTGAAATTGTGTGGCCGTGTTATCCGGACTAGTGGGTGAGTGAGTGCCGAGTTTACGGGACTCAACTAAATCATAAAACAGTTTACAATAGTATGTATCCAGAAATAATCGGCACAAACATTTGACACAAATCCATTAAACCTAAATGCAGAAAAAAAGGTTTTTCTGCTTTACTAAATAACTTCAGATCATAAAATTTTATTTGTTAACAGACATTTATTTTTCTAAGTGCAATTTTTCTCCTGAAGGAAAAATTAATTACATGGAAATTAAAATTTCTAATTTAATTTTTTTAAATTTCATTTAACAGTTTTAAATTAATTTCAAATGTATAATTTATTCCAATTTAAATGTGAGAATATATTTTCCAGCATCTCAGTTGCTCCTTCTTGAACACTTTTGTTATATGTTACAGTAAAAAGAAACTACTTTATATTTTTAAACAAAAATGGCAGAAAACAGTTATTATCGGACAGTTATTTTAATGTGGAAACCAACATAAATAAGTAAGTAATATTAGTTTATAATAACTACAATGACCTAATTCATTTGGAATTTCCTTGAACATTTTTAATGAAACAATTAATACTATTAATGAAATGACTTCTTATTGTTATGGTATTTCACGTTATTCTAATATGTTTATATAGTCAAAATATTTTTAATTTTACACAATTTAATATTTCATACGTATCTATACTGCCCTTTTCTATGAAGGAAATCGATGGTGAGTGAACATTCATTAACGTTGTCAGCCCCCCAATTTTGATGCAGGTTAAAGGATAGTACGATTTTGAACTTTTACAACGCCCCCCGGGAAAACTAAAGCGTGAATTGATTTAACGTGCATCAGTTCCTGTAAATGGTGGAAGTTCAGGGGTACTAGGTGGCCACGATAGCGTAGTGGTCAAGATCAAAAATCATGGTGGTGTGTAAAGACTTTGGGGCTATAACTGAAAAAACCCGAAAAAAAGGGGTAAATGCGTGTTATTTTATATCAAGGCTAAAAAGTCCTCCCATTCTCGTTATGTGGAAGAAAGTATAGAGGGGTAACACAGGTGTCGCCTTGCTTTAATAAAGGCCCAGGTCTGCGCCCTCACGCAGTTTTGTGTGATATTAATATACCCACAGAATATTGGCTAAACCCTTGACACATATTTTTGATCTTGATTTCCCCCCAGGCTCCCTGCCACCAGAATCGTTTACTTTAAAGGGGAAAAAAAAGGGAATCCCAGGGTGCGGGGAAAAAGTGTTTGGGGCAGTAAACATTAACGAAGCAATATTCGGACTGGAGGGTTTTTTGCGAAGGTTTTAAAATTTTAAAAGGCATGGTAAAGGACGAGGACGACCGAACTGGTAACACCCCTTTCTCGGTTATTCAGCTGTGCTAGGTTTAAGGGCATAACACACCAGCCACGATTTCCGTGCTAGGGTAACGCGACTTTCATTGAGTGGCGCCCTTTTTAAAAATGCGAATGCTGTAGTAACACCATTGACAAGAACACACATAGATCTGAATATTGTAAAAAAGAGTTAATGTAATTTAATTCAACTTTTGTAGAAGAAATAATATATTTCAAAAATACATTCCTTTTTTTTATTTAGTATTTAACCCCCAATGCTTCAAATATTTGAAAAAAATTTAAAGTTTCGACGTAAGGCATAATTTAACTGAATTATAAGTTATAATATCTGAAATAGTGTATACGATTAATGTTTTTATAGTCTAATCTATGCAGCAGTAAACGGATTTTAATAATAAATACCAATAAAGAAAAAATGAAAATGCTATGATTATATCCTGTTCAAGTGAATGAGGAAATATTAATGTCGCACTATTCAGCTATACGAGAGCTTTTGGTTATGGGCCCTGTGTAAGTTTGAACCATGGACAAGTGACGAGGATGACACCTGAGCTGGCAACCCACTCTCCTAATTACCACACCACACCAACGGAAGGACGTTGGAGTTCTCAACAGATTTAACGTGCATCGCGCCCCTACACGGCAGGTCTTTAGTGCTACTGGATAGAACTCATGACAAACCAGGCACGATCGGATACCTTGACCACTTGGCTTCCGCGGCCTCTAACTTATGAAAAAAAGAAAATGTTTAAGCGAAGGAAAATAAACGTTCGATGTGCTTCTTAAAATACTTCTATTAAAATTGTGCTCGAAAATGTTATTTTATCCGAAACATATTCGAGTTCTTTAATGAACATTGTTCTTAATACTAAAATACGTTTAACTTCTTGACCTGTCTTAATGATAGAACCCTAATGTCTCGTGAATGTCAAAATTTAAAAATATATAGTGTTAAAAGTTCCTAATTTGTTGAAAAAAATGATAAAGTACAGCTACGTTTTATTTATTTCAATCTATCCGCAGTGAACAGTATAACGGGATTAAATTGCCCTTTGGAGTTTCCTCCAGGACTACTTTTGCTAGGTTTATATTTCACATCTGTATCTCTATAACTAATCCTTAAAGGGTTACTTTGAAACGGAGTGGCGATACCTTTATTTTGAAAAAGTTCTAGATATTTATTTCAAGTTTAGCAATTAAATGCGAAATGTTGCGATTGCTACTTGCAAGCCATTTTCAAACCAAAGAAGCTCTCTATAAATCATTATTTACGCAACTTTTTATAAAAAGTAATATGTTCAGTTTCTAAATAGGTTTAACAAAAGATCAATATAAATTTAGTTACGAATGTGTGTGCAATTTCTTGCCAGATAATATAGAAGTACTTAAAAAATGGATCAAACCGGTAAGTGTTATATTTGTATTGAAGAAAGCAAAACAAATGAGTATTCATGTAATCAACCATGCCTTCACATTAAACAGAAGGAAACCTATAAAAATGATAAAACGTTTGTTGAGAGAGAGACATTAAAAGAGAATATATTAAATCACAGTGGACAAAAGTTTCTTAATGATAATAATGAGAGAAAAGAATTAAAAAGACAATTGCGTATTTGTGCCAACAAAACACTTTACACTTGTGAAATTTGCAGCAAGGTTTACTGTAAACTTAGCCATTTGAAAAACCATTTGCGTATTCATACTAATGAAAAGCGTTATATTTGCGAAATTTGCAGCAAAGCTTTCAATCGAAATGGAGATCTAAAAATTCATTTGCGTGTTCATACTAAAGAAAAGCCTTATATTTGTGAAATTTGCAACAAGGCTTTCACTCGAAATGGAGAACTAAAAATTCATTTACGTGTTCATACTAAAGAAAGGCCTTATGTTTGTCAAATTTGCAGCAAATCTTTCACTCAGCTTGGTAATTTACAAACCCATTTGCGTATTCATACTAAAGAAAAGCCATATATTTGTGAAATTTGCAACAAGGCTTTCTCTGACAAAAGTAACTTAAAATGGCATTTCCTCATTCACACTGAAAAAGCTTTATGTTTGTGAAATTTGCTGCAAATCTTTCTCTTTAAAAAATAATCTAAAAATTCATTTGCGAATTCATACAGAAGAAAAGCCTTATGTTTGTGAAATTTGCAGCAAGGCTTTCACTCGAAATGGAGATCTTACAAAGCATTTGCGTATCCATACTAAAGAAAAGCCTTATGTTTGCGAAATTTGCAGAAAGGCTTTCACTCGAAATACAGATCTAAGAGTTCATTTGCGTGTTCATACTAAAGAAAAGCCTTATGTTTGTGAAATTTGCAGCAAGGCTTTCACTCAACTTGGTCATATGAAAACACATTTGCGTATCCATACTGAAGAAAAGCCTTTTACTTGTGAGTTTTGAAAGAAAGCTTACTCATGACCACATATTACTTGAAAAACCATTTGCTTATTCATACTGAAGAAAAGCTTTATGTGTGTGATAGTTGAGAGAAAGCTTTTTCTCAAAGATCTAACTCTTATAAATCATTTGCGTATTCATACTAACGAAGGATCTTAGGTTTCAGAAATTTTCAAGTGTTTCACTTAAGATTATACTTTAAAACGCAAACAATTCTGCAAACGACAAAATGCAATTATATTTCGGAATTTTTATGTTATAGAGTTTTTGATTATTGCAATAATATTAGTTTTTGCGTAGTTGAAAAAAGTGAAGTTTGTATTTGTATTACGAATAAGTACATTTCTTTTAGTGTTTCAGTATTTCTTACACATCGAATGATATATGCGCCTTTTTTTTAAGAGATGACATAAAATCATTTGTCGACATTTAGTTTGAATTATTCAATTTTAATTGTTTGTCAATTTTTTATAATCTTATATATTTTTTTTAGTACTTTCATAATTATAGTTCATCTTGTATGATTATTTTTGTGTTTGTTTTAATTTCTGACACTAAATTGCATCTATTTTTAAAGTTTTCTTTTTATTAAAAAAATTATTGAAATATGTTTTTACTCTTGTTGAGAAAAATTCTTAATAAACGTATAATAATATTTTTCTCTTTCGTACTGTGATGTATTTTGACCATTTGATATTTAAAATGTATAATATTCCACATATGAAGTAAGAACTTACTTTTTGTAGTGACAGTATAATATGAAATTGAATAAATGTTTCATCATACACTGAAGCACTCTTTCTTTGAAAGGTTTGATAATTAATGATTTAATTTTTTTAGTAGGTGTATTGAGCTAAAGATATTAAATATATGTACGTAAATAGAAAAGAAAGATCGTTTCACGTAAGATTATATATATTTTATTTACCAGAGTTGATTGAAAAGGGGGGAAACAGTGTTCTACAATTTTGGACGATACGGTTTTTATGCTATTAGGTATAGAATTTGTTACGTTTCATTTCGCAAAAGTTCTTTTCTATTAGAAATTTTTTTCTTGTATTTTTTGCACTGCAATTTAAATTAAATTGTCTACAAGTAGTTTAAATGGCATCATTGGGTTAACAGAACATTGGTGCAGTTAACAAAACAGATGAAAAAAATTTATTTTACGGATTTTAAACAATAGTGTAAAAAGAAAACTATTTAAATTCATTGCTAATCTAGTGCTAGAAAAAGTATTTTTGAGCATACCATAAAAACCTAATTCATTTGCGTTAACTCTAAATTATAATACGTAGTTTGAAGTAATTAAAATCACACAAATATTTTTTACGCATTAAAGTTCTGCTTTACTGGAAAAGCTTACAATATTTGTTAACAAACCGAATCATTCAATTATGTTTGATGCTTAAGAACTATGCCATTGACCCATTGCGACAAATTTAAAAACGTAGTCAAGAGTTTTAGTTATGCAACTACTAGTGGTTAACCGTTTTTGAACAAGTTACACTCTAAAATATTGTTAGTGCATATTAGAAGGTATGTTTGTTTATAATTTTTAAATTCTTCTGTTTTGTTGTGATAAAATTGTTGACCTCTTTATCACAGACGCGAATGGGTGAATAATTAAAAAGGGACTTTGAATGGACTAAAAGGTTTTTTCAAATCATCATTTATCAATGCTGAATGAAAAATTTACTGATTTCAAGCTATCCTAGATTCTAAAAAATTCAGAGAAATTTTAATAGCAATTATCTAGATTTATTTAATTGGTGTGATATTTGTTCTTGTGGTCAGGATGTAAACTGTGGAACATGTATTAGTTGTATTTAAACTTTATTTCTTAAAAGAAAAAATTTCATAAAAGTTTGATGTTTAGGTATTCTTCCTGGCCACATTTTTATCTTTGTTGTTAAAATGTACTTGAGCCTTAAAATGTTTTAGAATTTGTCTATTGTATAGATTTTAAAGGTTTTGTATATATTGTACCTAATAAATATATTGAATTTTTAAATTTTTAATATATTGGTATCCTCCTTTGTAATGTTTGTATTGCCACTCTTTCCTTTTGATTTTTGTTTTGTCTTGTTTAATGTTTTTTCCCCTTTTATGTTATTTTTTCTTCTTCTAAATTTGTTTTAATGATTTAATTGGAGTTACCACTTTTCTCTCGAAACCTCATGTAACTTTGTGAGCATGAGGAGGTTTTGCAAATAAATTAAATTAAAAAAAAAATTGGATAATAGAAACTTATTTTGGATTGGGATAATAGAAATAAATGTCAAATTATCAGTCATTTAGAATCATAGATATGCTTTAAATTTATGTGTGGGATTATAAAGGAAAATTCATGTATGACGCATATTTAAATGCAATTACGGCTTTTGGGCCACTTAAGGCTGTTTTCAGTTAATGTTAAAGAATAGTACCGAATTTGGAACATTTTTTCAGATATAAGAGAAATGAAAATTTAATATAATATTCTGGCTTCAGTATCCCTTAGAGTAGCATTTTTTAAAATGCTTCCCATTTTTAACGAAGTTGATTCATTTTTCTAGTATAAAATGTGTTTCGCATTTTTTATCCTATACCATAATGTTAAGTTTGCTTTGCCTTTACGTATTTAACTAAAAAAGAAAATATTCACGGAATTTTTTGAAATTTTTAAAAACACTATATTATTAACAGAGGTACGAGTTATGATATTGCAAATTTCCCTGGAATTTGAATCATTTTTCTGTCTAAAACTGTGCTTCTTGTTTAGTTAGAGCTTTTGTACTTTTACCGAAAACAGCCTTAAATAGTTTGCACGGTATTAAATGGTTTTCTTCGACGGTATCTCATAAGCGTAAAACTCTTCAGTTAATTATATTGGAAAGGTTCCTTAAAATGCAACTATAGATTGATTAGAACAAAAGTTGATATAATTAATGTCCTTACTCATTGGGATTTAATAGAAAGGTTTGCAAATTATTCAGTCTATCAAGTTCATGAATTTTAATAGTCTAAGTCGGAGGGAAAATTATTTTAAATTAAATTAAATAAATGAAATATACGACACACGTGATGTTTTCTTTAATTCATAATGTTAATACGTATCAACAATTTTTTTCATAAAGTTATATTATTTTATGGTTTGTAGACTAACAAATCAGAGACTGATGGGTAATATAATCAGAATTTGTCCTTCTAAATCTGTTCAACTCTGGGACAAGTTAAATCTGATAGGATTCAAAGCTTCTCTTGTTAATAAATAGGGGTGACAGATAACGAACAATTTATAAAACCTAACGCTTCAGTTTTTTATTTAACGTCTGTTCATGTTTGAAGTTGAATATTCAATTCCTTTAGAGTTGTATCGTTTGCGTTTATATAACTGAATTTTTGCCAGTGCAATGTGTGAAAGAGTTTTTTAATTCTGTTTAGGTGTAATCTGTTAAGTATGTATATATTCTTTTTCTTTCCTGTAATTTCTAGTACAATTTATTTAAAATAGCGTTTCGATAGAACAAACAAAATATACATATATCTTTATAACTTACGAACTCCAGGTAATGGAATATATTCTCTTAAGTTTTTTTATTTAATATTACCTTTGGTTTAATTCTCTATTTCATCATTAAATGAATAAATCATTTAATTCTAAGAAAGTAGACACACAAAATCTAAAAAAATCTAAAGTAGAACACTAATCTAATTATTCAAAATTCATGTTATTATTTCTGATAGAAAAGTCCCTGTGTTTATTTCTTAAGTCTTAGAGAATTTTACAGAACAGGCAAAAAATTTTAATAATATATTTAATAGTTTTTTTTCTCTTACAGTTTGCGATCAATGTATTGATATTAATAAGTTATACTTGGTTTTATCTGAAGCATTAATGAAAAAGTTAATTTTTGTTAAGTAATTCTCATATTTAAGAAAGACCTACTCTTTGAGCCTTCTTCAAGTACTATTTTGTCAATTTTTTATTTTTTTTAATTTTAATTTTTGTTCCTTTTTTATTCTATTTTGTTTTTTATGTATCTGTTGCACGTTTAATGGATATTCAAATACATATTTTTATTTTTAAATATAAGTATTATTCTACACTTCAGGGATGTTCGTATAAACATTTTTGACGTTTGGAATCATAGAGTAATTTTCTAGCACTTAGTATAAAAATAGCTACTAAAATTCAATTTCTAAGTAACCCGATTCATTCATTGATGGAACCCAACATAACATAGTGGTCATTTCCGGCAATGTTGAATCGTGGTTCGTGCCTAGTGGCAACTTAATATACGTCATGTAAAAGTACTGAAGCACATGAAATAGGTCGATGCTCCAAAGCTCAATTCAAACCAAGGTAGTCAGCGTTGAGCGTTGAGCGTCTAGCCAATCAGAGACTTCAACTCATCCGAAATGAAGTTTGTGATTGGCTAGACGCTCAACGCTGACTGACTAGATATGAATGCGGCTTTAGTTTTCAAATTGCCATATTGGAAAATTATCTACATTCAGATACCAGATAATAATAGTTTTTTTTGCTTCGAAATGCGATGCCAATAAACAATTAATCAAATTTTATGAAACGATTTTGTCACTTTTTAGTCCATTAAATAATCAATGTACATTTTAATCACTGTTTCATTATTTTAAAAGAAAAATCAAATAAACATAGTTGAGGAAATAAGATGCATGTTTTAATTTAAATTGAGTAAAATCCCAAATTTAATCTGTATAAAACCAGTGTTAGTCATTTAGATTGTTTTCACTTAAATTAAGCTTTTGATTCAAAAATACACCCATACACAATATGCACTTTCCCAATTTCGAACATCCTATTCAATACTTTTGAGAAGACAATCTTGCCGGGAAGAAACCTACAGGTTTGATTCAATCATTTCTTTAAAAACATGCATGTGCAAAATTCGGGAAGTTGCAGTGTATCTGAAAAAGAAAAGAAAAAATAGATTCGATAAAATAAGAAAAAATACCTATTAAATCAGTATACTAAAATTATACGTGATCTTTTCACGAAATGTAAATAAATTTATTTTATGGTCTTTAAACCACGTTTTGACAGCCAGGAATCATTGCATAAATCAATGAATCATAGTCCTGCAAAATTGCATATTCTGGAGAAAAATAGACCTGCTGACTCGTATGAGGAGCTCTTTCTTTGAAAATTGCTGACGACCGCTTTAGTCTCGTGGGTACGGTTACGAGTTTGTGACTAGCGTATCACATGTACAAATCCTGGTTGCATTCAAGACTCACCATGTAGAGAAGGCCAATTCACGTTAAATCTGTCGAGGCGTAATTTCCGTCTGTTGGTGTGATGTCGTAGTTAGGACATAGAATGCCAGTTCATGTGTTGTCACTTATCGAGGTTCAGAATTACGAGGTCTGTCACCATAGGGTAGCGAGTTGCTTTACAATGCGACTTCAATGTGACTTTCACTCTCACCCTAAATGATAGGAGTTCCTTAAATTACAAGGTTTTGGATAACATCATTGCAGAACCTTTTTTGTGCTTAAAAATAAATAAGGCTAAGCAAATTTGCGTTTTTGAAGGTATTTTTTTGACGAACATATATTATACTGTGGTGAACCACACAAGGGGTTTTTAAAGACTAAAATGACACAACAAAAATGGTTTTGTGCCCAAAAACCCTTTTTTTTCATCGATACAATTAACAATTCACAATTTATATTGTTATACAGTTCGATTCCTACATTCAATACAATTCGTACCCCTATGACACCGACAGTAAAAAGCAAAATGGATATACTTGACGAAGAATTTCCCACCAAGGTCTTAATGAAATGTTCTTTAATAAGCAGATTACTAAGAGAAACGGGCCATGACCAGGCCACTTAATAAGGCTCGGTTTGCCCCGCAGGTTGAGTATAGTTGTTTTAGAGCCTGCGGTCTTATGAATTTTTTCTGACTCTTCTTCAGCTTTCTAAATATCAGCAACAATAACACCCCACGAGTTTTACCATTTTTATTTATGAAGTGACGTGGTTTTGCTCAAAACCCACTGAAAAAAAAGGGGGCCTATACGCAAAATCTGTTGATTTTAATGAACTCCCTTGTCGTCCTCGTCACTTTACCTAAGTTCAATATTACTCGGTCCGTCATCAGCAGATCTAGTGTTGCTTCAAATTGTGATGTTAATATATATATATAACTCGGATTCATTTAACCCTATCAACTTTATTTATAGTATGATGTACAAATATCATTATTTTAAATCGAGGAATTCTTAAACGTTGTACCTTTCATACTCATATATTAGGTTAAAACGAACAATATATATCGCAACTGTTGTTTAAAAATTTTTTATTTTGCATTTATTACCTTCACATTTTTTTTTTGATATAAATTTTAAATTACTCCCCCGGAAAATAAATCGTAGAATAAAATTTAAAAAAGTAGTTTGTTCCTTTTCTGGGGAAACAATACTACATATAATACTTAAAAAACCCAAAAATTATCTTTTTGATAAAAATTGTTATATAGTGTTTAATATAAAAAATATTTATTAAAAAAAAATTTTAATTTTTTTTACTAAAAACACATTATTAATATTTCTGTGAAATTCATGAAAACATGTACTTCCTAATTATTTTTAAAGAATAGTCTGTGTGTGGGGGGAGAGAAAATTTCAAATATAAGGAATGTTTTTTTTGCCTTTATTTAGTAATACACAAAGTTTAATAAATGCAATGATGTCAATTTTTTTTGAAACAATGAAAAAAATTTCCCAAAAACTAATCGGGGGTTAGTATTTTAACTTTTATAATATTTACATTGCTCAGGGCATGAGGCAAAGAAAGAAAGAAAATGTGAAAGAACCTCTGTTTTAATGTACTAGTATATTTTCTGAATCAAAATAGAAGAAAAATTGAAATGAATTAACAATTGACTCAATAACTTAGTCAAAATAAATAAAAATTAGAAGGTTTTAAGGTATGTAACTACCCAAAAATCCTCGGTTTGTAGAAAATTTTCGAAATTTTTTTTATGTTTTAATATTATAGCCCATACGCTTAAGATTCCAAAAATACTTTATTTTAGTTCCTACGATATTTAGAAGCTAAGTTATAGCTTATTTAGTAAACCGGAAATGGAATTTTCAAAAACCGGAAATGGGTGTTTAAAGAGACATAAAAATGTAAACAAATAGTTTGAACGTCTTTTTCGTAACTTTTAATCAATATTAATATTTAATATTTATTGTAAATATAGATCAACGTATCCTTTATTTATTTATTAATACTTTTTTAATCTGAAGCTGTTTTTTAATTCAAGCTTGTTTTACTGAGTGGCAATAATATTATCGTTTATAGTTTGTTTACATTGTTCATTCTAAAGCGTTCTTCTTAATTATTACTTACTTTGTATTTTACAGTTTATTCATTCTTTTCATTTAATTTTTTAACGTTTTATTTGACTGTGATTTTTTTAAAAAATGCAAAAGCCGATCGAAAGTGTCCAGAAAGAGAAAGTTTTATGGTAATGGGTTTTTACGGTTGCACAAAACAGTAATAATAGTCTGAAAATGAGGCAAAATTGAACAGTTTTGATGTGCCTGAACCTGAATTTCATGGTTCTACGGGGGAATAAAATTATTATTTCCAAGCTTTGATGGGAATTTTTCCAATCATGTGTTGTCGGAATGTTATGCAACTGGATTGAAACTGTCAGAAGATTCTAGGGAAGGACTTTGCTCTCTTGTGTGTGGCTTGCAGTTGTGGATACATGATTGGTTTTTACTTCTACCCCTAAAGAAAAAAAATCTCTCTCAATACTTTATTGGTATTTGGATTGAGATTGATTGGAGGTTTCACAGCTGGTAAGAAGTTGTTATGCATTTTAAAAATTTGCCATGCGTTTCAAAACCTTCAGAGCTCATGAACTCAAACTGCTGGAAGCAGTACAGTTATGTTCGGAAGAAAAATAAAAGCTGCATCTAAAGAATTTGCGAAATTTTAAAAAAGCACAACTTGTGGTGTTTCGGTAGATGGCACATGGCAGCGGAGAGGCCATATGTCACTTAATGCTGCTTTTCCCAGTTATTTCCATTGATACTGGAAAAATTTTAGATCTGGAAGTAATGACACGTATTGCAAAATGTGTGAAATGAATGAAATCTGAGCATGAATGTTCAAATTACAAAGGATCTCTGGAAACATGGAAGCTGTTGGAGCTTTCGAAATTTTTGAAAGGTCTAATCAAAAGAGACCTGCAATACACCGAGTACTATGGTGATGGATTCAAGGGCTTTTTACAATTGAAAATATATATGGTGAAAACAGTTAAAAAACTTGAATGTATAGGACATATACAAAAGAGTAGGCTCGTTTAAGGGAAACTAAAAGAACACAAGGACTTGGTGGAAAGGGAAAATTAACTGATAAATTTATGATAAACTTAGAATTATTATGGGATTGCCATCCGAAGCAATGTTGGATGCCTCGAAATGCAATCTGCTTATGCTGTTTCTTTCACTGCTGCTCTAGCAATCAAAATCCAAATGCATGGGCAATGTCCAAAGGGAAAATGGTGGTGCAAGTATAAACAAGCTTATGTGATGGTAAATTATATGTAGACAAAACAGCAGGCCTTTCAAATTCAGTGATTAAAGTGATCAAGCTACTTTTTGCACTTTGTGATAAGGAGTTTGCTAAAAATCCTTCATGGCATGACTCAAAACATAATGAAAGCTTTAATAATGTATTGTGGTCTGTTTTGCCGAAAAAATTTTTGTTCATAAAAAACTTTGTTTTTTGGGGTTTACACATTGCTCTCATCTTATATAATTCGGTTATTTAGGGCTGTTGCCTGTATTTAATTATTTAGGTATAGAAATTGATCCAATGACACTTAAAAATTATATGGGAATTGACACAGAGAATTCAAAAATCGAAACGCCAGTCATTACCTTCAACAAAACTCACCAGAAAAAAGCAAAAAGCCAAAAAAAGTCCCAAAATTTGCTAAAAATGAAGCTAAAGAGGGCTTAAGCTAAAAATATGGGAGTTTTGAAAATGTTTTGTAAGTAGAAAAGTAATTATTTAGAGTTAAAATTATTAAATGTGTTTTTTCGAGAAACTGTTATTCAATATTTTTCTTCATGATAAAGCTTACTACACAAAATATTTTTAAGATACTAAATCTAAATTTTCAGAACATGTTTTATGTAGTTTATCTGTGTTATGAATCAAAATCTAATCTCTGTTGTATATATTTATGTTAATTGCTTTTTATGGGAAAAAAACATTAATTTTAAAAATTGAGTTTTGAATAAAATTTGGCATATTTAAAAAACTTCCAAAAGCATTACAAATTTTTTGATTTCCTATCACAGATAAAAGATGTTATTTTTGTACTGTATAAATATTATTTGAATATATTTATTAGAATTTTGTGTAAAATTTGTGTAACTGCAATTTTCACCAAAATTTCGCTAAAAAAAGACAATTTTATATATCAAAACTCTCCAAAACCAAAAGGTTAAAATAAATGGCCAAATCAGGGTTTTTCAGAAGCTAAAGAGCTTGGCTATAAATATGGAGAGTTTAAAAAGTGTACATAGTAGAAATTTTTCATTTTGTATTAAAATCTTTAAATGCATTTTCTGAGAAACTATGTTTTCAATTTTTTCTTCACGGCACAGTTCACTACAGAATTTCTTTTTTTAAAATATTGACCCAAATTTTCAGAAAATTTTATTTAGTTTTATCTGTTGTCTGGACTATAATCTAATCTCTGTGTATATATTTATTTATTTTATTCTGTGAAAATAACATTAGGTTTTGTAAAAAATTGAGTTTTTGTGTAAAAATTTACATATTCAAAAACTTTTAGAAGTATTTACAAATTTTATAGCTATCAACACAGATAATAATGGCATTTATGTACTGTATAAATATTATAAGAATATATTAATTAGAATTTTCAATACAATCCTTACCGCAACTGCAATTTTTTCACTAAAATTTCACTCAAAATTCCCAATATTTCCAAAATTAATTTTAACTTTGTAAAAACTGTATTGGAATTCTTACTTTTATGTCCCCTTTCAAATAAAAAAATGTTTATTTAATTGAAATTTTATATATTTCAAAAAAAGTGCTCCGAAGGTAGTCACATACCTTAAAACCTATCATAGGGATAATATACTTACATTTTGATTAAAAATGGGGTAATTTATATGAAAATTTTGGGAAAAGTATAAAAAATATTTGTTTATAAATACAGACCAAAATTTAATGTGAATTTTACTAATAATATGTCGATTAAAGGTTTTCTTTTTATTAAATTACAAAAAAATGAGAGGCTGAGAGAGAAATACTGCATGACTTAACAAAAAATTGTTAATTAGGATACAATTCGATTTTTTAAATAATTAGCTATAATTGCATGATAAAACAGTTGAGAAAAAAAATGCGAACTAGTAAATTTAGTATTTTGCACTTTCAATAAAATTATTATTTTCTGAAAAGTTGCGACGGATCTATTCGTCTAACTTTCTTTAACCCTCTAGGGAAATTTTTGAGCTATCACTTCGTGTTATTCACAAACAACCCTTCAGAAGAAGAAATCGGGATATGCAAATTATGTTTACTATATCTAGTCGAGATTTTCTTGCAAGAGGAGAGTAGGAGGGGATGTAAGCCAAAAATCAGGGAAGATTGTTACTGACAGGTATCATTATTGAATTATTGTGATTAATACTTATTGGGAGAAAGATTTAAAGTAACGATTGATGACTAAAATTAATTAATATTAGATTAAATCGGACAATAGATTAGATCCTATAAAAAGTAAGGATCGAGTTTGATTGTCTCTTAATCATTTGTGTATTTCATCATTGCTACACTTTAGCGGTTAGCACAGAGACATTCTCTTTGTGTTATTAACTGAAATTGTGTCGTTATTTTGTGTGATCAATAAATAGATTTATTAGATTATGACTAGTGTTTTTCCCCTACCACCTACATATCTAGGCGTCCAAGAGAGAGGCGAGGACCTCTCACAAATTTTTTTACAATTTTATCTTCAGTCACAGAAATCAAAATACGTATTCCTTATAATGTTAGTAGTTTTATAGGACACATATCTTCTTGGTTTCCTAATACTAAGTCATTTCATATTGAGTAAGGTTTGGTTCCATGAAACAAATGCTGTTTTAAGAATTATCTTATTACATTTAATTGGTTTGATTTTTATCTATCGCACTCTGAAACAACACAAAGGCTGTTTGCAACAAGCCTCGCTAATTTGAATTTCAGTCAAGTTATGATGAAGACATCTGGACTGCTACAATACTGTGTAAATTTTCACTCAGTGACAGCGTGAGGACTTTGAGTCTCAATAGATTTAAAGTGCATGAGTTCTTCTAAAAGTAGTGGCATCGTAATTTGAACCCACGACTCAACAACGCCAATCATGATTTTTTAATAATGAGCATTTGGCAATTGTAGCCAATAACATACTTTAAAGTACCAAAACGAAATTAAACATAGTATTTTCTAAAAATAAGTATATAACGCGCTATTTATTTGCAAAGAATATTTTTAACATTACTTCAAATACATTTTCAAAATTAGCACGCAAATAAAGACAGATGATAATTTGAGAAATTTGTGAAGTAAGAGGACAGGCATCACCAAAGAAACCAGAAAAGGGTGATACTGAAGATCCATTCGAAAAACAAGAAAGGAGAATACTTTATTATTCAATTTATTTATGCATTGGCATATTTCCACCAAAACACATTCAAAAGCATTGAAGTTTGAAGATAATATTTGGAACAATGACGATATTAGTGTCCAACTTTAAGGTTACATTATACTTTGTCTCGCGCAATACCATTCTCTAACACCAAAATAAAGTTAGAAACGGATTTTCATCATTTTTTACTTTTCCGTTCATGTGCAAACAGTGTTATTTTAAGTAAATAAATGAATGGGAGTAAAATAAAAAGAGAGTAAATAAATAGAGTAAATCTATTACAACCTAATATTGAATACACAATGTTAGAATTTCTGCCTATGGTTTAGTTTTGTAATGTTACAATAATTCTAATGAGCAATTGGAAAGAGAATTTATAAGTTTAATTATTTAATCTAAAGTATATATATATATATATATATATATATATATATATTTCAAATAAAAAAATATTAGATTTCTTCATAAACGAAGTCTGTCAAATTAATGGAAAGAAGTAATGAATAAACTATATCTGAATAATGGTACTTTTTCTAGAATAAATAACCCCACACAAAACAATTCCCTAAGTAAAAACGTTTGAGTACAACTGCTACGCTATACTAAATGCAATGATTTCTATGTACCGTTTCCTAAAAATACATTTGATTAGTCTGGTTATTTTAAATATGAAGAACCTGTGCGAGGCCACACACACACACAGAAGTGAAAGAACGCACTAAAAATGCCTTAAAATAAATGCTATCTGGTCTCATAAATGGAATTCCAATTCAATTAGTTTCCCTCGTTTTGTGCGTGCTTGTTAGGGATTAAAAAATTTTCCCTTCCCAGAACAGAATTATTTTTGAAGTGGACGTTTCATAATACCGAGATGTATTGCTGAATCTACGTAAATATGAAAAGAAAAACATTTGATTAAGTAACTTTCTAAAGCGCTATTTTGACGTCATTTCCAGAGAAACGAGATTATTGCAAATGAGGAAAGAATGAATAAATAATTATGCAATGATAATGTCACTTTAAGAATTCAAAAACTTTAGGACCTGAAGGGTTCTCAGCTCTTTTTTTAAAAATAGCATTTAAATTGCATGCGATTTAAGAGTACATTTCATTTTCCATTTAGAATCCAACAAACATACATATTTTTTCATTTTTTTTCTTTGGTTCTTATTGCTTCAGCTTAAAACTCTGTAAAATTGATTTTTTGCTTTATCCTGAAGTGTTCCAACTGTAAATCTTCACTGCCATGTTCATTCGTAATAATTTAAGATCTTTTGAAACGATACACAGAAGTTATAGAATAAAAGAAAAAATATTCAACCACAAACAATTCTCTATGTTTCATTGAATGTTCTAAAATATTTCATTTTTAAATTTGCGGTAGAAGACTAATAACTTACAACAGGAGATCAAACAATCATTACACTCTTTAAGTGTGTATTCATTAATAGAGAAAATGAACAAATTAAAGTTATTTATAATAAAAGTAAATTATGAAATTAGAAAAAGTAAATAATAGTTGAGAGAAATAAAATTAACAATTTACAGTCAAGAGAACATTTTATGTGAGTCCTGATGATTGAACTGAGAAGATCAGATGGTCTATAAGTCATATCTCAGCTAACACACACGTAAACGCATTCAAAGAGCATCGTCTGTATCAAAGATGGTAAGAACAAGGAGATATGACACGTTTGAAAGTTGTCAGTGTTGACTTCAAATCTTAAAATTTAAGCAGTGATGGCTCCGCAAATCACTTCCTTTATTTAATGTACACTTTTGATATTCCCATATCGACCAGAGTCCTTATCCGTTATTTGGTTACTAGCGGCCTGAACTCATGATGCCCTTTAAGTTTACCATTGACACTCACAGTAGTGACAATTCATTTGGCAATAATGCTGGGTTTGGGCAATGCGGACGATGGAATTTATTTGTAAAATGATAATCGTCGTGTGCCGAAGTAATGATAAGTCCAACCATGCAGCATCCGTCCACTGAGTGACAAACTAGCATTATGTTTTGGTTACGATAGCAAGTAACTAGTTATGTATTCAGATCCCTATCATAGACCAACTATACATGGATACTGCGATGCTGTTGATGACTCTACAATGCCTTCGATGAATTTATTCCAATTAGTGAAAAATGCATGGGTGATTTTCCTGTTATTTGCTATAATGATGGAAGACAGTTTCGTTTTTGTTGTGTTCAGGAAGGGTATTGAATCCGAGCACTTCCAATTTAGAATTCGTGATGAATTCACAGTTTATATTGTTTAAATTTTATGTTTAAACTTCGCCATTAAATGGATCACTGTAGATAGATCAAAATAGTGTCAAACTCAGATTATCTAATTTGTACAGAATCTCTTTCCTTCTTGGATTATCTTAAGTAAATTTGTTCATCTAACAACATAATCGTCGAGATCCAAAAAAGCAACACAGAAGCCTAAAAATAAAAACATCTCAATAGATTTTGCATTTGTTCGCGAACACTTGGGTATCTTGGAAATGAGTGTGCCGATTGAAATGCAAAAGCTGCAACCAAGCACAAAATTAACATTACAGTTAATATTCCTAAATCATTTTACAAGAAGATTATGAATGAAAATGTGTTGAAGTCTTGGAACCAAGAATATCTCATTTCAAATAAAGGAATCTTAAATAAGAAAATTTTCAACCTCTAAAGAGTGACTGGCCTGCCATCATTTTTATACTAATTTCAAAATAACCCAATTTTTAATTGGTCATGGCAACTTTAAAAGCTACCGGAAAAAATTTCATTTAGTTTGTCATCTTCTTGTGATTGTGATATTGGTAGCGAGGAAAATATTGAACATGTGCTCCTTCTGTGTTCCAAGTTTGAAAGAGAATGAAAAATCATAAAACTGGCTTTCAAGAGACTTAATATGAAATAGCCTCCAAATCTTCACCAACTTATTTCTACCAGCAGTGCTTTTGAAAAGTTCTGTAAATTTATTGTATAAATATTTGTAATCTTTCATGACATTAATTTTTCCTTTTCCTTTGTAATTTGTGTTTATACATACTTTTGTAAACCCCGTGTGATACTTTGTGGTGCACGGGGATTTTATAATTGTTTTCAATAAAATAAAAAAAAAATAGAAATAAATGCCTTCAAAGTTACTAATGCATTTTATCAATGGGATAACGCCTGATACCTGCTTCCTATTGCATGCATCAATCATCAAGATGTACAGATACTTCACAAGCCATCATTTCATGATCTCTCCAACCGAACACGTATGAAACATAATTGGATGCATCTTACAAGTCTTGCCATAACCCCGTTCAGAAGACGAAATGTGTGAAATAATTGGTAGATTCTTATATCTAAGGATGTTATTCCGTACTCTCAATAATTCTGCAAATAGAAGTCTACTTTTGAAAAGTACAGTTAGTTAATTATATGTCAGTTATATATTTCTTGTTTTAGCATTTTCCCAAATAGAATATTCTATATGCCATAAATTTAAGTTAGAGTCTGAATCTTCGCAGATCATACAAGAGAGAATAAATGAAATAACAGGAGGAATTGAAAATTAATGAATCATGTCCGATGTTTGAAAACTGTTAATTTATTATGTCAGACTAAGAATGATAATCTGAATCACCTTTTCCATTGCTATTTAAAATTACAAATATCTAGAATAATGATATTGACACAAAAATAAACTCGCTGGGCTACAAAAGTTAATAATTTAGCTTGTATCACAAAAAATATTTCGGAAAAGCTAGGCACAATGAGAAAACGTTCTTACAAATGTTCCAAAATCGACTCATTCTCCACTGTCTTGGGTTGGGGTGGTTCTTCTCTGACACCTCGAATTTCAGTCGACGTTGCCGGCTCTTTGAGTTTATCATTAACATTGGTTATAGGAGCGATGTCAGATAAAAAGACTCCTCAATAACTTAGAGGTGCTAGTGTAGATATAAAGGGTGTAATGCGATCTACATAAAGAAGCTGGTTTCTTATTTGCGAGGCGAAAACGTTATAACGCCTATTTATATTTCCTTCTTCTATCCATCTAGTCCAAACTCTATGTCAAGTGAAAGTATTTATCTAAGAATCTGTATCCCCAGAAAGTATGTATCTATCCGAATTTTTCTTTTTCTTTTTCAGTCCTTCCTAATGTCTGCTAGAAATGTGTGTGTCTCTCTCTCTCACTCTGAAAATGAAGATTACAATAAAAATACCAATTCAAATTAAATATGGAATTACAGATAAAAATGTTAGATGTGTTAATTATTCCTTTCGGCACCTATTAATGCAAAAGTTAAGAGACTCATGTAGAATAAGAGACTTTTCTTGGAAGAAAACAATTGTATTCAGAATGGGAAATACTTAACTTTTTCACGCGATTATCTGTTTTATATTTAGTGATTGTAAATATCGAAATATTGGATATTTTCAAATTTTGATTTATTGGAAAGTACTTTTAGAATTAAATGGTTGATTTATTTTAAAAAAATATTATCTTGAAAAAAATTGAATAGGCGAAAAAATGTTCCAATGGTAAGTATCTAACACAATAAAGATATATTATAAATCACAATGCAGAGATATTTTAAAGGAAGTTAATGTATTCATAGCTTTTATCAAACTTTTTGATTCTATTAATTTCTTACAATTATTTTAGCTTTCTAAAAAATTTAAGGTGTGTGAATCCCACTTAAAATAAAGTGCACATTAAATATGAAACATAGAAATTCGGCACTAAAATTTCGAAATCATCATTTTTACAACAACTCAGCTGTTCGCTACTAATACATTATAAATGGAATTACAATACATACATTAAATCATTAAGTTAATACTTAATATTTTGACGAAAACTTCATATTATAATTTTCTTTATTACACTTGTTAAATTAACTAATATTTATCAAAAATACAAACCTAAAATAATCATTTCTTCTTTATTTTTTTTTATTTCCATGCTGAATATTATTATATGTATTATATATTATTTCGAAAAATTATACTTAAAAATCCTTATATGTCCTAATATTAAACTTTGTATATTCCGTACTAAATCTAAAAATTTTAATATTCTTGGGATATTAATAAAATTCAGAATTTAAATAAATTCATGCAGTTAATACTGCAAACAGTCTACTTTAATCAGCAATTTCAAATTTAGTTTTAATTTTGTTTTAAATTACTTGCAGTTCTTTAGTAACTAACTGAAAAATATAAAACGAAAAATACTAATTAACAATAACAATGCTAGCAAAATATATAAACAATACTAACAAAAATATTCTTCCTTTAACGGAATGATTACGATATCAAAGTTATCACTTTAAAACACAGTCCATCGTTATCAGAAATTTCCACATCATTTCTTAACACTAAACATACCATACCGATTAAAATGAGCCTTTCTGAACTTTTGCATTGAAAATGCACGAATCATCTGATTGCTTTTGCACATTTGACTTCATGCCTTTTTCTAAGTAATTAATCTACAGTTATTATACTATTTTTTTTTGTATATTTTGAGTAATACTTGTAGTATGCCGTTATCTATCACAAAAGGTCATTTGACCCGACACGCATTTTTTGTTTTATAAAATTATCGAGTCATATTGCTTATCGTATTTTAGTCGGTAATTTGCACGTTTCTGCAAAGACTGTTGCGTAAAGTAGTTCATTCAAAATAGCTGAGAATAATTTCAAGAAAAGTCTAAGCTCTAAGTCTTGCAGATGGCCTCTCCAAGCTTTTTGCAACAACCTTGATTTAGCTGGCATAAGTACCTGGACTTAGTACAAGCAAACGATAGGAGAAAACATCTCAAGACAAGATTTTTTACTCAAGCTAGCAGTAGAACTCTGCGCCAATTTTCAAGAGCCAGTAAACAACAACAACAAAAAAATACGAAAGTATCGTTGCCTAATTCTACTAGAGATGCTTATCAACGAAAGAGATGTCAAATAAGATACTGTAAAGAAAATAAAACCAACAAAATTTGCTCTAAATGTAAAATATATGTTTGCGGAATATGTACAATGGACACACTTACATGTAAAAAACTCGATGAGCAATGAATTCAAAATTCTAATTTTTTGCTTTTTAATAGAAATGGTCAATTTACTATTTTGTTTTATTGTAATAAATTTAATTTTTATTTTTATTTCTTTTCTAACATACATATTTCATAAATTCAAGCATAAAACATAAAGTCGGGTCATTTGACCGGCTATGGTAGAAATAGGTATCTTTTTAGTGTTGGTAGGTTTAGTGTTAAAGAATTCTGACCTCATATTTCAATGCATATTCTTTATAGCTGGTGAACACCATAAATATTTCTATGCATAAGTAATCGGGGAAAAGCATACTTTATTTACTTTTATAATAAAGTTAAATTAATGGAAACGAAGCTCCTAGAGTCTTAAGAACGTGAATTAGCTTTATGTGCAATTGTATAATTTCATAGATCTCGACTGAGTCATTTAATAAATTAAGTGAATATTAAGTATTAGAAATAAAAATGCTACATTTTGTGATCTGCACTTTAAAAATTGATAAGCCTATATGTTTTTTAAGAAATCAATGGTTTTATGCATTTAAGATTAATTAAGTAATCATTCCGAATCAAAATTCATTTCTAAATTACTTGCATTGATTTGTTTTTCATTGCATTTGTGAAATGAATGCTTAAATATCTGAACTACACAGTTCAGAAATTATAAAAATAATACTGAACTGCAAAAAGAATATGAAAATATGTATGTTTATATAATTAGTATAGATAGATAGAAACAAATTGCATTCATTTTGTTTTAGAATTCAAAAATATATTATTTTAATTATACGGGATAATCCCTAAAAGGTTCAGTTACTTTCTATTTACATAAGTAGGAACCTTTATTTTTAATGTAAATACGAAAAAGAACAGGAGAAGATATTGGTGTTTTTAATTAATCAGAATTTCCGGAATTGTTCAACAACAGAAAACGGCGGATATTGGAAATTTCATTTTGCCACCTAAAATTGTATTTATGTTCTAAGAAGGGTTGTCCTAATTTACAAGTAAGAAAGTTCCAGAGGTAAAAGAGTTTCACCAGTTATAAATCATTTACTCATGAAATCTAAAAAGCAATGCCCTTAATAATTTGAGATAAGAAATAGTAATTAGCACAAAAATATTTAATTATTTATTTATTCATTAATATAGGAACTTATGTGTAGTAGCATTATATAAGTAAATATTTATTCATTATGCATTATTAAGTTGGTACGCTTATTTTAATATATGTAAGAAAGAGTGCAAGAGAACACAATTTTTGTAATTATTCTCCTATGGAAGAAGGCAAAAAAGTTGTAACTTCTATTTTGTTCTATTCGATTGTATTTATGAAAATAAAAGCAAACTGCTAAATGCTAAATGAGTATTTATTCTCATTAATAACAAATAAATATTTCTATGAAAGCGACATATTTAGTTTAAATACTTACACTCTGATTGACTGGTAAAAAAAAATTATGTAACTTTTAATAATTTATTATAATACATTTCATTTTAAAATGAAAATGATGAGGAAAAATAAAACGAGATATATCAGGAGCATCTCTCTTTAATATTTAAATTTGCAAATTTAATTCATTTAAAAATACTTCAAATGTGAATAACTCATGCGTATTAATTTGCCCAAACTGAAAAATTTAGAATTCTCGAAAATTATAATCCCTTCTATATACAAATAAATTAATTAAAAATGATTTGTCGAATAAAAGGCCCTTAAAATATTTTAACTTCTTGGAAATGTCTCTTAATTCCCGGTTAATTAAAAAAAAACCAACAATGCCTTTCAAGTTAACTAGTAACACAAATTTTATTTTTATTTTAATAAACTCATAATGAAGATTATAGCTTCATTTGTAAATGTATAATTCCAAATTTGTTCAATGGTAACACATGATCTGATAATTTTATGATTTTTTTATTCATGAAAAATATTCTTGTACGTGCTAACTTGTTTTGAATTATATATTTCAAAAATTAAAAACATTTAACTTAACTGAAATATAACCTAAACATACATATAAATATTTTAGAAACATTTATAGAACTATTTATTTATGTATTTTATTAAAATTTACTAAGTTATTAAAACTTGTTCATTGTTTGTTTAGTTATTAAAAGCACTTTTTAATTATCCCCTACTTTGTTTTGATTCTATATATTACCCTCAAAATATATTTATATTTAAGATTTTTTAAAAGTATACCTTTATATGTGTGTGTAAGCTAGGAAGTTTACTTATTAGTTTTTCTTATTCAAATTGGATAAAACTCTACATGCAGGTAATAATTATAAATTTACGAAGTTTCAATTTTATTGTTATTTAAAAAATTGTGTATTTTTTAAATTAAATTAATTGCTCAAATATATATCTTACAGTTGAATATAAAACAAAGTTTCTTATATTTTTGGAAATAGTATGCTTATTTCATTTTCACTTGGAAATACTTTAAATTTACATACTTGCGAATAATTTTTGTTTAAAGAAAAAAATTTTGCATTGCTATTTTTAAAAAAGTATACGTAATATATTTGTCCCAAAATCACTAACCTGATTAATACTGTTGTCCTAAGAGACGTATATATGAATCTTTTCTTATTCCAGAAAAGATACCCATTGAGAAAAGCATTGAACTTCTATAAATCTTTCTGCTAAAAATCCAAATCAGCTATAAGAAATGGTCCGTTATTTGATGCATGAGTTTGGAATATTCAAATCGAGTTATTCTTGAATATCGAAAATGCATTTTAAGAAATGTGTTTCTACATTCATAAAAATTCTAAGGAAAATTAAGTTTTGCTATTGATCAACTGGAAATGCTATTTAGACATAATAAATAATATCGCATTCACTTGATTTGATACAAATGTTATTCTTTTTCGGGAAAGCATCCCAAATTAATTTGCACTGAGAAAAAAATAATAATAAATGTGACAAACGAATTTGGAAGGACTACATAAATATTTGAATTAATCGACCATGTTTACCATACAAACGCCTAATTTATTTATTTCTAATGTATGCCACTTTAAGTATCAATTTGCTGCAGCTGATGTTCTTCAAAAATATACTGCATCATTGGATTTATTTTTTAATTATTATTTATTACTTTTCGGAATTGTATACATTTTTCATAGACGCTAGGGAAACTGGGCCCGGAGAAACTTGATTTAACTAGATATTTTGGTTAAAAAATTCGATCCTCCTGTGTCAGGGGGGCCTGTAGATCTTCTGCGACTACTGCCCGAATTGAGCTTAACTCGGCACTGGATGTGGCCACTACGCAGCCTGTCTTATTCAGTGTGTGCGGAACTTTTAACTACCTACAGGACGCTTACCAGCATACCATTCGTGTGCAGGATGGACTCCGAAAATAAAATTTGCTTTTGCTGTTTGAATAGAAAAAAATTCGGATGCGAAAAGTTCACAAGAGGTGGCAGAAGGTAGAGATGTTCCAGTTTTATCAAATCATTTGAAATAAAAATTTAACTGGAACTGTACAACTGTATATGAACTGGGATCTCAACCATCTATGCTCTAATTTATCATTTTAATTAGTCTCGAGAAAAAAGAACAAACAATTAATGCTATGTTTCTCTTCACTTTTACAGACACAGTTTTCTTTAGTTCAGTTCATTTGTTTTGAAAATACAGAATTAAAAATTTTCTAAGGATGTTCTACTACGCGATACCTATTTATTAATTATAAAAACAAGCATATTTTTTTCCACAAATTATATCTCTTATAGAAAAAAGAAATTCCTTAAAACAACATCGGCATGAAACAAGAATTGTCCACAGAATGGAATCTTCTGAAATTTTGTGTTTTAAACGATGAATATTCTTGTATCATGCTCACATATATATCTCAGACTTAAGCCTAGAAAGTTTGAGACTTAAGAAAACTAATGTATGCATATTTAAATATTAGGCTCTTTTTTCCTTAAATATAATCGAGTCACTTCATTAAATGAGGTAATATAAAAATAATTAAAAACGTTCTTATTTTTAAGTGATACACTCTTATCACCAGAAAAACGAAACTTTTTAGTGTTGAAATTCGAGCTTATTCTAATTTATATTCTTTTCACAGTAACTTATTTATAGTCGTATGTGATCCTATACAGTACGGAGCATTACTTAAATACGTCTGAATAAACTCATGTCCAAAGTTCAGGTCACAAACATGGCTTGTGGCATAATTGTAAATTGTTAAGAGCAAAAATGATAGAACTTGTGTTCTATATATTTTGCGAACGGGTTGTGAATATCACATATCGGTTTAGGAAAAGAAGTTGTTTAACGTTATTTTTTACAAAACTACTGGAATACGACCGATTAAGCATTTGGGATTTTCTCCTGCAGTTTTGGGAGAATTATAATAAAACAAACAAGTGTACAGTGAGATCAATTAGATGATTCCTTGATATGGAAAGCCGTTAGCAGACATGAAGCAGGCAGGCCTCAAAATAAGACATGCCTCGATGGTTACAAGTTACACTAAAAGTGGTCTCCCAACTGTGGAATCAATTCAGTACAAGTAGTACTATCAAAATGGAGGTCGGCCAAGGCAGCAACATAGCAATGACATTTGCATAGGTTCCCTACTTGGCATTAGACGCATGTGATGACATTGGCGTAAAACTACTCCTCAGATTCTTCGTGACCCTGCTGTTCTCTATGGAAGAAGAATTTCAAAGAAAACAGTTTAGGGACGTCAAGTAGAGATCGAAGTTTATGGCCAGCGTCAGATCTTGTGTGTCCCTTTAACTGAATTCAACAGGAAAGAACAGTTTTTGTGAAGCTGTAAGCGTCAGTCCTAGACACCACAAGATCAGGGTACGTTCCTTTCAGTGATGAGTAAGATTTCATTGGATAGAGTGATTCTTGTTGAGTCTTCATCTAAAGGGGAAAAGACTCTTTTCATATAGGAATTTAGAGATATGAGCATAAAGGATTCCTTGTCTGGTGAGGCATAATATCCCTGAACGACTTCGACGAGGGTACTGTCATTGCACAGGGTTATAGGAATGAGGTTCTTGAAGCTTATTTGAGGTTGTTCCTGGTATCTGAGGTCGGACTCTTTTCATAGAACGATAATGCACAAACATGAATTTGATTCTGAGAGAAATTTCTGAAGAAGAAATTCGCCTAATGGATCAGCTCTAGAGGTCTCTCGAGCATATTTAGGATAATCTAAGAGAAAAGCCCTTTTTTCTACGTATCATTCCTTCCAGGACCCTTCAGGGGTTAAGAGTCGTGCTTTTGGAAGAAGACACCCAAATAAATTTTAAGCAATATCGTTGTGAGGCTTGTATAGTAATTGATTTTACTTTTGGACAACTTACGCTAATTTGATTTGGTTCACTACCAGGAATTTGAATAGATTTTTTGCATACAAGCATGTTTCTCTTTGTTGTATTGGGTGGGTTTAAACGCTCTATTTTTTTCCTTTTGTACTCTTGAACCGACTTTTGACAAACTTCTACTTTTCCCCTTCTTTCTTTGTAAAACTTCGGTTTTTTTTCTTTTCTTTCTGCAAATAGGAAGTAAAAGGCAGCATAAAGATTTAATACAAAGCAAACTGGCGTATTTTTTTGTCAAAGTAACTTAAATCAAAAAGTTAAACTAAATATTTTAACCCTCATTTATTTATTAGAGCCATGCCTTAAAATACGATATAATAATGCTACATATATTCAATAAATCTACAAATATAAAAAATAAATAAAAATAAACGAGAACTCTTAACTGGAGAATTTAATCAGAAGTTTTTGAATACTATGACCATTTCTTTATATTAGAAGTTTTATGTGAAGAATTAATGAGTTTTGTTGTTCTTTGGTTTGACACACAGAATATGTTTCACTGTTTTATTTATTGGATGAACATTCCGTTCTTCTATTCAAATTTTAACTTTAAAGGTTTCTATTCACATTCTCTTGGGAAAATGATTTTCTTTCTTGATTGAAAGCAATATAATGCATTTATATTGGAATTTAGTGGATATAATCAATTATGACTTTCAGAAACATTTTTAATATGTATTAATGTTTAGGGAAGTTTGAAATTAATATTTTAATTAAAAACAAAACTGAAATATGTGTTCATGAAAGGTAAGACATGTGTTCTTATTCTTGGATAGTTTTATTGTTAATTTATTAGTTCAATAAAATTTCCTGCTTTAGAAATAGATATTAAAGTAATATCACACACACGCACACACATAATATAATCACTAATGTTAAAATCGATAGTACAGCTTACTATTTAAGAAAGACTTAAAGAAATAGCCTATTTTTTTTAAAAAAATTATTTTTTAAATATAATACACAGATTTTACTCATTAGTATGGAACTGATAGTTTTTCAAATAATATACGCATAAGTAACATAATTTAATCAAATTTATCTATACTGTCCAAGATTATAAAAGAAATCTTACCAGACAGCCTCGTGAAAACCTTCTAAAAACTGATAATCCTTTTAAACTATGAACAAGAGGAGAGTTTGTATTGTAATAACATACTTAAAATGACTTCCCGTATTAACCAGAGCGAAACCCCTTACTTTTGATTAGGATCTATTTTTTAAAAAAAATATCATGTTTTTTTTTTATTTATTTATAGTTGTTATGAACGTTTCTAAATTTTTAATGAAGTCTCTGAATTAAGTTAATTTAAAATAATCTATGAAAAAAAGTGAATTATAAAATTAGTTTATACGAAATAGGGTAGTAAGAAAATTTGATACTATTCAATTAGATGGGTGAAGGTGATTTATCATCAAATTTTGTTAGCCGCAGATAAAATGCCGCTAACTGCATTGTCTTGATCATAGTTTTCCACATTGGTTGTATGGCAATTCAGCAAAATAAATATTAACTAAACATGAGCATTCTTTATTTGTACATACAGATAAATGCGTTTAACAAGAAAACGCTTAAACGAAATAATACAAAGGTCTCGTTAAACTACGATGTGTTTTCACGAATTTTTCTTCTCTTAACACAAAACGAAAATCATTTAACATGGGGAAAAAATACGAAAAGATCTCCCTTCTGGGGATGAACAAAATACAGAAAACAACATCCGCATTGGACTGTTTTAAGTCATTATCGGAAGAAATCACTGCAGAAGATAATAATGTGTATACGGCCCAAATTATGGTAGACAAAGACATTTTGGAATTAATTCAAAGAGCTGAAAAAATATCACACTGATGCAAATTTCGATGAAGAAAATGAAATGAATACTGCAACGCCTGTTCTCACATCATCCGAAATGAGGTACACCAGGAAAAGGATGCGCAGTTTTTACATACACATTCCAATGTTCAAATGTATAACAAAATGGAACAATTTTTGACAATTGGATGCTTAAAATGTCTTTGCAAACAAAGAAAAATATTAGATTATTTTCCAAAAACAAACAAAAAATGTTTTGTTTAAGCAAAAAGCTTGAAAATTTTATATTAAATTTTATTATTTTCTTGTGAATGTTTTTGTTTCATTGATATTTACTAAATGCATGCATACATACATATCTATGTAAATAAAATGTACTTTAATTTTGTTAAATACATGTTTATTTTTTTTTTTCGTTTTTGTTTGTTTGTTTTGCAATATTCTGTAATATGAAAAAATATTTCAGTCGTCATTGTTTCGTGTTAAATAATTTCTCTGTATTTTGTGCCGTCGACAAAAGTACCATTTGGTGTCATTTGCGTCCTGTTAACCAAAATGCATCACTATGTTTAGTTATTACTTATCAACGTCATATCATTGGTAAGCCTTTCAAGAATTTTAAACATTGTTTTATGAGTTGAAATATTTTTAATAATCTTCATAGAGAGAATGGTATTAAATGACTGCTTTAAAATATTTGGCGATTAATTACTAATACATCTTGTTGATTCGTATAACTAAAATTGTAATGCGGATATTAGACCTGGTCTACCTCACGCCCGCTAGCGTGACAAGAGCTCCCAGATTGCAATCTCCCGTATTTCCACTTGTTATATCAGGTGTCTCTTATTCTCAGAGCACACAAAGATCTTAGGGACAGTTATAGCTTAGTGGCTAGAGCATCCGAATCCAGACTGGAGGACCTGGATTCGATGCCACCAAATATCATTCGAGTACATACGGAGTACGTGCTCGTTAAATCAGTGGGTCCAAAAGTCTTGCGAGCGGTTGCAGCAGAAACCAAGGGTACAGTTTGCTGAAGTATATCTTCCTGACAATCTAGTCATGCCTAAAATGTGGAAGTGGAGCCGCTATGTATCGTGTACAAGCCCAACCTGTCTCAGGCTCTGGCAAATTTCCTTTGAGAAGGACACAAAAACAACAACGAAGATTTTCGCTACCTAGGACAAGTGTCACGTTCAACAGGCTTCTACTGAGTATAGCTTGAATTATATGTACTTCTCTAGAAAAAAATAATTGTATGGATCTTCTTCATTTGCTCTACCTTTTAGAGCAGGGGTAGTGAATCTGTTTTCCATCCGGGCACACATATATGTGACAGGTATTTCACGCGGGGCGCATTTAGAGTATTAATGGGGGAAGGGGATACTATATGATCGAGGAAACATTGAACTACGGTTATAAGTTCTTTTGCATCCAATATAATGTTATCCTGGTATATATAATTGAAGATATAAAATTATATTAATAAATCCTTTCATTTTATTACTACTTTAACTCTAATTTAAATCAAAATCAAGAATATATCTTCATTAATCTATTTCTGTTTAATGGTAAAAAGACAAGCAGTAATACATTTCTTAAGTATACTATTTTCTTGACAAATCAAACAAGTTGTTGCTCTATATTTCTTTCTGTGTACAAAATGATCAACATACCAACCATTTTCAACCAGCTTATTTTCTTTGGATATGTTTCGCTTCGGAGACATGAGAGATATTTAAAACTAAGTTTGGCCCTTAAAATGATTGCTTTCTAGCTCAGTTCAGTACACTGTACGCATTCTCGTTACTTCATTATTACTTGTTATTACAAGCCATTACAGTCACACATAGAAAAAATATATCTTACAGATCGTAAGTAGTAGTAAAAGCAGGTCCAGGGGGAGAACAATAGAAGGGGGCGTGTCACCTGTCAATCAAACTCCCCGCCAAAAGCCATCGTCCAACAGGAGACTTTTCCTCCCCCCTTTCCCCCTCTCAACCTGTTAGATAAGGAGGGAGAGCCAATCCCCCTTCTCCCCCATTTCACCACGTGTAACAAGAGGGGTTTTCTTTTGGAGGAGTTGAGGGGTATACAGCTTCTTCTCTGATTAGATAAGTGTTGAGGGGTATACAGCTTCTTGCAGTTTTCTGATTGGATGTCGATATGACGTAGATGCCCCCCCTTCTCAACGTGTAAGATGCACGTGAATGCCTTTGTGCGTGTCCAATCTTGTCAAAACAGGGGATGACTTGAGTGTGAGTCAGAACGGAGTTACATTTCAGTCCACGCTTCGTAAAATATTTCAATGGGAAGTCTATGTTTTTTAAAAAAATATTACCGATTGGTCAAAGTTTCAACGATTCACCTTTTAAATTGTTATTACTTCAAAATTAAAAAAAAGGCTTTGTTTAAGTCAACTGAATTAAGTTACAGTTTTTTTTTTTTTTATCCAAAGCAAGGAATTACAGCCTTTTAAATACGAAAATGAATTATATATTTTTACAAATACAAGTCGCGTAAATATCAAATTATGAATAATTTACTTTTTCAACAATTCTAGAAAAAACAAATATTTATAATTATGAGAAAATTCAAGTTATGCACAAAGCAGAATCTTATTTGAAATTTAAAATCTCATATTATTCTAAATCTATTAATTTTCTTATTTCTTTTAATAAATTCTAAAGAAAAATCACCACTCATATTTCGATCAAGAGTTTACTGAATTTCTGTTCCAAAATATATTTATTCACAGCTGGTTTAGTATAAAACACAGAATATTTCATATTTTTTAATTATTATAAAAAGAGATCATTTCCCACTTTTCATTAATTTTCTCTTATTGTAGTTGTGATTTGTTTTTCTTTCTTTAAAAGCGATTTTAAAAAAATTATGCTCATATGCGCGAATTGTAAAAGAAAAATTCATTCTGCTAACTGAAGTAAAGGTGTTGACAAAAAAATCGAGAATGAACCACTTATAACGAATTTAGAATTCTTATAACTAAAACAGGGAAACATCACGACTCCTAGAAGATAGGAAACTGGAAAGAGGTGACTGTGAATTAATTTCTTAAGCAAACCACTTGACTAAATAGAAAATTGATCAATCAGAAGTTCATAAGAGATATCAACAAATTTATCTTAATGTGAAAAGTTTAAAATAGAATAACACATTTTTTTTAAAGAAAGTCTAGAAAAAAGCTAGACACATGTATACTTCCAATATGCTAATGCTTTGCTGAAATTTCTTCAATTTTTTAAAAAAAATTTACATGGTTTTCTTTTTTTATTAAATAAGAAAATATTTATTAAAATATTGTTTCTTTTAGAAAAGCACTTTTATTTCCTGTATTATATTTGTGTAAAAAAATTAGGTATTTATTTCTAAATAACATGAAAAAAAATTTCAATGAAGAAACTCAGTGACTTTTATTTTGTACGGATTATGTTTTAAAAAAAATTAAACCAACTTCAACTACAATTACAGTTGTAATTATAGTTTACATATTTTGAATATCGATGTAAAAAAGTACAAATAGAATTCGCATACACTCAATGAACAGAAGTTGGTTCATGAGTTCTTTGACCCATAGTTTTCTTAAAAAGGTTAATAAGCATTTTGAAAAAAAAAATGTATAAATATCAAAAACTCAGAATATATTTAAAAAAAAATTATTTATTACTATAAAATTCGGATATCCCATCAACAATGAAATCTTACAATGTGAAAATGCTGAGAAAGTAATGTTTAAGAAATTCCTCGGAATGAGATTTATACAAAAATCATAGTCTTTTTAAAAAAAAAAGTAGCATAAGATTTGCTTGTAGATCATAACAAATAAAAAACATGGTTCACTGCATTTGGATAATTTCAGGACGTAAAACAAGAAAAGCAGAGGGAAAAAAACGTTTTTTATCAAATATCATACCGTATTTTAATTCTGTCGTATGTAACATCAAGGAATTGATATATCATTGAATTGAATTTTTGAGGATAGAGTGCAAAAATAAGAGAATTTTACATAAGTTAGTATATATTCAGAAACAACCTATATATTTTAAAATTGAAAAATTTAAAAATTAAAATTTGGGGTTTTTTCTATTTGTCGTGTAAAAATTCTGTACGTATCTCATACTAATAAAATTTAAAAAACGAAATATGAAAAGTTTTTGTCCCAATAAAAAAAAGTTTACAAATTTCCCTTTTTCTGTTTGTTAAAACCAGGAAAAACTTCAAATTTTTAAAAAAATTTCATTAACAAAAAAAAAAAATTAATTAAAAAAATTTTTTGTTTAAAATTGTCAGTTTAAAATTTTTTTGATACGAAAGAAAAAAAAATCACTTTTATTCTTGAAAAGAAGTCAGACATTGCAAACTTTAAATTTTTAAAATAAGATTCGATTTAAAAAAAGCACAATAAATCCATTTTATTTTGCAAAATTTAGTTGGTTTTAAAACACTTTAAAAACTATTTATCTGATCACTTTACATATTCTCTAGGAATCTATATTTTTTGAAAATCAAAATTCAAAATGTTAAAAAAAAACTTGGAGAAATTAAATGTTTGCCTTATTTCTATGTTTTTTTTTTAATTTAATTTTTTTGCTCTGATGTTAAAAAATTGTTAAATAAGTTATAGTTTGTTCGAATAAAATAGAATTAATTATAAACATTGAGAATTATCCTGTTTTCTTTATTCACCATGAAAAAACATTTTTTACACTCTTAATAGTTAAATTCTCAATACGATTCCCCCACGAAGGGTTATCACACCCCTGTAGGGGTTTTTTGGAGTTTTCGTTTTGCGCGCGTTAACATTTTTTTACAAAAAAATTTATATAAGGTCAGATTAAGTTATATCAAACGGGATAGCAGAAGAAGAGATTTTTTCTAACCTGTACACAATATCACCTAAGATCTCTAAGACGGGGTTTACATGTAATATTTAAATAGTTACAAAATTTTTCACATAATGAATATTTGATAAAAATCTTATTCGTCCCTCGACTCATATAAATAAGGGCAAAAAAAATGCTCTCTTTTCGATGTCAGAAAACAATGTTAGAAGAAAAGTTGTTTTAAAAATTTTTTTTTATTTTGAGATTGAAAATTTAAAAAGTATTTGAGAAAGGTTTTTTAAAAAACAACCTATACACAAAAAATTTGAATTTGTGAAAAAGAAGATATTAACTATCCCTTTTTTTAAATAATTTAATAAATTAAAATTTTTTTAAATTTCTCATAAAGCGTTTATTTCAAAAAGTTTTTTAAGGGTGTTGTGCTATACATCCCTTTTTTACACTAAAAATTTTTAAAATTTTTTCCCCAAAATATTTTTTCTTATTTTTTTTAAAGGATTTTTTGGGGAAAAATTTCTTATTTTTTCCCTATAACATACCTATTGTTCGGTGACGCAATTAAAAAGAGTTTTTTTTAACCTCAATTACAAATTACGTTATAAATTTTAAAAAAAGAAAAAGGGGTTAAAATATAATTAAATATACTTTTTTCCGCGCCCCTGAAAATACATTATTCTTTTTCTTCTTCATTTTTTATTAGCGTTCAGTTAAAAGGTTTTCGATTTTGAATGAAAGGGCCGTTTTTTGCAGTTTTTTTGAAATTTGATTGAAACAATTATATCTGTGGTTTTAAAATTAAATTCCTGAATAAACAAATCTATAAAATTTTTGAAACCCAAAAATTTTAAGGGGTAAGTATACTGAATAATATCTTTTTTTTAGCCAAATTTAAAATTCCTGCATACTAAAGTTGTAATTAAAAACCCTTTTAAAAATTTTTTTAATCATATTTTTTTCAGAAGCAAAATTTAAAAGAAATATTTCTTTTGTATATTTTTTTTTGGTTCCTTTTTTTTTACCTCACGTAACGTACAAAAAAAAAAAATTTACAGTATATTTTTTTATGTTTATTGTTATAATATATTATTTAAAATTATTTTTTTTTGGGACTGTCTTGGTTGAAGAATACTCTCTTTCTACTTTTTTAAAAAGTATTTTTTTTTTTTAAATTAGAAAAAAAAAAATGTAAAAACTCTTTAAGTAAATCTTTCGATCAGGAAAATTTTAACCAATAAAAAAATTTAAAAAAAATTTTTTTTATAATTTGTGACATTTAATATAGATTTGATTTTTTATTTTTAGTTTCCGGAAAAATCAACATTTCACTTTTGGATTATTTTTGATGAAAAATTATATGGTCAAAAAATGATTTGTTTTCCCCAAATTTATGGTATTTACCCCAAAATTGAGGAATAAATTTTTGAAATTCTTTTTGTTCTTTCCCAAAATTATTTGTTGATCATTTAAAAAATTTTTTTGAAAAAAATATTTTTTATGCAAACAAATAAAAAAATTTAATAAGATAAATATGGAATTGAAAATTTGAAGCATTGTTGAATTTGGGATCATAGTCTTTAAACCCTTTTTCCCCCTTATACAAAAAAAATTCTACACTACGCAATAATTTTCGAAAAAAAAATGCAATAGAAAAAATAAAAATATCGAAAGTCACTAAAAAAAAAAAAATACGGTAGAATTTTTGAAAGGGGTTTTTGGGTTTTGCAATTCTGACGAGGGAGTATACTTTTGATGACATTATATTTACGTTTTGATTTGTTATTTTTTAAGGAAACCCTGATTTATTTTACTGAAGGTTATTTTTTATGGTCAAGTGAAAAAAAGGGGAAATTTTGGGGGTGATATTGCTATCATACAGATACTAAGTAATTAGAAAACTAAAGGGTTTGGGAAACCTTTTTTGTGTAAGTTGAAAAAAAATAATGTCCTGTTCAAAGGGCTAGTATTTTGTTGAGGATCATCTGTTGAAAAGTATAAGACGTAAATTTTAATATTTAGATTTCGATTTAAGGTTTTACGCGGGGTTTTAGCATTGGTTGAATTTAAAGGGGTAATTTGAAAATCATAATAAAGTATATATTTTTAAAAACGTTTCCCCCCCACTCAAAATCCCCCCATACTTCAGGGGCGAGAGTAAGCGACACCTTGAAGAATATGCCAAAAAATTGTCCAAAAAAAAGTTCCAGATTTTTTACTTATAAAAAAAAGTATCTCCAGAAATAATGAAATAAAATGCACGTAAAAAATTTTCGTGAGGGTATTAAAAGTAAACTTCTTCTTTAAAAAGGATAAAATTCATATCTTTTAAAACGCATAGTAAAAACTCATAAGTTAATACTTATTTCTTGATTTTTAAAAAAGAATAGTTAAAAATTTTATTGATCCAAAATTTTTTTAATAAAAACAACTGACAAATTTTTTTTATGTAACCATCACCAAAATTTTTTAAAAAAATTTTCAGATTAATGAAAAATCAACAAACTTGAAAAAAAAAATACGATCTTTTTTTCCCAATTTGAAAACTTATTCAAAAAGGGTTTTAATGATTAAATAGATCCGTTTTTTGGGGGTTTTAGTTCCAAAAAAACATTTTTTTAAAAACTTTAAAATGTATTATTTTACTTATCACCTACATAAAAAAAAAAAAATTTTTCCCAAACAATAAAAAATCTAAAAACTTAAAACACTGTCACAAATTATAATAAAATTTTTTTAAATTTTTTTATTGGTTAAAAAGTCCTGCATCGACAAGATTTACTTCAAAAAGTCTTTTTACATTTATTTTCTAATTTTAAAAAAAAAAAAAATACTTTTAAAAAAAGTTTGAAAAAAAAGTATTTCTTCAAAATAAGACAGTCCGGGAAAAAAATAATGTAAAAAAATATTTATAACAATAAACATAAAGAATATACTGTAAATTACTTTTTTTTTTCGTTACTTGGGGGTAAAAAATTTGGAACTAAAAAAAAATATACAAGAAATATTTACATTTTTAATTTTGTTTTAAAAAAGTATGCATTAAAAAAAACCAAAGGGTTTTTTTAATTTTCAACTTTGGGATGCAGAATTATAAAAATTTTGGGTAAAAAAAAAGATATTATTCGGGATACTTACCTTCCTTTTCGATTTCTAATTATATAGATTTGTTTATTCAGGGGAAATTTTAATTTTTTTAAAAACCCCAGATATAATTGTTTCAATCAAATTTCAACAAACTGCAAAGACGTTTTTTCATTCAAAATCGAAAACCTTTCAACCGGGAAAGTAATAAAGAAGAAGAAGAAAAAGAATACATGTGATAACCCCGCGAATAAGTAAATTTAATTTTTATTTAATCCTTATTCTTTTAAAATTTTATAACGTACTTTGTAATTTAGTGTTAAAAAAAACTCTTTTGAATTGCGTCACCCAAAAAAAAAGGTATGTTTATAGAAAATAATGAAATGTGTTTTAAAACATGCCATCCAAAAAAACAAAAAAGAAAAAATATTTTGGTAAAATTTCAGTATATTTAGGGAGTGTAAAAAAAGTATGTATGCCAAAAACTTAAAAAAACTTTTTTGAAATAAACGCTTTTTTGGGAAAATTTAAAAAAATTTTTTTTAAATTTTTTAAATTATTTAAAAGGTATAGTTAATATCTTCTTTATCACAAATTCATTTTATTTTATAGGTTGTTTTTTAAAAAACCCTTTCTCAGGGGACCCCTTTTAATTTACAATCTCAAAATAAAAAAATTTTTTAAAACAACTTTTCTTCTAACATTGTTTTCTGGGCATCGGGGAAAAGCATTTTTTGCCCCTTATTATAAGGGGTCGAGGGGCGAATAAGATTTTATCAAATATTCATTATGTGAAATTCTGGTTAAAAAACAATTTCATGTCCCAGTCTTAGAGATCTTGGGGGATACTGTGTGTACAGGTTAGAAAAATCCCATCTGCTAGCGTATCCGGGTTGGGTATAACTTTTAAACCCGACCTTATATAAATTATTACTGTAAAATATTTTTAACGCGCGCAGGTTTAATCTCAAAATCCCCTACAGGGGGGGTGAACTTTTTCGTAAACCGATTGGGACAAAAAATATCATATTTCGTTTTTTAAATTTTATTAGTATAGAGATACGTACAGAATTTTTACACGACAAATACAAATACCAATTTAATTTTTACATTTTACAATTTTAGAGATATATAGGATTGTTTCTGCTAGATATATACTAACTTATGTAAAATTCTCTTACTTTTTGCACTCTATCCTCAAAAATTCAATTCAATGATATATCAATTCCTTGATGTTACATACGACAGAATTAAATTACGGTATGATATTTGATAAAAAACGTTTTTTTCCCTCTGCTTTTTTTGTTTTACGTCCTGAAATTATCCAAATGCAGTGAACCATTTTTTTTATTTGTTATGATCTACAAGCAAATCTTATGCTACTTTTTTTTTTAAAAAAAAGACTATGATTTTTGTATAAATCTCATTCCGAGGAATTTCTTAAACATTCCTTTCTCAGCATTTTCACATTGTAAGATTTCATTGTTGATGGGATATCCGAATTTTATAGTAATAAATAATTTTTTTAAATATATTCTGAGTTTTTGATATTTATACATTTTTTTTTCAAAATGCTTATTAACCTTTATAAGAAAACTATGGATCAAAGAACTCATGAATCAACTTCTGTTCATTGAGTGTATGCGAATTCTATTTGTACTTTTTTACATCGATATTCAAAATATGTAAACTATAATTACAACTGTAATTGTAGTTGAAGTTGGTTTAATTTTTTTTAAAACATAATCCGTACAAAATAAAAGTCACTGAGTTTCTTCATTGAAATTTTTTTCATGTTATTTAGAAATAAATACCTAATTATTTTACACAAATATAATACAGGAAATAAAAGTGCTTTTCTAAAAGAAACAATATTTTAATAAATATTTTCTTATTTAATAAAAAAAGAAAAACCATGTAAATTTTTTAAAAAATTGAAGAAATTTCAGCAAAGCATTAGCATATTGGAAGTATACATGTGTCTAGCTTTTTTCTAGACTTTCTTTAAAAAAATGTGTTATTCTATTTTAAACTTTTCACATTAAGATAAATTTGTTGATATCTCTAATGAACTTTTGATTGATCAATTTTCTATTTAGTCAAGTGGTTTGCTTAAGAAATTAATTCACAGTCACCTCTTTCCAGTTTCCTATCTTCTAGGAGTCGTGATGTTTCCCTGTTTTGGCTATAAGAATTCTAAATTCGTTATAAGTGGTTCATTCTCGATTTTTTTGTCAACATCTTTACTTCAGTTAGCAGAATGAATTTTTCTTTTACAATTCGAGCATATGAACATAATTTTTTTAAAATCGCTTTTAAAGAAAGAAAAACAAATCACAACTACAATAAGAGAAAATTAATGAAAAGTGGGAAATGATCTCTTTTTATAATAATTAAAAAATATGAAATATTCTGTGTTTTATACTAAACCAGCTGTGAATAAATATATTTTGGAAAAAAAATTCAGTAAACTCTTTGATCGAAATATGAGTGGTGATTTTTCTTTAGAATTTATTAAAAGAAATAAGAAAATTAATAGATTTAGAATAATATGAGATTTTAAATTTCAAATAAGATTCTGCTTTGTGCATAACTTGAATTTTCTCATAATTATAAATATTTGTTTTTTCTAGAATTGTTGAAAAAGTAAATTATTCATAATTTGATATTTACGCGACTTGTATTTGTAAAAATATATAATTCATTTTCGTTTTAAAAGGCTGTAATTCCTTGCTTTGGATAAAAAAAAACTGTAACTTAATTCAGTTGACTTAAACAAAGCCTTTTTTATTTAATTTTGAAGTAATAACAATTTAAAAGGTGAATCGTTGAAACTATTGACCAATCGATAATATTTTTTTAAAATACATAGACTTCCCATTGGAAATATTTTACGAAGCGTGGACTGAAATGTAACTCCGTTCTGACTCACACTCAAGTCATCCCCTGTTCTGACAAGATTGGACACGCACAAAGGCATTCACGTGCCCTTTTACACGATGAGAAGGGGGGGGGCATCTACGTCATATCGACATCCAATCAGAAAACTGCAAGAAGCTGTATACCCCTCAACACTTATCTAATCAGAGAAGAAGCTGTATACCCCTCAACTCCTCCAAAGAAAACTCCTCTTGTTACACGTGGTGAAATGGGGGAGAAGGGGGATTGGCTCTCCCTCCTTATCTAACAGGTTGAGAGGGGAAAGGTGGGGAGGAAAAGTCTCCTGTTGGACGATGGCTCTGTTGGGGGAGGGAGTTTGATTGACAGGTGACACGCCCCCTTCTATTGTTCTCCCCCTGGACCTGCTTTTACTACTACTATCGTACCCGTGTAACTGCGACAGCAAAATATATAGATTAAATTTATTGACTCATATAATTTTATTCTAAATGTTTCAAAATTGTTAATTATAATTTAATTTCTTACGGCAATGAGCTCTAATCTGGCTACTCAGAAAAGTCCTCAGGGCCACATGTGGCCCACGGGCCGCAGGTTGAGTATCGCTGGTCTAGACGATGGTGACTGGCTATATTAACGTTGCTTAAACAAAGAAATTTACAAAGTATGGATAATGGGCGAAGTTATGACATTTCAAAACTTCCTTACGGGACACGCTTTTAAGAGCAAATGAGGTATCTTTGCACAATGCCACTGACTTAGAACATCATAGGCCACTGAATGGCTGAGGTATCCGGGAAGAGCTTTGCTATAATCTAATACCATATTTGCGTACATTTGTTAATTATTTTGTTGTTTTTGTTTTTAAAATATTGCTCGTTGCTTTAATTGTTTTCACCAGTGCAGTATTCATAGGACACACAAATTGGTAATATTTAAATACTACCTTAACCATGCTAGCCTTTTACTCACCAAATTAACAAGCCTGATATTATATATGTAATAGGCACTGAATTGGCAACCATAAGGTTCCTTTTGTATTTTACCACTGGCTACCATTCTAAGGATAACCGTTTGTTGATATGACAAACTCGGATACTGAAATGAAAATCTAGGGTTTACCGAATTCTTCAATAATAAAGTTCGACAATAAAATTTTTGTTTAATAAAAATAAAACAATTATTATAATTACATATAATAAAATTTTTAATTTTAAATTATAACCATCCATTAACCACCCGTTTTGCTGGGTATTTCATGATGTTATATGAATATATAAGGTTTATGTTTATACACAATATGATATTTTAAAAGTAAGAATTCGATTATAATGAAACATATTCTTATAACTCTCGTCTGTTAATTTAAAAAAGGGCAGGACTTTTACATAATAATTTGTAAAATTAAAGTAGAATTATCCTTTACGCTCCGAGTACCTCCCTAAGAACTCCCAGAAGAAACGATTTTTAGTGGATCTCTATTCAATAAAAGAAACATGTCTACCAACTTTGAAGTCTAAATTTAATATTTCCGACAAGGAATTTTCTTTTATGAATAACTTCCAGTAACCACCTCTGAGAGTCGACATTCGAAAGACCCGATTTTAGTGAATTTTAATTCAACAAAAGAAACGTACCTACCTAATTTCAAAATTGTACGTTTAATAGTTCCAAAGCGGAATTTTTTATCAATACGATCGCAAAAGATTTCCACTTCTCCCATAGGAGTCAATTTCCAAAAAATCCATTCTTAGAGGATTTAGAATCAACAAAGTAACATCCATACCAAATTTCACCATGCTGATTATTAGCTCGATAACGCACTTTGTTTTATATATAACTACATCGTAGCAGCTTCTCAGCTGCATCCCCTCCATACAGTTCAAATTCAGTAGAATCCATTCTTACTGGATCTATATTCAACAAAAAAAAAACATGCCTACAATTTTTCAAGTTTTTATGTCTAATAATTCAAGAACGGTAATATTTATATATGCCTCATAAGTAATCTCAACACTTCATGCGTTTTTATTTTTGGAAATCCCCTTCTGTAGCGGATATCAAGTTTATAAAATGAACTGGCCTAACAAATTTGAATTCTAGTGGGTCTAATAGTCCAAAAACAGGAATATATTTACGTATACGACCCATGAGCCCTTTTAATGCCCCTTGGAGATAAATTTTCGGAAAATTCTCTTATGAGATATCTCTATTGAAGGAAAGGAACGTCTCGAATAAATTTCAAAACAGTAGTTCCTGTAGGTCAAACACTGATACATTTATCTTTTATGCCCCTTAAGCGCTCGCAATGTAGCCCTTTGATGTCGATTTCCGCAAAATTATTTTTGTATTGGACCTCTATACCATGAAATGAACATGCCTACCAAATTTAAAGTTTTAATAGTTCGAAAATTGGATTCTCTTTTACCTATAACACGCATTTAAACCTTAAAAACCCTTTGGGAAAAATTTATCGTAAAAGTCTCTTTTGTATTGGTTCTCTACTCTTTAAAAGGCATATGCCAGCCAAATTTCAACTCTGTAGGTCTAATAGTTAACAAAAGGAATATTAATCTATAACGGCACTTATATCCACTTGTGTTGCGAATTTCATCGCCTCTCCAGCCAATCAGTCAAGCTAACGATGTTATTATGTTGTCTTCTGGTTGTAACGTTTTTTTATTGTGCGTGATTAAATGCTTTATGTGTCACATTCTTGTCTATTCAGTATTTTACAGGTTATTTACACCAAAACCAGACATCGGGTAGATGTCAGCCCTGCAATAATATTTAAGGAATTTTGTGTAGCGGTGAGTTTAAATTTCAACTTGCAAACACTGAAGTTGTCGAGTTTGACAAAACCCATTCTTATAGGATCTCTATTCCATACAAGGAACATTCCTACAAAATTTCAAGTCAATACGCCTTATAGTTTAAAAACTGAAATATTTATCTATAATGTCGCTTTAACCTCTAGCAACCTCCTTAAGGGTCAATTTTTGCAAGAATATCTTTGTAGCGGATTTCTACTTCATTAAATGAATATGCCTGCTAGATTTCAAGTTTGTAGATCTAATAGCTCAAAGTCGGGAATATTTTTCTACAATGCCCCTTAAGCCACCGTAATATTATTTAGAGATCTAGTTTCACTAAGCCCATTTTGTAAGGGATATCTACTCTATGAAAGGAATCTGTTTACAAAATTTCAAGACTGTTTGTGTAATAGTTTCACAAAATAGAAATAATTATATATAACGCCCCTTAATCTCCCGTAACGCCACCTTTGGGAGATTTATTTAAAAACAATTTTGTGTTGGATCAGTACTCAATGTAAGGAATCTGCTTTTTAAATTTAAAGTCTGTACGGATAATAGTGAGAAAATTGAAATAATGATCTGCACAACTCCCCTTTTTATAACCTTTTGGGGCTCAATTTTCAAACTCCGTTCTTAGCAGATCTCACTCCCTGAAAAGGAACATGCTTAGGGTTTCTTAGGTTAAAAAGTTCCTGAGATATCGTGATGAATGAGTCGCTTCTCTCCTTTATTTATATATAGATTTAATTAAGTTGCCAATGGCTGGTCTTTTTTGTCACACTCATCTGCTTAAATGGCAACAAGACACTTAACAAGACGTTAAAGCTCTCTAAAAAATTATTTTACTAGAGGAAACCTAGATATTTGTACACCTCTTCTTTTAAAACAATAGAATATTTTTAATGACGAAGGAACAATAAGTCCATTAACAACACACCTTGTTTAAAATATTGCAGGAAGGTTTATACTAACTTTAGCCCCTCACTAAGTGATATTTAAGGCGTTCGTACGGTATTCTAAACGTTAAAATCTTCGTCATTTTTTCATTAACTGAGACAGCAGTAATATGTTCTTGAACAAGTCTGCACGTGGAGTTTTTTTCTTTTGAAATGGTGTGGCCGTGTTATGTGGACTAGTAGTTGAGAGAGTGCCGAGTTTACGGGATTCAACTGAATCATAAAACAGTTTACAATAGTATGTATATAAAAATAATCGGCAAACATTTGACACAAATCCATTAAACCTAAATGCAGAAACAAAGGATTTTCTGCTTTGCTAAATAATTTGAGTCATAATTTCATTGTTCAACAGACATTTATTTTTCTAAGTGCAATTTCTACTGAAGAAAAATTAATTACATGGAAATTAAAATTTCTAATTTAATTTTTTTAAATTTAATTTCAGTACTTTTTAAATTAATTTCAAATGTATAATTTATTCCAATCTAAATTCGAGAATATATTTTCCAGCATCTCAGTTGCTCTTTCTTTAATAGTTTCATTATATGTTACCGCAAAAAGAAACGACTTTTTATTTTTAAACAAAAATGGCAAAAATTCATTAAAAAATAATATCGGACCGTTATTTTAATGTGGAAACCAAAATAAATAAGTAAGTACTATTAGTGAATAATAACTACAATTAATTCATTTGGAATTTCTTGGAAAATTTTTACTAAAACAATTTATACTATTAATGAAATGACTTCATATTGTTTTGGTATTTGACGTTATTCTAATATGTTTATATAGTCAAAATATTTTTAATCGTACACAATTTAATATTTCATACGTATCTATAATGCCCTTTTCTATGAAGGAAATCGATGGTGAGGAAGCATTCATTAACGTTGTCAGCACACCTCGTAATTTTGATGCAGGTTCAAGTGATGAGTACGACTTCTGAACTCTTTCAACGCGCCACCGGAAAGACTAAGAGCTTGAGTTGACTTAATGTGCATCAGTTCCTGTAAATGGTGGAAGTTCAGGGGTACTAGGTGGCCACAATAGCGTAGTGGTCAAGATCACGAACTCATGATTGGTGTGTCTCAAGAAATTGGTTCTAGTACCATTGAAGAACCCCGAGAAAAAGAGGTCGATGCGTGTTACTTATATCAAGGCTCAAAAGTCCTTCCATTGTCGTGATGTGGAAAAAATTAAATAGTGGTGACAGCACAGGTGTCGCCCTCGTCTTATATCAAGGTACAAAAACGAGGTTTGTCTCCAAATGTCATCACGCAGCATTTTTGTTTGATATTGATATTACTCCCACAGAGGAATTAGGGCTCTAATTCTTGACACATAGGCTAAGAATCTATGAACTTGGCCACTAGGCTACCGCTGCCACAAGAATCGATTACGTTAATGATTAAAAAAGGGAATCACAGGGTAGCGCGAGTACGTGATTGATCTAGTAAACATTAACGAAGCAATATATATGTACTGGAGGGCTTTTGCGAAGGATTTCGCAAGTTTGAAGTATGGTAAAGTAACGAGGACGACACTTGAACTGGTACCCCTCCTTCTCGGGTCTTCAGCGGTGCTAGGTTTCAACTCATGACACACCAGCCACGATTCCGTTGCCTTGACTACTAGGCTAACGCGACCTTCACTGAGTGGTGCATAGCGAATCAAAGTGCGAAAGCTGTGGTAACACCAACGTACAAGAACACACATAGATCTAGAATATTGTAAAGAAGAGTTATGATGTATTTTAAATATATAACTATATGTAGAGAGAATAATAGATTTCAAAATACATTCCAAATTTTTCATATAGTATTTAACCTACCAATGCTTCAAATATTTGAAAAAAGGAATTTCTTCAGTACGTGAGAAAATAATTTATCTGAATTTTAGTTATAGTATCTGAAATAGCGTATAAGATTGAAGTTTTTATAATCTAATCCATGCAGCAGAAAACGGATTTTAATAATAAATAACAATAAAGTAAAATAGAAAATGCTGTTATTTTACGGGCCCTGTAATTTTGAAACATGGTCAAGTGACGAGGATGACACCTGAGCTGGCAATCCACTCTCCTAATTACCACACCACACCAATGGGAGGACGTTGGAGTTCTTGTCAGATTTAAGATGCATCGCTCCCCTACACGGCAGGACTTTAGTGGTACTGGAATCGAACTCGTAACAAGCCAGGCACGATCCTATACCTTGACCAATTGGCTACCGTGGCCTCTAAATTATGAAGAAAAGAAAATGTTTAAGCGAAAGAAAATAAACTTTCGATTTTCTTCTTAAAATACTTCTATTGAAATTGTGCTCGAAAATGTTATTTTATCCGAAGCATATTCGAGTTCTTTACTGAACTTTGTTCTTAATACTAAAATGAGCTTAACTTCTTGATCTGTCTTAATGATAAAACCTCTAATGTCACGTGAATGTCAAAATTTAAATATATAAAGCGTTAAAAAAAAAGTCACCTAATTTGTCAATGGATTGATTGATTGAATATTAACGTCGCACTGTTCAGCGAGAAGATGAAGCCGCGGTAGCCGAGTGTATTGGTAGGCCGGTTCATGGCTTCGGGCTTTGTCACGAGTTCGAGCCAGTACCACTAAAGACCCGCCGTTTAGGGCAGCGATGCACGTTAAATTTTTCGAGAGCTGAAACATCCTCTCGTTGGTGTGGTGCTACGTTAATTTTCAATCAATCAATCAACTACACGGGGGCTTTTGGTGACGGACCACGTAATTTTGAACCATGGTCAAGTGACGTGGATGACACCTGAGCTGGCACCCCCATCTCCTACCTGGCACCGCCACCACACCAACGGAGGACGTTTCGCCTCGACAGATTTTGAATCGTAGTGCATCGCTGTTCTGGCCATTGTGGGTCTTTAGTGGTACTGGGCTCGAACTCGTGACTAGGCAAGCCACGATCTGTTACCTATTCCACTCGACTACCGCGGCCACGCCTAATTTGTTAAAAATATAATAGAGTACACAGTTAAGTTTCTATTTATTTCAATCTATCCGCAGTGAATAGTATAACGGGATTAAATATGGCTTTGGAGTTTCCTCTAGGATTACTTTTAGTAGAATTATATTTCACATCTTTATCTCTATTACTAATCTTTAAAGGGTTACTTTGAAATGGAGTGGCTTTGCCTTTACTTTGAAAAAGTTCTAGATATTTATTTCAAGTTTAGCAGTTTCTAGGGAAATAATGCGATTGCTAACTGCAAGCCATTTTCAAACCAAAGAAGCTCTCTAAAAATTATTATTTACCCAACCTTTTATATATAAAGCAATGTGTTCAATTTCTAATTAGGTTTACCTAGAGATAAATATAAATTTAGCTACGAATGCAGCTTCATGCCCAATAATTTAGAAGTACTTTAAAATGGATAAACCTAGTGTTTTTTTGTATTAAGAAGCAAACAAATAGTTTTTGTAATCAGCCTTTTTGCCTTTCATATTAAACAGAAGTAAACTTATAAATGATAAAACGTTTTGTTGAAAAGAAAAGTAAAAGCGAATTATATTAAACACATGGACAAAAGGTTTTAATGAAAAATTAATTGAAAAAGGAATAAAAGACATGCTATTTGTGCCAAACCTTTTTACAATTTAAAAAAGCAAAAAAGGTTACTGTAAATTAGCCATTTAAAAATACCAAAAATTATATTCATTAAAGAAAAAGCCTTATTTCAAATTTGCACAAGGTTTCCTTCAAATTTGGAGATTAAAAACATTTGCGTGTTCATACTAAAGAAAAGCCTTATTATTGTGAAATTTGCAAAGTTTCTCAAAATAAACCTAAAAATTCTTTTGCGTATTCTTTCAGAAAAAAGCCTATGTTTGGGGTTTGCAAAGGCTTTCACTCAGCTTGGTCATTTGAAAACCCATTTGCTTGTTCATACTAAAGAAAAGCCTTATATTTGTGAAATTTGCAACAAGGGTTTCTCTCAAAAGGGAGAACTAAAAATTCATTTGCGTATTCATACAGAAGAAAAGCCTTATGTTTGCCAAATTTGCAAAGGCTTTACTCAGCTTGGTCATTTGAAAACCCATTTCTTGTTCATACTAAAGAAAGCCTTATATTTTGGAAATTTGCAACAAGGGTTTTCTCAAAAGGGAGAACTAAAATCTATTTGCGTATTCATACAGAAGAAAACCCTTGTTGCAAATTTGCAGCAAGGGTTTCCTCGAAATATCTAAAAATTCTTTTTGCGTTCATACTAAAGAAAAGCCATATTATTGTGAAATTTGCGGCAAAGCTTTCTCTCAAAATAATAACCTAAAAATTCATTCGCGTATTCATTCAGAAAAAAAGCCTATAGTTGTGAAATTTGCAAAGGGCTTTCACTCAGCTTGGTCATTTGAAAACCCATTTGCTTGTTCATACTAAAGAAAAGCCTTATATTTGTGAAATTTGCAACAAGGGTTTCTCTCAAAAGGGAGAACTAAAAATTCATTTGCGTATTCATACAGAAGAAAAGCCTTATGTTTGTCAAATTTGCAGCAAGGCTTTCACTCAGCTTGGTCATTGAAAACCCATTTGCGTATTCATACTAAAGAAAAGCCTTATACTTGTGAAATTTGCAAAAAAGGCTTTTTTGACAGAAGTAATTTAAAAGGCATTTCCTTATTCACACTGAAGAAAAGCGTTATGTTTAGGAAATTTGCGGAAACTTTCTCTCAATATAATAATCTAAAAATTCATTTGCGTATTCATACAGAAGAAAAGCCTTATGTTTGAGAAATTTGTAGGAAGGCTTTCACTCAACTTGGTCATATGGAAACACATTTGCGTATCCATACTGAAGAAAAGTCTTCTACTTGAGAATTTTGCAACAAAGCTTACTCACGACCATGTTACTAAAAAAACCATTTGTGTATTCATACGTAGGAAAAGCCTTATTGTGTGAAAATTTATGAGAAAGCTTTTTCTCAGACATAACTTTAATGAATCATTTTCGTATTCATAACTAAGGAAGGATCTTAGGTTTCAGAAATTTACACAAGTGTTTCACTCAAGATTATAATTTCAAGAATATGCATAAGACAAATGCACTTATATTTCGAATTTTACGTTATAGAGTTTTTGATTATGCAATTATATTAGTTTTTGCGTATTTAAAAAAAGTGAAGTTTGTACCTGCATTATATATATATATATATGAATAATTACATCTCTTTTAGTGTTGCAGTATTTCTTACACATCGAATGATATATGCACCATCTTTATCAAAAAATATGACATAAAATCGTTTGCGGACATTTTTGAAGTTTAATTATTCAATTTTAATTGTTTGTCAATATGTTATAATCTTATATATTCTTTTTTAAGTACATTCATAAGTGTAGTTCATGTTCTATGATTATTTTATGTTCTTGTTTGTTTTAATTTCAGACGCTAACTTGCATTAATTTTTAATTTTTTTTCTTAAAGAAATTATTCAAATATGTTTTAACCTTGTTGAAAAAATTTTAAAAAACGTATAAAAAATATATTTTTTTTTCGTGAATTTTTTTGACTATCTGAAATTTAATATGGATAATATTCCACATATGAAGAAAGAACTTATTTTTTGTAGTGACAAAGTAATTAAAAATTGAATAAATGTTTCATCATATCCCAAAAAGCTGTTTTTTTGGAAAGGTTTGAAAATTTAAATTTTTTTAATTTTTTTTAGTAGGTGTACTGAGCCAAAGACATTCAAAAATTTTTGTGCAAATATAGAAAGAAACACTTTGATTGTTGTTTGACGATACTGTTTTTTTTTTAGGTATATAGAAGTTGTTTGTTTACGGGAAAAGTTTTTTTCTGTTTGGGAAACTTTTTCTTGTTTTTTTGCCCCGAAATTTTAAAAACAAAATTTTTCACAAGTAGAAACGGCATCATTACTTTAAAAGAATAACGGTACATTTAAAAAAAGCAGAAGAAAAAAATTTTTTTTAAAAAGATTTTAACAATGGTGGGGAGAAGAAATCTATTTAAATTTCCTATGGTAATCTAGTTTGAAAGTATTTTTAATTTTAAACCAAAAAACAGTTAATTATTTGCGTTAACTAAATTATAACACGTAGTTTGAAGTAATTAAAATCAAATAATTTTTTAAGCATTAAAGTTCTTTTACACCAAACCCTTCAATTTTTGAAAAAAGCATTCGTTTGGGGTTTGATACTTAAGAACTATGTCATTGACCCATGGCGAAAAATTTTAAAAAAACGTAGTCAAGAGTTTCTGGGTTTGCAACTACTAGTGGTTAACCGTTCTCGAACAAGTTCAACTCTAAAATTTGTTGTGTATATTGGGAATTTTTTAAAATTTTTTAAATTCTTTTTTTTTGTTGTGATAACATTTTTGACCTTTTATCTGCAGACACGAATGGTGGAATAATTTACCCGGGAAAAATTTTGGGAAATTTGGGCGAAATAAAACATATAGAAATTTTATAGATTTAGAATCGTAGATATGTTAATTTTTTGAGTAGGTGATTTAAAAAGAAAAACTCATGTATGGCCTAATTTTAAAAGCAATTCGGGGTTTTTCAGGCCACTTAAGGCTCTTTTTCCCTTAATAAAAAGAATAGGCAAAGAATTTGGAACATTTTTTTTTAGATATAAAAGAAATCAAAATTTAAATTTTATAGTCTTGTTTTACTATCCTTTAGACATCAAGGGATTTTTGGGCACTCCCCTTTTTTAACCCCAGGGATTTTAATTTTTTTTTGGTATAAAAAAGTGTTTCGCATTTTTTTATCTTATACAGTAATATTAATGGGTTTTGCCTTTTAAAGCATTTTATAAAAAAAAAAATATTCACGGGAAAATTTTGAAATTTTTTAAAAAACCATATTTTTAAAAGAAGAATGAATTATAATATTGCAAATTTCCCTAGAATATGGGAAAATTTTTTTGGGAAAAAAGTGTTTTGTTTAATTACAGCCTTTGTAATTTTTCCGAAAAAGCCCTTTAAAAAGTTTTTCATAATATTAATTGGGTTTTTTCACGGACTACCCCGAATTTCTTTAGTTATATTGAAAAGGGTTTAAAAAATTTAAATTGATTAGAACAAAAAAGTAATATAATTAATGTCCTGACTCCCTTTGGGGGTTTTAAAAAAAGAAAAAATGCAAATTTTTCAGTCTATCAAGTACGACCTTTTAAAAGCCTTTAGTTGAGGGGAAAAAATTTTTTTAAATTAAATTAAAAATTTAAAAAAAATATTTCTTTACGTTTTTTTATTCATAATTTTAGCGGGGTATGAAAAAATTTTTTTTTTATAAAATTTTTTTTATTTTATGGTTTGTAGAGTAGCAAATTAGAGAAGAGGGAAAAATAATCAGAATTTTGTTCTTTTTAAATCTGTTCAACCCTAAAGTTTAAAACTGATAGGGTTCAAATCTTTTTCTTGTTAATAAATAAATACAGATAACGAACAATTGGGTAAAACCTTTAAAACTTCAATTTTTTTTTTAACTTTTTTTCATGTTTTAAGTTGCATATTCAATTTTCCTTTTTTAATGTATTGTTTAAGTTTATATAACTAAATGTTTTTGCCAGTGCAAAAATATATTTTTTTTTTTAATTTTCCCTTAAGCTGTAAATTTTTTAAATATGATTTTATTCTTTTTTTTTCCCGCAATTTTAGTTCAAATTATTTAAAAGCGTTTCGATAGAACAAACCAAACATTAAATATATCTTTATAACTTTTCGACACACCAGGTAATATAGTTCTTAAGGGTATTTCATTTAATATTAGCTTTCGTTTAATTTTTTACTTCACTTTAACTGGAAAAGTCATTTAATTCTAAGGGAATGAAAAATATGTATAATCATTCGGAATTATGTTGTTATTTCTTATAGAAAAATTTTGTTCATTTCTTTTTTATTCTACAGAATTTTTTAAAAACAGGCAAAAAAATTTTTAAAAATATACTTAATTTGTTTTTTTTTCCCTTTTTTGGGTATTAATGTGTAGATGTTAATAAGTTATACATGGTTTTATCTAAATCATTATGAAAAAAGTTAATTTTTGTTACGTAATTCTCATATTTAAGAAAGACCTACTTTTGAGCCTTCTTTAAGTACTATTTTTTCAATTTTTTATTTTTTTTATTTTTAATTTTTGTGTCTTTTTTCTATTCTGTTTTGTTTTTTATGTATCTGTTGCACGTTTAATGGATATTCAAATACGTATTTTTATTTTAAATATAAAGTATTATATAATGTTTTGAAAATTTTGAATCAAATAGTAAATTTCTAGCACATTGTAAAAATAGCTACTAAATTTATATTACTAAGTAACCCGATTCGTTTATCGATGGAAGCATCTATAACATAAAGGTCATTTCCGGCATTGTTCTACCGTGGTTCAAGCGCAGTGGTAACTTAATAACTTCATGTAAAAAGTGCTGAAGCACATGAAAACGGTCGATGGTCCAAAGCTGCATTAGCATTAGCACCAAGGTAGTCAGCGCCGAGAGTTGAGCGTCTAGCCGATCAGAGACTTCATCTTACCCGAGATGATGTCTTTGATGGGCTAGATGCTCGACCCTAACTGCCTTGGTGTGAATGTGGCTTTAGTTTTCAAATCACCATATTGTGGATTTATCTAGAGGTAGATACCAGCTGAAGTGTCGTTCTCGTCACTTGATCATCATAATAGTTTTTTTTGCTTCAAAACTCGACGCGTTTAAACAATCAATCAAATTTTATGAAAAGATTTTGTCACTTTTTAGTCCATTAAATATTCAATGTACATTTTACTCCCCGTTTCATTATTTTTAAAAGAAAAATCAAGCAAACATAGTTGAGGGAAATAAGATACATGTTTAAATTTAAATTTAGTAATATTCCAAATTTAATCTGTAAAACTAGTGTTAGCCATTTAGATTTTTTCACTTAAATTAAGCTTTTGATTCAAAAATACACCCATACACAATATGCACTTTCCCAATTTCGAACATCCTATTCACTACTTTTGAGAAGACAATCTTGCAGGGATGAAACCTACAGGTTGATTCAATCATTTCTTTAAAACTATGATCATAAATTCGGGAAATGCAGTGTATCTGAAAAAGAAAAAAAAAATAGATTCGATAAAATAAGAAAAAATACCATTAAATCAGTATACTAAAATTATACGTGATCTATTCACGAAATGTAAATAAATTTATTTTATTCTCTTTAAACCACGTTTTGACAGCCAGGAATCATTGCATAAATCAATGAATCATAGTCCTGCAAAATTGCATATTCTGGAGTGTAAAAATATCATTGAGAAAGAGTGCAAGTAATTTTGAGAAGGAAAAACGATTCTTTTAAATGGAGGAATTACAATGTTGAACTTGAAGAAATCTTTCCAAACTAAAGGAATAGAATTTATATAACTCGATAGCTCAATGAATGCAGAATTTAGTATAGGCGTAGGCGTAAGTTTAGTGTTAGTGAAAATCTTTAGTTTAGTTATAATTTTATTTTCCTATGATCTCATGTGAGATAAACTTACAGAACAATTTAATCGATGCGTATTAATTAGTTCCGTATATATATTTTTAATTGCATTATTCAATCCTTATAAAATAGTAAAATTTGATTCCTAAAGTACATATAATTTACCACTACTAATTTTGGAAATTACTATAGTATATTAACACTAAATTTTTGAGGAATTCTTGTAGTTTTATTTTAATATTAACATATGGTTATGGTCTGCCTCAAGAAATAATCTATTTTTATACATTTATAAGCAAAATTAATCTTCAATTTGAACTAAAATTTTTATTGTTTTTAGAAACATTGCAGTCTTTTAAAGAAATAAAATTCTTGTATATAACAAGTTATAAGCTGAAAAATATCCTTCAGAGATTATTCTTTTTACAATTCCTGCTATTAGTTCACAATCTTCCTATATATATATCTTGTTCAAATTTTCAATCGTTAAAAAATACATTTTAAATCTCTCAATTGAGCTGAAATTTTATATACAGGATTATTTTGGATGACAATACGGTAATTTCACTTTAATTAATAAATATTATTTCATTAAAACTAATTATTCAAGGAATTACACAGATACAGTCACGTTGGACTCATTTGAGTCGATTTGTATAGAAAAGGTTTTTTTTCTTTTTTCTCACGTCTAAAAGCATTCAGCTTAGCTGAAAATTTGAATACACTGTTAATTGGAAGACAATACGATACTTTAATCATGATTAATAAAAATTATTCATTTGTTTTTGTTTGAAGTAGTGTGCATTTATATTATTTTGATATGTATTTAAAATTAATATAGAGATTTATAAGAAAAAACACAGATTTGAAGTAAAGGCATATAAAAATTGTAATAATTTAACTTATTTATAGTACAATTACAATAAAAAGTTCATAATTAGCAAAATTCAACATAAATTAACTAATTATTAAAGCTGAATTCATAAAAAAAATGAGAGTTAGTCCGCTAAAATTGTATCATTATTGCTAGTTTTAACTACACCCAGGCACGCACATACACAGACACAAATCTCTCTCTCTCTCTCTTCTATATATATATATATATATATATATATATATATATATATATATATATATATATATATATATATATATATATATATATATATATATATATATATATATATATATATAAAATTAAGTTATATAATATATATATATGATATGGAAATTATATATTGAATTTATGAAATGACTATTAACTATTCATTATATAAAGAATCATAAATCAGTACATTCAAATAAATTATATACATTTAATAGTGAAAGTATATTATTAGATTTGATAAAAATTATGATAATAGGAAAGTAAAGGCAAGTAAATGAGTTACATTAAATAAATAGGACATATCATTTGGATAGTGTAAGGTTTAATTAATGTATGTGAATTTGAAATTTGAGTTAATGAACAGAAAAGGCAATTGGTACATTAAGAAAGAATGCGATAAATCGAATTCCAATTCAAGATAATCTATTTCATTAAATACGGACCTTTGAGAGAGTAAAAGGAAAGAATATCGATGAGATTCTATCGAAACTAAAATAATGATTATCGGTAACTCACAGTTCATACGATTAACATCAAAGGATCATCATAAATACAGAGTATTGCAGAATAAACTGACATATACTCTTACAAGATGAAGTCCATTAAGAGTAAGTGAACTTCGGATGGATCCTTCTAGTAAAAGTTGTATAGTATCTTCAATAGAATGGAAAGAAGAGGCAATGTCAATTGGGTTAAGCGAAACATGCTGATCAAATTGTAGGACCATTCCACATTCGGAATAGATTGGTGCCACTATTCAAAGATATTGAAAGAATTGGGGTTATGGCTATCCAAAATGCCAAGAAAGTGAAACTGGACCGAGAGATATCTTCAGATTACAGAGGAATCAGAAAAGAATTCAACATTACAGAGTAATCTCACTTCACAGACCAAATCAACCGCGATCCTTCGGAATAATCAAAGATTGAAATGATCATCGATAGTCTAATCCACAAAAGTTGTCTGAAGTAATGAAAACCATCGCGTAAACTTTCCTTTACCGTTACACACCATAAGGTGCATTTAAAGTAGTGAGGTGCGCCTAAACTGGAATATCCCATTCAGTAAAATTGTATACGATATCCCTCTTCGAAGTGAGCCACGAACGCCAATAAAGGCTCTTCTAGAGACTTCACTGAGAGCAATTGTATACTCGCCTGACTGTTGTATACAACACAACGTGACAACCTAGAGTTACAGTGTGGGGTGGCATTCCAGTTGATTACTGGATGTTTGGTCATAACACGTTACACCCTTATAAATTTGCTATACCTTAAATATATTCCATGCCTTTCAGTTGCCCTTCATTTCATGAATCATTAAGCTTACATTTTCCGGCCGCACACGGCAAGATTCTTATTACTTGTCTTTGAGCTTCTCTAGAAAGCTCAATCGCTAACCCTGTGCCTAATAGAACACTTTTGACTCAGATGATCTGGAAAAGTTATGACTTTCCTTTGATAGTGCCTATTTAACCGCTCATCATTTAAAGACAGTTCCCTGAATTTCATGTGAATAAAAATAATTTCTTAAGAAAATGTGTAAAGAACAATTAGTTTTTCTTCTTTATACCGGTATATTCAAAATAAGTGTGACCAATTTGTAAGCATATAACTATTTATGATGAACTATGTGTTCGTGAAAGGTAAGACATGTGCTCTTATCTTTGGATAGTTTAATTGTTAATTTATGAGTTCAATAAAAATTCCTGCTTTAGAAATCGATATTAAAGTAATATCATATTATAATCGCTAATGTTACAATCTATAGTACAGCTTACTATTTAAGAAATAATAAAAGGAATAGCATATTTTTTTAAAAAAATATCAAATGTTAAATCATGTAATGGAAAAATTAATTTTTTTAAATATAATACACAGATTTTTCTCATTAGTATGGAACTGATATTTTTTCAAATAATATACGCAAAAGTAACACAATCCAATAAAATTTATCTATACTGTCTAGGATACCAGACAGCCTTGTGAACACCTTCAAAAAACTGATAATCTTTTTAAACTATGAACAAGATGAGAGTTTGTATTGTAATATAACATACTTAAAATGACTTTCCGTATTAACCAGCGCGCACCCCTAGTTAATTTTGCTTAGGATCTATTTTTTAAAAAAAATATGTTTTTGCTTTCTTTTTTTATGTTTATAGTTGTTGTTGTAAACATCACTAAAATTTTAATGAAGTCTCTGAATAAAGTTCATTTAAAAAAAAATCTACGAAAAGAGGTGTATTGTAAAATTAGTTTGTACGAAATAGGGTAATAAGAAAAGTTGATTCTGTTCAGTTAGATGGGTGAAGGTGATTAATCATAAAATCTTGTTACCCACAGATAAAATGCCTCTAACTCTATTGTTTTGGACATAGTTTTCCACATTGGTTGTATGGCAATTCAGCAAAATAAATAATAACTAAAAATGAGTTGTCTTTATTTGTACATACAGATTAATACGTTTCACGAGAAAACGCATAAACGAAATAATACAACGGTCCCGTCAAACTACTATGTGTTTTCACGCATTTTTTTCCCTCTTAACACAACACGAAAATCACTTAACACTAAAAAACACTTAATACAAAAAGATCACCCTTCTGGGGATGAACAAAATACAGAAAACAACATCCAGATTGGACTGTCCTAATTCATTATCGGAAGAAATCACTGCAGAAGATAATAATGTGTATGCAGCCCCAATTATGGTAGACAAAGACATTTTGGAATTAGTTCAAATAGCTGAAAAAATATCACATGATGCGATTTCGATGAAGAAAATGAAATGAATATTGCAACGCCTGTTCTCACATCATCCGAAATGAGGAACATCAGGAAAAAGATGCGCAGTTATTCACATAAACATTCAAATGTTCAAATGAATAACAAAAGGGAACAATTTCTTGACAATTGGATGCTAAAAAAGTCACTGCAAAGAAAGAAAAATATTAGATTATTTCCCAAAAACTAACAAAAAATGTTTTGTTTTTCAAAAAGCTTGAAAAATTTTGCATTAAACTTTATTAAGTTCTTGTGAATGTTTTGTTTCATTGATATTTACTAAATACATGCATATAGACATATCTATGTAAATAAAATGTACTTTAATTTTGTTAAATACATGTTTTTTTTTTTTTTTGCAATATTCTATAATAAAAAAATATTTCAGTCGTCATTGTTTCGTTCAATAATTTCTCTGTATTTTGTGTTGTCGAAAAAATACCATTTGGTGGATTTGCGTCCTGTTAACCAAAATGTATCACTATGTTTAGTTATTATTTATCAACGTCATATAATTGGTAAGCCTTTCAAGAATTTTAAACATTCTTTTATGAGTTGCAGTATTTTTAATAATCATCATAGAGAGAGAGAGGTATTAAATGACTGCTATAAAATCTTTGGCGATTAATTACTAATACATCTGTTGATTTGTATAACTAAAATTGTAATGTGGATATTAGACCTGGTCTACCTCACGCCCTCTAGTGTGACAAGAGCTCCCAGACTGCAATCTCCCGTATTTCCACTGTGTTATATCAAGTGTCTCTTATTCTCAAAGCCCACGAAGATCTTCGAGACAGTTATAGCTTAGTGTTTAGAGCATCCGAATCGAGAACGGAGGACCTGGATTCAATGCCACCAAATATCCTCCGAGTACTTAAGAAGTACGTGCTCGTTAAATCAGTGATTCCAAAATTT
>BMAV01021621.1:0-20852 GCA_019973955.1 Trichonephila inaurata madagascariensis
CGACTAATTCCAGATTTAGAGACTAAAAGATTAAGGTGCATCCCTAAAACCGAGAATAGGTTTGTTGTTGATACAAATAATGAAAAAAAATGTGCCTTTTATGTGAGAAAGGGTAGAGAGGGTGGGTTAACAATTTATTACCATAATATAAGTATAGTTTTTCTGAAAACGGAAATAAAAAAATTTAAAAAAAAAAAAAAAGACTTGTGTATGCTAAAAAAAAAGAATTATGTTCTAGCTGCTAAATATCTTTTATTTTTGTAAAGCAATATACGTTTAGAAGTGATGATACGAATTAACATTATATCAATACGTTTAAAAGGTGATAAATATATGTTCTAACTGCTAAATATTTTTTTTTTTTTTTTGATAAAGCAATACGTTTGAATGTGATTATACGAATTAACATTATAGCAATACGTTTAAGAGGTGATAATACGATTGGCATTTAATATTTCTTCTTAACAATCTTTTATTAGTTAGACATGTATGTATAGAGATGACATCTTTGAAACATAATGATGTGGGACTCATTCATGGCCCCGTAAGCAGGGAGAATAAATACCCTTCAGACTCGTTAATTAATATCCATTGAAGAGCAAGACTAATTCTAGCAGCCACGTAATTCTGGCTCCAAATATCAAACTCAAGAATAAATTCAACAATGAATAAATGATAGTTTTAAAAACTAAAAATACAGTTTTTTATTGTAGATTCAACTAAAAAATGAAAAATAAATTACAGTTTTAAAAAAATCCAAAAAAGTATGCTTTTATAGTGAATCGAACTAAAAAGTAAAAAAAAACAATTCTTAATATAAGAATAAAATGATTAACGAGAAAATTAATGTCATTGTGGTAAAAGCGTGTGGTGCTTTGTACTGCATTTTTACTCTAACTCAGCATTTCGGAATAGAACTCTAGTAAGGAATTATAACAAAATTAATATAGAGCACCCTACGCTTGTACCCCAATAACATTAATTTTTTCGTTAATCATTTTATTCTTATAGAAATAATAATTTTTTTTTTTACTTTTTAGTTCGATTCACTATAAAAGCGTGTTTTTTAGTTTTTTTTTTAAACTATAATTTATATACTTCTAAATTTTACGAAGACTTTAAATTCCCTTTCTAAAATATAATACTAAAGGAAATGATATTACATTTTTAACTTAGAAACTGACAATTTATCCATTCTTTATAAATAAAAACATGAAATTATACATGAAAAAGTATTTAAATGATGTAGTCTACTGACATCTTAAATAAGAAACTGTCAAATATAGTCTCAAAAAACTAATAACAAAGCATTATAAATGAAATTTTTCGTAACTGAGATCTACGTTTGTGGTAATCTCTAAATCAAAAAATAGATTTCTAAATGAATTTATAATTTGTAAATAATTTTCATGCTATATTCCTTTGATACTTTTTTATTCATCTCAAACGTCTATTATTCTAAGAACACATACAACATTTTCATAATTGCCCGATCAGTTTCAGCTGATAATAATTTTCATAAATTACAGATGTATTGGCAAACTGATTTTTTAAACTTAAAGAACTTAATTATTAGTAATAAATGATAATTGTACTTTTAAAGAAACAAAGTCCATTTGAAATATTGTGAATTCATGTTTTTAAATTATCAAGACTTTTGTATTATGTTCGTCTTATTAAGTCATGAGAATGTTCAACTTTGAAAAAGGTTCTGTGCCAAGTTAGGTAACCAATATACAGTTATCAAATGTAAAATGATTATTTTTTCAGTATGACATGTTGCACAATTGTCAAATTAATTTGCATTAATCGATTTGAAGAGGCAAATTTTTTTTAAGAACCAGCTTCTTAATTCTTTTCAAACAACACTTAAAATACAGATTAAAATTAACTTTTGGAAAAGCTAGTTATGTTGTAACGGGTATATTCATCTTCTTCCTATTAATCCTCTTGGAGAATAATGGCTTCTTTAAGTACTATTCTATTGAAAACTTTCCTCTGAAGAAGAAGAAGACGCGAATTATTCTAATCAAGGCTTGTATTTAAAGATTAACTTTCAGGATCCTGAGAGACAGCAGGTTAGAAGCTAAAAGGTAGCTGTTAGTGATTAACTTATAGCTAGTCGAGAGAGCTTCTCGTAGATTATTTGATGGAGGTGGAGGTAAGTGGTGTGTGTTGCCATCTGTCGTCCCTTCGGGGAATTTTGCTCAGCTAATTCGTACTGTCACCTGTATGGTGCTCAAGGCCTAGGCCAACGACAGGCGTACTTCTACCACCTTGCCACGATGAATTTCGTGGACCTCGATCTGAGTACGTCAGATAGATGACATTAGCCACAACAACAACATTTGATTAATATTTATGATTGACGATTTGGTCAATTACCTGTTTAAATTGGATTAGTGTCAGCTTGAATTAGATTAACTTAGAACTTATCTTCAAATATTTAGAAGGTGTATTGCCAGGACGTGCTCAGAGTAAGTGATCTAATTTATAATTAAATCATCAATTACCTTGTGTACCTCGCTATTACTCCCTTATTTATCTAAGATGCATTTCTTAACTTGGATTGTTAAAATTTGTTACGTTGTTGAGAATTGTTATTGAACTGATTTTGTTTTGACTATGGCTAATCTTCCATCTAACCCTCATACACTAACGGATGGGACATTCCATCCATTACAGTGTATTTCATTTTGATTGGGATAAAGTATTCTAGAATAGCTGTGTGAATCAAACTCTAATATATAATTCATTTGAAAAGAAATCCTTCAAAAAACACGTTGTATGTGAATTAACTTTTTTAATAATATAATTTTAATGAAACGAACATCTGATCATGAAAAGAAACCATTTGGTTTACAATAAGCATAAATATATAAGACAAAAAGTTATTTCATTTTGTGTATCTCTAATAATTAAGATGATTTGTATAAAATGTTTCCAGTTGTAGAAAAGCGAACTTTTTTAAGAATTTTTTTTAAAAAAGTATATGCTGATTTAAGAATCTAAATTGCGATGTAAGATATTTAAGCATCAATTACACAAACAATGAAAAACGTCTAACCAATATTTATTTTCAGTCATATTAAAAATAGTAAATAAAACATTTTGGATGTTAATTGGAAATAATTTGCTGATTAGTAAAATTTTTGGCATTTAAAGTTTTCTAAATTGATGCATTCATTTACATTAAAATTTTAAAAAAATATATCTTTCTGCCTTCCATTAACAATTTTGTATTCAGCATTTAAAGGGGGAAAATATAAAGGAGTTCAGAAAAAATAGAAAAGATGTATGTTTTGAAATAAATTAACATTCATGTTACGTTTCACTTCAAATTGGTTTAACATCGAGTACTACTTCATTATATAAAATTTACTTCAAAGATATTCTTTTCAAAAGCTTATCAACAAAACTGAATAAATATGCATAATTATCCCCCCAACAATAGCTCGCATTCGTTTTCGAATTCTCTTTCAAAAAAGGCACTCCATTTTTTTAGTTAAACGCAATAACTAGACTTTGAGTAAATGAAATTTAAAGGAAGTTATAAATTTTATTCACACTCGAGTTGCGTTTCTCTTCGAACAGCATAATCATATTATTACTCTGCTGCTTCTATTTATTTAACCACCCTTAAAATTCCTAACCCCAAACTAATGAATAATGTAAACCCATACGCGACGAAATCTTTTGCATTATGCAAAAGAACATACATTCAGCGGAACATGATCGCACTTAATAATGAACTTTTAGAAAACCACAATTTTTATAGCTCGGTTGGGGTTTGACCGGTGGTCAGTTATCACGCGATATTCACGTATTCACGAAGTACACGCGTGACGAACAGAGGTACACTGAAAAATGTAACCAGGAGAAAAACGACCCCGCCTTTAGCATTGAAGGCATTACATAGTGTTCATGCATGTGTACGCCATAGCTATTTGTTGTACTTGATTCAGCGTCATTTATTCAATTATTTATTAAATAAATAAAGATGACTTGAATTATGTTCCTTTTTTATCCTCCTTTATGATAGATGATAATTGGATACTAGATGTCCAAGAATTTGTAATGTCAGAAAAAAAATGTATGAGAAGGGATTATGCTTTCTTTCTTACAACTTATTGAAATAAACAAGAATAATCACTCATGAAATTTGCATAATTTCTTCTTAAAAGAAGTACTGATGGTTGCATTCAATCTCAATTAAAAAGTAATCCACAATAGCATGTCAAAGAATAGCAGAAACGAATTGTCAATGAAAAAATAAAATAAAATGAAAGTTTATGAAAAATGTTTCATATATATATATATATATATATATATATATACACATATGTGTGTTTATACGATGAATCTAAATTGTTCTTTACAAAAAAGAATGGGTGATAGCAACCATCCGAATGAGCAATAATTACCATGCTACATAGGATTGCATTCCATTTTGAGAGACAAACAAATAATATAAAAAAAATATTTTTTAAGTCAATTCCTACTTAGATCAACAACGAAAAATTTTATTTTAGCTACTTTTTATTAAATAGTTATAATTAATATAAATATGTATATACATAGGACAGAATCACAACATTAAGTGGTAATCAGTTTTTTTTAATTATCATTAAAGTATTGTATTGTCCTCTTAATTTTTCAGTCCAACTGAATGCTTTAACACGTGAGAAAAAAAAACCTTTTCAAGTTTTGACACAGGTCGCCAAAAGGGTCGCTAAGTCGCCAACGTGGCTGTATTTGTAATTCTTTAAATAATTAGTTTCAATCAATTAATTTTTATTAATTATAATTAAATTAGTGTATTGTCATCCCAAATGATCCTGTATATAAAATTTCAGCTCAATTGAGCGCTTTAAAATATATTTTATTAAGGATTGAAAATTCCACCAAGATAAATAAATAAATATACAAATATATAAATAAATAAATATACAGAAAGTGCGAGCTAATAGTGTGTGTTGTAAGTGTGTTTGTGTGTGTGTAGGAATTGAAAAAGAATAACATACTAGATTTACTACAGTGTTGGGAAAGCTGCTCAGTTTTAACTAGAATTTCTCAGGTAATATTTCTTACATAAAATAGTTTTTTTTTTTTTTAAAAAATGTGGTATATTTTTGAAGCCCAGTGGCTGAGTGTTAGTGTATCGTGCTTCTACGAAACAGGTTTGGGGTTCAAATACCGGGATGGGCAAGGTCGACTTAGTCTTTCATCCCTTCAGTGGTTCTAAAAATGAGTATCAAGCTTGCTTGTAACTGAACACTGGGGGTTTCACGTCAGACTAACCACTTGACCGAAACATCTGCACATGCACCCCAGAGCCTAAGGTAACGTAAACTTAAATAGGCACTGCAGGTCTTGCCCCTCATGAGCTGTGGCACCACTGAGTTCAGTTCAGTTCAGTACATATTGATCTATCATTTATTGCGTGAGAAATTACTAAAATTAGATATTAACGACTTAATAATATAAAACTATACAGCAAAGTATAACATTGCCATTCTCTGTGTCAATAAATTTCTTTTTAATTATCGAACTGTATTATTATGTTTGTATAACTCTTACTTCTTTATAACTAAATTAACAAAACATCTAAACCACAGATTCCCAAAGTGGGCATTGAAGACTTTTAAGGAGGGAGAGGTGCTACATTAAAATGTAATCAGTCAGTACATTAGTTAGAAAAGCATTATGTGTAATTCACATATCTCAGTATGATTTAACATATTTAACAGTAATTCAAAGGAATACAGTGACCTATTCACACTGCAATATTGCAAACTGAAAGAAAAGAAGACTGTAAGTTGATTCATGCTGAATTTAAAATACATAAAACTGATGATTAGGGATTAAGACTAATTTTAATTTGTACGCATAGCCAACTGTCATTAGCCGAGAGTATGATAAATAAGTGATAGAAATCATTCTCTCTCAAAGTAAATTGTTCAATAGGAAATGTTTTTGATTATAATATAAAATTATGTTACCTCATTATGTCTGAATCTAAGAAAAGAAATCAATAGTACAATACATAAAATATTTGAAATGTTCCTTTATTCAGTCTCTTACGAACAATCATTGTGTGGGTATACTATGTGGAAAAAAGTATTTTCAAATGAAGCAATGAATCCTCTTAGACAATAACGGTATTTAGAGGAAGTATCTGTTCCAATGAAATGCAAGCCGATATTAATATAGTCACTTATAAAATTTATCCGTAACGTGTGCAGCAAAGGAGGAATAATTGCTTTATTGTCAATATTTGGAAGTTATATACTCTAATTTGAAGGAGTGTTTGTAATATATTAACATAGACAGAGCTTCATGTTATTCAATTTTAAGTAAAGAATTTTCGTTTTTTTCCATCACTTACACACACTTTATTCACAACCAAAACACATAACATTGAGAACAAATAGTAGTATAACATCATATTATCACATGTTAATATTAAATAACATTTGATTCGATAATCATAAATCAATATAAAAATTATTATTGAAAAAAGAAATAATTAATTACGTCTTTCTTAACTGTTAAATGTGTGGCCCAAATTGCCTCACGAGTAATTTACAGATATGTAGATGAATCATTGTATATTAAAAGTATTATAAATTACATAGTAATATTTATGATAAAAGAGATGCTGTTAATTTTAACATTCTTAAAGCGCCATACTCTGAAATTCCTTTTAGTCTACATCTGCTAATCTACTCCTGATTGTTTTTGAACTGACAGAAACACCAGCATCACTCCTATTACTTCTGATGGATGTCCATGAATTCTTTTATTTCTGAAACATAGTATTTTTGTTCTTCTGTCATCAACAGATGTGGTGCACCTTTTTTTACATTTTCCTGCTTTTTTTTATTAAACTTGTCTCCTGACAGGTTAAAATAAACTTTCAGTGTCCAAATGTAGTCACTGAACTACCCACATGCTATGTAATTTTAAAAAGGAAATACCACTTTCTCGTCACACATGTGTCCAATCTACTCTTTTATTTGATATCATTGCTTTTTGATTAAATATCATTGTTATCCTGGCTAGGAAACAGTCCTGACAGCAATCTATCGAAAACTTGCGGCATTGTTTGAAAACTCTTGACCGAATGAGTTACCCAAGAAAAAAAAGGAACTAATTGTGGATATAATTGTTTCCTGGCATCATGTAATAACGAAGAAAGAGCTTAAAACTATTTTCAGCTCAATGGAACATCAATGTGAAACTGTAAGAAAGAATAAAGGCAACCTCACTAAGATGTGATAACTCACTACTATCATCAGTATCTAATGTATATCATCAGTAATTGCAGCATAACAGTTTTTGCATTGCAAATATTTAAATCTTCTCTTTTTGTATTGAATTCAGTATTAAATTTACTTTAAAACGATATAAAATACTTAGTATTTTGTGCAACTTACAATTTTCTATATACATGTGTAACGTCGTCAGTAGTTAGAAAACAAGAAAATTTGTCACAGCCTCATTTTAAAATTAAACAGTATTTAATAGCTTCATATGTTATTAAAATGTTCATTAACTATGCCAAGCCGGGCGGACAGTCTTTTTCACTGGAGGTCAATCCTTATTCCGAAAGGCACTCGACAATCCCTTGCTTTTCCGGGCTCCTCTCCAGTTTACTCCGTGGCTCTCTGCTTCCATCCAGGGCTCCGTCCGTCTCACTCCAGGGCTCTATCTCCAAGTTTCTTCTCCGTCCGTTCAAATCTTTTCCAAGTTCCCACCTCTCCGTCCTTTCTCTTCGAAAATCACCCCTTTTAAACACCAGGGGCGGGTCCACCACACGCCCCTCGACTTCCTCATTGGCAGGTCAAAAAAAAGGTCTGCCCTCGTCCCCGGGCCACTTTCGTCTCCCATTTGCTCGGCAAACACAAACACATTCCTCGTCTGTCTGGAATCCAAGGGCGCTATAATTCTCATCCAACTTCTGAAATTTCCATTCATCTCACACCTGGGCCTCATAGCCCTATTCTCTAGGCACAGGCATTCTTTAGCCATTGTAAATTCCAGACCCGATGTCTGCGCTTGTCCGAGGCCAAACAACAAACAATGACCCCATGGCCACCTGCTCTTGTCACCCAACGTTTGTCTTGGGCCATAAACCTTCGCTTGAAAAGAGGGGTGGGATTCTCCCCAATCGAAGACGTCACAACATATATACAAACTTCAAAAACATAATTTAAAAAAGTGTCCACAATTTTAGCCATCACTGTATAGATATAATTATAAAAGAATAATGATAATTATATAAATGTTATATACTAGGCTAGTGTTAGAATATTATCCACATAAATAAAATAAATGCGATTCACTCACACACTCATTACGATATCTCAGAAACTATTCGACAGAAAGACTTAAAATTTTGAGGTTATGGTTCTTTTAAGGAATAAAAATTTATTAAAGATGAATCTTATGGAAATCGCCTCCCAAGGAAGGCTGTGGAGACATCACAAGGGAAAATTCCTGTTTTTGAAATATAAGATCTGCAGACTTAAAATTTGCTCATTATGTTTCTTTTGTTAAGAAAAGATCTACTAATAACAGGTTTCAAGGAAATTGACTTACAAGGGTGATTTAATAAACAAATACTCGATTTTGAGCTAAAAGTCTACAAATTTTATGACGATATTCCTTTTACTGAATAGAGATCCGCTAAGAACATTTTTGAGGGAAATCGACTTCCAAGATGGGTTGCGGGGGCGTTATAGATTACAAATAAATTCTCGTTTTTGAACTATAAGAAACATTTCTTTTGCTGCTGTTGATTTTGAATAGAGATCTGCTGAGAATGGATTTTGCGGAAATGGACTTGAAAGCATTGCGGGGGAGTAAATGATAAAAGTGCTTCGTTTTAGAAAATCAAGCCCGGACGTTTTTAAATCAAAAGGTAAAATCTATAAAAATATATTTTAGTACATCAAAAGCTTAATGGTAGGGATTAAATAAAGTAATAATATATATATATATATAGACCAATTCTCTACAAACAAGAGATAACATCCAAACAATAACATTCGACAAGCACACAGACAACAGGAAAATCACACAATGAAGGACAAAAGAGTAATCGAGATTATAAATATAAAATGGATGCTGCAGTGTTATGAACATTACTGACTTAGGACAGCTATTATATAAAAAATAATTTATATGAAAGTGGGGTTGAACATGTTTTTTGGCCAGCCAACCTTCCCCCTTTTTTTGTAAATAACACTGAGCAAAAACCAATAGGAAATAATGGATAGGAATATCTAAATCCATTACAAGATAGAGGTAACTTACCTAAAAATTGCACTTACAAATACAAAGCCCACGCTAAATCTGAGTGCAAACATTAATTTGTTGGCAGATTCTATACCCTAATACAGATTTAAATCAAAATAATATATTATGTTTATATATAATATATATTATATCAAAAATATATAATATATATATATATATATATATATATATATATATATATATTGCGTTTTTTATATTATACGAAAGTGGAGAGGTATGAGCAAAATATAGGAGTGGTAATTGTTGTATTAAATATGAGAGAAAAATCGTTCAAAAATTGTGAATTGAATTATTGATAGGATATTCTTTGGCGAGTTTTTAATAATTTACGCTTTTCATTTTTGAACATACTGGGTTTTTAATTTGAACTTTCGGATTTTAGACATTTGTCCTACCTATACAACTATTTTAACGATGGGTGCATCATCGTTGGTGTTCGATGGTTTACTTATATTTTGCACTTAATTGTTTTAGAATTTTAATATTTTAGTGTTATAATATCTTTCAGAATGCAATGGCGAATAGTTTAATTTTTCAAGTTTAATGGTTTAATTTTAACTTTTTAGTTTTTAATTTTTAAATTTTTGAGAATTGGATATTTTCCGATTAACTTACCAAGTTGCAATAGGGAGAAGGTTGGTGCCATCAAACTAGTTTAACCCCACTTATCGGTCCTAAGTCCGAGGTTGCACTTGGATATTTTATAATTTTGTATCTTATAATTTTTAAATTTTTTTTGAAAACGTTGGAATTTTTTCTTCTATATTCGCCATTAATATTTTGAAATGGGATTTAATATTATATGATTCATATAATTTCAATTTTTTAATTGATTATTAAGTTGTGATTAAATTGTATATATTTAAATATATATATGTAAGGATAATTAAATTAGATTAAAAATTAAATTCCCTATCTAGCAATTCATTTTTATATTTTCTCCTCACCTTGTCAAGTATAAAACTAATCACCCATTTATTTCTTCCGAACATATGGCCTTGCCAATAAACATGTCTAATTCCAGATCATTATACTTAATCGCCTTATATGTCAGCATTAACTTTCAATAGCACTCATGAACGCCGAGATCGGTGTTTTAAGTTTTTAACCCACTTAAGATTTTTCGGTGGCGTGCTTTTTTCCTCTCTGCTATTTGCGTTAGATGATGTCTAACTTTGATCAAATAAAGACCTTTATTAATTCTAAGTCTGTTTCTGACTCTAAAATCATGTAATATATATATATATATATATATATATTTAAGTATATATATATATATATATATATATATATATATTACATAAATATCGTAATATCAATGGAATAGTTTTATGAAATTATGCATTATGATTTTCAAGTATACAGTAAGGTAGAGAGAAAAAAATTCAAATATGTATTTTTCAGTCGGAATAACATAGAAAAAGTTGCGAGTGATGTAAAAAAATAAATTGGAATAAGAAACAAAAAAAAAGGTAAAAAATTCTAATTCTATAAGGTTTTTCGATTGAAAAAAATGTTTATTTTCATATAAGTTACTAAAGTGAAAATACTTTAAAATTTACGAAAAAAAGCAACATTTTGACAATTTAGTAAATTTTTAAAAAAATCATCATTCTTTTATTAAAATGAGTTCTGTTCAAAATGTGTAAGTAAAATATTTAAGAGTTTATAAATATGTTTGTACTTATTTTAATTATATATATATATATATATGTTTATTAATAATTTTAATACTATAATTATGTTTATTTATAATTAAATGAAACGTTTCATTGTTTTTATCAATGTTTCTAGAAGTGCCCTTATATGTGATTTCACTGAAAGCTTTTGCTCTATAGATCCTAATCCAAAGTTTTTTTTTTCTTCTTTTTGACGTAGACTGCTTTTATTTGGAATTAACATATTTGATTCAAATGAATAGAGAAAATAAAAATTTTCCTTATGTAGTCCATTGCAAGGTAAGAGATTTTTTAAAAAAATAACATTAAAAAAATAAGGAAGCAAATTTTTTAAGAAAAATAGCGGTAATCTACTATTTTCCAAAATATTTAGAAGCTTTTTGTGATTGAAAGATATCAGGCTTAAAGGGATTTTTTTTTTGTCATTTAAGTCTGTACCAATCACAGCTTTATATAGCTTTTGAGACTCAAAAATGTAAATTTGAAATGTTTCGCAACAGCCTAATCCATCGTTTGCGATCTTTACATACGTTACATTTAAAGATGTAGCAACAGAATAAATCGAGATATGATAAAAAAAATACATAACATGCTATACTCGATTATGTTACTTGTTTCTATTTACATTAAAAATAATCCAATGGCATTAATGAAGATAACTGTTATAATGGCGAAAAGACATTGAAATTTTTGCCTACAGAAGTGGATGATAATTCGAAAAAGTTTGAGAACCTATGGTCTGAATAAAATAAAAGTTATGTGTGCAAGTCAAATTTAAGAACAGTTTATGCGGAATATAAATTATGGCTTCCGATTACTTTTATTGGTTAAAAAAGGAATACAGATAAAATCTATTTTTATAAAATCTCAGTAAACATTTCTCCTAAAATACTATTTAATGAATTCATATTTATACTTCACCGATTGTGCATAAATCAAAAATTAAAAATGCCTTAAATCTATCAACATCTTCAACTGATGAATGGAATAAATCATTATCTAGAAACTTTAGCTCATTTTAATAATGGACGACAGTGGCTCTAGGAATGGGAGACGTATTCTGTTAAACAAGATATTTATATTAATCAGCATATTCCCATTTCAATAAAGGTAAAACTTAAAGATATTTAAAATTCAAAGATTAATATATTCAAATACATGCCATATAAAAGTTTTATTTTATAATAATATGCCTATGAAACTGAGTAAAAGCTTAATGTATATGTTTTTGATTTAATGTCTGGAATTTTCTATGAAGTTATATGCTATAGCTAATCGTAGAACTCTTGGTTGTTTAAAATTGGTTTAATTAAAATCTACCGAATGAATTACATTACATTAAAATTAATAATTCATTAAAATAGATATATCATAGATTTAAATATATCGTTTCTTTCCTGAAAATGTTCTATAAAATATTGCAAGAATCATCATTATCCATATAGTTCATTAATTATTTTATTAAGGTATTATAGTCTTAGGATTAAAGGATAAAATAATCACCAAATTTATTTTTAGTACAAAATAGTGGTTGGAATATTTTATGGTGGAATTTTTTTTAATATTAAATTTTTGTGTAAATCGTTTGTAATAGTTATAATTCTATAATTGCAATAGATTCTTGTAAATAAATCGTTTGCTTTATTCTTTATACAATAACTCTTTCCGCTAATGATGATTCTTATAATAAAATTTGTGAAAAATAATAATATTAGGTATATGTGCGTATTATATATATATATGATTTCGCCAAACGAAAGAAGTCGCCAAATGAAGTCACTGTTATTTATCCTGTGTTCGAAGGATTAAGAGGACAGTTTCCACTATTGGCTGTATATCACAGCATTTGGCGACTTCTGATTATTGAACGAAATTTTTCAAAGGTATAATACGCAAATGCTTTATTTTTATAGTTTACCTTTAGTCTCTTGGAGTTTGTAATTATGATTGTGTGATCTGCATCTTGTTGCTGTAGTGTTTGTATATGAAAGGTTGTGATTTTTATTCGGAAAGAAGTTTGCGGAAAATTAAATAAAATGGATTAATTTGATTCTTAGGAAAACTAATGGAGAACTTGAACGATTAAAAGAAACTTTTTAAGAAAAAATAAAATTGATTCGGAAAAAAACCCCGCATCAACGAAAAATGAGAAAAGTATTGATTTGGCGAGAAATTGCCGGAGATATATGGATCCGGATAAACGTGAACGTGATAATAGGCGAAATAAAACTCGTTATTCAAAAATGCATCATTCTGATTTAAAAGTAAGAGAAAAAAAAAGTTGCTTAAGGGGCTGAATCTATGTTCTTTGAAAAGCATTCAATAGAAGAATTTTCTTAAAATTTTTTTTTGCTTAGCTTAGAAAAATACAGATTCACACGTCGGGGCTATCTTAAATACGTTTATGTCTGTTGCCAACGTCTACTTTATGCAACCCAGTTTTCTGAATAAACTATTTCGAATTTTTTTTCTTGCATTTATTTGAAATATATATATATATTCTTATTTCACAATAAAGCGAAAAAAGTATGCAGTTACCAAATGTTTGTAAATTTTAAGGGCACTATATGATACATGAATAAATGTGGTTTAAATTATCTTAAATAAACTTCATAATATTTGGAATTATGTCAAATAAATATCTGCAATGCGCACTTTTTTGATGATTTCGACATTTTGACTTCTATGACTAGTTCACGAACCAAATTTTCGAATAAAATGCTGCTATGTGACTCTAAGCATTATGCATTGATCTGCGGTCGCTAAAAGCATGCTATGAGTATCAGCCATAATATTGTCAAATAACAATATCTAAAAGTCTCAAATCTCAAAGCTATACTTTTTGTACATAGCAGATATTGGTTTGACAATGGTAATGTGTGGAAAACCCTTAGTTATGTGGTTGCTAAAGCAAGAAATTTGAGACGTGCTTATTAAATTCAGATTCTATTGTGTGGTACCTGTATTTTAATTGAAATGAAAATAAGGAAAGTGAAACATTATTAACTAGTCTTTGTGGCTTAGAATTATGGGATCAAAAATATCCGCTTGTCTTAAATAGGTTAGAGCGATATGCTGAATTATTATTTAGGGTCATTTACAAGCCTTTTAAATTGCTAAGTGTTGTTTCCTGACAAATTTCAATGGACAATTTGAAGAAAGTCAACACAGAACTTGACGCTCGTTTTCTATAACCGTCTGTTTGTAAACGTAATAGTTTATATAGGCGTCTATCTATACGTAATTTCTGAGCTACTAATGTGTTGAATGTCCTATGGCAGTGCTTCTCGAATTTTCATTGCGCTCTCCCCCTCCATACAATAATAATGTATTGATTTCAATAACAATATACATTGACGCTAAAGCTACAATACGACTTTAATTATAAACTGTACAAATGATCAAGTATTAAATTTTATATATAATTTTAAGATATGTGCATAGGGTCACTAGTAATTATTAAACTTGTTCTTAGCTTAGTATTGTTAAATTAATTATGAAATACATTGTGCGATACTGATATTTTTATAAATGTATTATATCGGTATAAATACAAATTTTATTTTCTATTATGTCAGAATATATATTGTTTTGCTTCCTTTTACTTAATTAATATTTTTTTTTTTTAAAATATAATCTTTTGTCTTCTACTTTTCGATATACTCGCGCCCCCTTGTAGTGTTATCAGGCCTCCTTAGGGGGCGCACCCTACAGTTTGATTGACTCTGACCTTTGTCGAATGTGTTTAATCTCTGATGTCTTCCAGACGTTGAGTGATAACTAAATGTATTTGTTTTAATAAGTATTGTTCTTTTTTTCTTAAAAATATACTGAGCTTCAAACAATTGATATAGTTCATCTTAAATCAGTCATTTGTAATGTTCATATGCTTATTTTTAATTGCTTTATTATATAATCATCTAATGTTAATGAAAAGATGGTATACACAAAATTTGAGAAGAAAAATTATATTTGTGCATTCTGAAAACCTTAAAGTATAATACATACTTTTTTTATCTATTCCTTCTACAATCCAAATCACTTGATTCTTAATAGATAAGAATTGTAATGAATAATATTTCGTTAATACTTATACTTGAAGAAAGTTTAGCACAATACGTAAATGATTGCGTAATATTTATGGGACAAACACATGACCCTACAGATGCTTGTGAAGTTCTTCTGTTTACATAAAACACATATTAAACTCTTTACTTAAATAAACCATTAAATTGATTAATATCTGTGATATAGAGCTATAAAGAATTCAAATGGTTAAGTTCAAAAATTCTCTATTTAGCTTTTCAATTGAAATATTTTTTGAAAGATTGCTTAGAGTTTATGAGGATCAAAATCACTCATGATTTGCTGGTTGGAAGCATCGCGCGTATTATTTTTATCTATTAAAAAAAAATCCCCCACTCGATATATCTCAAAAATAGTATTTTAAATCTTCTTAATCCATAATAATATTTACGAAGTTTACAATAATGGGTCAAAAAATAGAAGCACTCTTTTCTCAAACTTCATTTAACTGATGAAGATGTTTCCTGAGGTAATAACCGGATTTGCTGATAAAAACTGCTCCTAATCAGAAGCACCGGTGAGAGTTGGAAATCGTCTGCTCCTTGGAGAAACAAGATATACGATTGCCTCTGAGTGTCAGTAAGGGGCAATACCAGCCCCTAAGAAGGCATAAACAATCTTGGCTTTAACAACAGTGTTTTGAATATGGTAGGTATATATAAGCCAAGAGTAGTGGCTGTCAGTCTCTTTCGTACGAAATATATTCCTGACGACTAGTTCACATTATGTGCAGCAAAGGAACTGCAACGCAAATAAGTGCAACGCAATACAACTATGGATCTTAACAAAATATAGCAGTGGGTTCTGCTAGACATATTTCGAAATTAATCGGTTTTAATAACCAGAGACCATTAACCAGTTTCAATAACCGTTCTTTGATTTTATTGCAAAACATAAGAAAGTGGTTTTTGCTAGCTACATAATGCTAAATCAAACACTTGAAGAATGGACGATGATGTGTGCTTTGCCGAGTTAATATTTCTTTTCCAAGATGTTGATGGTAGAGCCCATGTGTGATGATGAAGCCCGAAGCTAACTATCCGAATTGTTACGGTACAACTCTTCAAGCAATTGGTAGCGGAATAACTGACTAGTGAGCCTTTTTAGGTATACTTTTATAATCAGTTGTATTAGAAGCATTAGCCAAAGCCAGCATTAACCGCCACATTGTTACTGGCCATTTAAACGCGTTTATGGCCATACGTTTCCTGATTACCATGGATATTTAAAAGGGAAAAAGGCACTCTGTTAACAAGATAGAATTATATAAAATTGACTTAAGGAATATGATTCAATTTCAATTCCTTAATGGTTCTCTTAGTCAGCTTACCTGAACCCAATGGAATATTTATGGGATGAAATTAAAGAAATCTGTATATAGCTCAGAAACAACACCCCTTCTAAATTCAGAGAATTAAGAGCTGGTATATTGTTAGCTCACATTAACATATTCTTTCTCAAAGGTTAATCAGTTTATATATGAAATTAATTTATGAGTCAATTTCGTCAATTCCTAGAAGAATATCTCATGTCATCCATAGCAGAAAAGATCCTACATAAGATTATTGGAGAGGAGAGCATTCCCGGTTGTGTTGTTTTTTTGCCATTGAGTGTGTGTTTTGAAATACCTGACATAATTCGATTTAACACAAAAATGAAAAAAATGTCAATGTTTAATGCCTTTCATTATGGTTTACTTAGGATATCTTGTAATAATTTTTTCAGAAAAATACCTTACACTTTAGGATGTAATTAAAATTTGTAAGTCAGGCTATTTAATAAAAGCATGACAATACATATTTTTAAAGAACCGTTTTAAGAAAATATTTCGAAGCATAAGAAGCAACTACTTTTCGAGGGAAAAAAAAGGAAAAAAGCATAAGTTTTTAATACAAATAGGGAATTGAACACCAACCAATTGAATGAATAACCAACTGCTTTTATATTTTTCCATTCAATCTTACACCAGTAGAATTATTTAAAAAAAAATCATTCTTTAGAGAAAAAAATGTTAAAAACTTATTTTTAACCCGAAGAGTAATATTAATTCAATGTTCAAACTGCATTCAACTTTCATTGGAAAAATTTTTCAAGGCTTAGTATTTTACTTTCAATAGAAAAATAAAACTTACAATAAACGACAAAACGCGTTTTAAAAAGAGTTTGGTTTTTGAGAAAATAAATTGAATTACTTCCATTAAAATCGAGTTCTTCGATGGCTTTGATATTTGTTTTTTGTTTGTGCATTCCAAATAAGTTTTTAAATAAATGGATAATAGTTCTTAAGCAGAATTCTTACTTTATATATTTAAAAAAAAAAGCATGTTTCTTTAAACATGAGTCGATGAATCTATTTTTTACGTATTAACTATATTTATAATTAATCATATTTTGCGTAACACACATTTCAGTTATTGTATGGAATAATAATCACCTGTTATGTATTATATACGTATAATGAAGAATTCGTTCGTGTATCGGTACAGAAAACAAAAAAACATTTTATGAATACATAGTCACGCATGGGTTAATACACTTTAATTAAATAAATAAAATGTCTAAATGTTAAAATTAAAAAAAAAATAGCAGGATATATTAAATTTAAAATATTTGTTACATTTTTTTTTTTTTTTGAAGCTTTATATATATTGATAAGGTTCGAGACTCTTTTAACTGAAACAATAAACATATTGCCTTAATATTATTGCTATATACAGACACAAAGGCTATATTATCTTTCATAAAATAGATGATGTACTCAGCAGGGTTTTTTTTTTTTTTAAATTTTTAAAGTAAACTGAAACTGCGCTTGTTTTTTCTAAGAATGATTGTTGGATTACTTGTAATCAATTGTTAGTTTTTTTTACAAATAGCTTGCTTTCATTCCCCTAATAATTATATAATAATAGTATGAATCATTTATTTTTCACTTTACTAAACAATATAAAGACAAAAGTTTTATTCTGAGTAATAATATGAAGCGTGTATATATCCATACAATTGTAATACGAAAATAATAATTGATCTTTAATGCATATATTGATAAAAACAAAAATCTTGGTTAAATCATACAGGTTTAAGGTATATTGTAATGGTAAGTTAATACTTCCGAAGCCGTGATTTTACTAAAGGGTATAAATTAATATTTGTTATGATATTTAGTGTCATTTAGATTTTATACATGCATAAAATTGTTTTAAGAATATTACTATAAAAATTGTTTAAATGCAATAGTTTGGCAAAAAATGAACAAAGAATTATATATTTCTAAAACATTTTCCTTTTATGGAAAATGCATCTATAATGATAATATTTAGCATATATGTAGCTCTGACCTCTGTACAGAGTTTGAACCAGGATTTTTGAACCATATAACTTAGAAGTGGATTTATCTATATTTTAGTACAACAGAGTGTGGAGAAGTTTTAAGGAAAAAAACCCGATAATTATTTCTATTGGTAGTGTGACGAAGCATATCTCTTCCCCCTATTTTCCAACAGATCCCTTGCCGACAGGAGTTGCGAAAATTCCAGGCATTTCCTTCATTGCTGGGAAGGAATTTCGTAACTGGGTAGTCGAGTTTCGGCACCTTTTCCCCAGCTGACCGGACTGTCAAAAAAAGGCGACTTATCATTGAATATTCATTTTCCCACAACTCATTGACGACGGCGCGTCTGAGAACGTACAAGGTGCACCCAGCCTCGGCGCTTCTTTGAGACTAGTGAACAGGAAATGAGAATGATTTGGCGCGGCAGAAGGGTAAGAGATCAAGGGAGATGAGACCGGAAGGCGGCAGAAGAACGAGAGGGATTGAGGCCGACAAAGAGATGAGAGGTGGATGACGAGGAGAAAGAGAGATGATATAAAGAGGGCGAGAGAGTCCGGAAAAAAAGACTGGATTTTTGAAGGGAGCCATTTGGACGTCCCTTGAGCAATAGGAAGAGCGATAACGAGCCCGCGAAGTACAGCGGTCTCCTGGCTTGGAAGATTCAGGGAACGGGAGAGAGTACGAAAAAGACTCGAAGTGATTACGGACCAGCCCGCGAAGTACAGAGGTCTACTGGCTTGGAAAATCAGGGAAAGGGAGAGAGTGCGAAAGAGACTCGAAATCGTTATGGACCCTTTTGTTATTGAACTGTAAAAGAATATACCATTTTGTTTATTTATTTATTTTTTTTTTTATGAATTTCATATTGAAATAAATAGTTATCCAAGAGCTGAGTGAAATCATTACAGTAGTAAATTTTAAAATAATGTGAATTTTTCAAAACTCCTAGTTCAGACTCTCTCTGAGGAAGTTTTTTCTTTATATAAGCAAAATATTATTATTACAGAAACATTTTTCATTAAAGGAGAATATTCTGAAAATAGGTAATTCTAAGTTCATTTTTTTATTGCCAAAATATTGAATTTAAACAATATTTATTGTAATAATATTCGTAAAACATTTTTTTTTTCATGTAACCTAATCTATGTGACACTAAATGTGAAAATTATCCATTTATACGCTTTTTTTAAATCACGGTTCCAAACGTAGCCGAAAACCTTAATTTGGACTTCTGCTATACAGGTAAAATTTTAAAAAGAGTTGTGTGAGTTACATACGTATCTTAAAACAAGTTTTATGGGTTTTATTTGATTTGATTCATGTCCTTTTGAGGTAACACGAGGACTATTGACAACGGACCTCGACATTTTGAGCCTCGGTCCAGTGACGAGGACGACACTTGAGCTGTGCCTCCTCTCCCAACTGTCAATCCATGCCAGGGGATGAAGTTTGAGTCTCGGCATAAATAACGTGCATCAGCTCTTCTTCAATGTGGGTCTTCAATGGTTCTGGGTTACGAACCAATGACTCAACATCTCTGGCCACAAATTCGCGACCACGAACAATCAGCAGGCTCAAAAATCTTAGAATGGTTTATTATGGTTAAATATATATAATTAGTTAATTATTTTTAATTTTGTTTATATTTTATCCGATACCCAAATTAGCTAACAGTTGACCCAAAAATCTATGCAGAACTATTTTTAGTTTAATTTACGGTATCAGAACACGTTCGGACTGCTTTTTTAAAAAAAAATAGCTCACTAAAACATTATAAATGCTTTTTTAGGAATCTGTATCAATAATTACTAATATTTAACTAACAATACCTAAAAAAAATCTAAGTTTTACAAAAAATCCCAATTATATGTGAAATTTTCGCAACATTTTTGAAACACTTCAAAGCAATTAGAGAAAAAAAAGGACAGAACTTATATAAGTAAAAGTATTACTAAAATAAATTAGATGTATTTATCTAGAAAATGTGCTAAAATTTTAACGTTTTGTTAACATTAAAAAAAATTAGAGCACATTGAGTTAATATTATAAGAAATGTGACATTCTTTTTGAGACTATTATTTAAATAACAGAGCATCACTGAAAAATATTCATAAAGTAAGAAATATTTTAGTACATTAACTAAAACATAATATAAATATCAGGTTAAGAAAGTTTTATGGAAATACACGATAACATTTTGAGTTATCAGACTCACCATGATAGATTTTCAAAATTAATTGTTCCTACAATTAATTTTATAACATTAATTTGTAACTATGCCTCTAGGTAACTCAGAAACAAAGCAAAGTCTGATTTGTAAAACTAAAAGATAACTCTATTCAATAAAACAAACAAAAAGAAAAACAACAAAAAAAAACCCGTAAAATCCGGCGTATAACGAGTACTTTTAACACAAAAAATAAGAACCAAATTTA
>BMAV01021623.1:0-13261 GCA_019973955.1 Trichonephila inaurata madagascariensis
CGAGTGAGTGAATATTTACATCTCACTATTCAGCTACTCGATAGCATTTGGCGGCGGACATCGTAATTTTTGAACCATGGTCAAGTGACGAGGGTGACACCTGTGCTGCTAACTTTCACACCACGCCAATGAGAGAACATTTGAGCCTCGACGTATTTAACGCGCGCATCAGCCTCCTCTGCACGTTGGTTATCAGCGGAAGTTGGATTGAACTCATGACACGCCGGTACACCTTGACCACTAGGCTACCACGGCCTCCCACGAGTTCTTGACTATAACAACTAAGCTACCAAATCCACAGAAAATGTAAGGAAATACTTTCAGACATAGTGCCAATATTTTGCAGCACAAAAAATTAATTTGTAATAAATCTAAATCATCACATTCGGAGAGTATCAAAAATAATTTGCTTACCTCACTGAAAAGAACCATTACAAAGGAATGCATGCGTGTCTAGCGAATTCTCATTAAATCGGACATCACTTTATCTGCACAGGCATTTAACAACATTCGTAGTTAGTAAATTCAAATTAAATGCTGATTTTCCTGACCTAATAGATATCATGTAAGTAATATAATTAATCGAATTCTATATCTTGTGTAACTATTTACAATTTCTCTTTGTCTTATTTCAAAATACATGTCCTTTTTTTTTTCTTTTATAGTTCATAATCCGGATGACCTAAGACCTTAATTAGTCTGAATTGATAAGGTTCTACTGTATGTATCTTGTGTAACTATTTACAATTTCTCTTTGTTTGATTTCAAAATACATGTCCTTTTTTTTTCTTTTATAGTTCATAATCCGGATGACCTAAGACCTTAATTAGTCTGAATTGATGAGGTTCTACTGTATGTATACATGAATTGTTATGTAACGTCACATTCATCGTGCCTTTTTTTCATGTATAAATGGGGTATCATAATTAAGGTTATACGTGTGGACAGCTTTTATGAAAATGTAAAATAGGGATATATATTGGACCTACATAAAAAAAATTTAAAATGAACTTTTATTATATACACAGTTCTAATTATCTTAAAAATAAATCGAACAAAACAAGGAAAAAAACCCCTCTTAATCTTAGATGCAAATTATACGAATTCAGTGGCAAACGTTTTAAGGTTCAAAAACAGAAATTTCCATTTCGAATCAAATTTGAAAGGGAAAAATTAAATTGTTTATGAGTGCAAGATATTTCTAATAATTAAATTTCATTTTCATAAATTCGATTATTGTTTTAAGGAATATTAGTTATTATTGTAATGTGGAAACAAAAACCCTAAGTTTGGTAATTTTTAACAAATGTTTTGATAAATTTTTAATTTCATGCAATATTTTTTGAAAAATTATATGTATCGTAACATTTTTTAAAATTTAATTTATTTGCATAGTATGATAATAATAACTCTAAAGATATGCACACACAAGTATTATTTATTAAAGATAATACAAAGGTAATTATAATTTTTGTAGAACTTTTTGAGCTTCTTAATTATTTTTAGAATAAAAATTATTATTAGAACAATTTTAACTTCTGAAAACAAAGTTTGTATTTTTTTCTAAGGCGCATTTCATTATTATTTTTATATCGGCAGAGTAGTTAATAAAACCAGTAATACGATAAGTTGTGTGTTGTTAGTTAACTATTTCTATAAAAATTATTTTTAAACCAAATATAATTATATCTCTCTCATTTTGATTTTTTTACTGATCTTCTAGATTTTGCTTCAAAATAAATTAATGAAAGTAATAAATATTATTTTTTGTTAAAAAATTTTTAAGAAGTTCAGTGAATTTCAAAATGTTTATCCTCTGAAACAGGCAAAAAAATTCCTCATTGCATTTTCGATTAATATTCTTAGAAAAATCATATAATATGGTATTTTTATATTTACTGAGATTGCTTAGAAGCATTGATTTTAACACAAGAAAGTTGTACTGTAAAGCAGTTAAATTGTGGATTTGTTCGTAAATAGAATACTATAAATATAAAAAAAATTAGAGGTCTTTTATTATTATTATTACTTTTTTTTTTTTTTTTTGAAAAAAGTAAAAAGTAGCCAAAATCTTCAACGTCGTACTTCTGTGCGTCATCTTAATTACCAGCAAAATCCGGTCCAATAGACGCAAAATAATATCTTCGTTCAAAGAAAAAGATATTCAAGAAAGAATTTTTTTCAAGATAACACAAATTAGCAATAATATTTTAAATTTTGAAAAAACACATCCTAATAGAGAATGGATTATAATTAACTTATTTAATGCTTGAAATGTATGTCTGAAATATAAAAATACGTTATATTTTACGAAGTAAAAGGCAGATGTTATAAATTTGACCAATGGTTGTATACTGTTTTACGTATAGTTTATTATTTTTCTATTTTCAGGGATATTTTACATTAATTAATTCAAACATATAAATTCCCCCAGGACATTATTGCTCTGTAATGACTAACATGAAGCCCAGTGGCTGAGTGGTAGTGTCCACGTCACAGGTTAAGGGTTCGAATCCCGGGCTGAGCAAGATCTACTCAGCCTTTCATCCCTTCAGTGGGTTGATAAATGAGTACCAAGAGTACCAAGTCTGCTTGAGAATTGAACATTGGGGGTTTCGCATCAAACTGACCACTTGACCGAAACATCTGCACATGCATCCCAGTGCCTAAGGTCACGTATACTGAAATAGGCACAGTAGACCTTGGCCCTCATGATCTGTTGCGCCACTGAGTTCAGTATTGATTAACATAGCATATTGATCAATAATTTTATGAATTATAGCATAATCGTGTTGACAATGATCTTAAAATAAACGACAAAATTGATGAATGCTGTATACATGAAACCGGTATTCGAGTAATTCCATCAATAAAACAATTGACATAAATTTAATAGCATCTTGTGTGGAAGCTATCAAAGAAGTAATTAGACACTCAACATTAAAGGTACTAATAACATTAATTTGCCATCTTTTATGATAGCAATTTAGTAAATAATGGTGTTTTTCCTAGTGATAATTATCATAGTAGACTGAAAAAAAATTATTGCATCAACATTAGTGACAAATTTAACAGTGAAATCTATTACGGACAAAGTCAACATTAACCATACTTAAATTTATTTTTCATGCTTATGACATCAAAACGTGATTTTTGTATGTCGTAAGAAGTGACTCTTTCTTTGTTATTTCTCTAAATCAAGGGTGGCCAACCTTTTTGGGAAGAGTGCCACTGTTTGATAAAAAAAAATAATTATGCATGTCACTTAAAACTTTTCCAACAAACAAATTGAAAAGTGAACAAATGTTACTTATAAGCTTATTATAGGATTTTTACGCACATTTTTAATGCAAGTCTATACAGTCGAAATTTAAAAATAGTATAATAAATTAGGCGAAAGTACAAACATAGGTTTTATTGTTAATTAACATTTTACAAGTTCAATCAATTAGGTTAGGTATAAAACAAAAATGAATAACTTGAATAATTTAATTCATAATAATTGTTTAACTCCCAGTATCTACTTAATTTGTCTTTTGAATTACTACGTTTTGTACCAAGTCATCTATATAAGGATTAGCTCTTGCAGATGCTAACAAAATTAGATTATTATAGGTGCACATTAACTTGTTTTCAGTGATATTTATTTTATTACCTTCAAGAAGAAAACATTTATTCACAAATATATTTTGATCCAAATTTCGAGGTTTTTTGTCTGACACAACCTCACTTTAAAAAATTGTAAGAAATGGTTACTTATTATCTTTTCAAATTTTTAAAAAAATTTCTGTATGTCCCCGCGTGCTACTGCTACAACTCGATCGTGCTACACTGTACCATGCGTACCTTGGATTAGCCACCCTGCTCCAAATAAATACTCAGAATCTAACTTATTTCACAAGCAATCTTAAAAATCAATATTTTTTTATTAACAGTATTGCTAATGTTTGTTTGTAAAAAAATAAAGAAAGAAAAAAAGCTGGTCTTGAAAGAAATAGAAAACAAAAAAATCAGCTGGCAGTTACCACTACAATTAAATTGATGTGTAAATTCAAAACAGTCATCAGCGACTATGCAGTGGGTTAATTCACGACAGTCACAAGATAAATTCAGTCACGTATCCTCCATTGAATTCAAAACCGACGTCAAATTTGTATTTGTTCTACTTGTCAAATATAGAGAAAATTTTTCTAAGTTGATAATTGGACAAAGGTGTTCAGGTATTAAGATTCTTTAAAAAGATTTTCAAAATTAAATGAATTATATTATGTGTATATTTTTAAGTCACACACAAGTGTATTTTATTTACCCATCTACGTTATTGTTATTGAATGTATTCCTTTTAAAAGAAAGTTTCTGTATAAGGCTAAAGTTGGCAACAGCGAAATGCATGAACTGATTGACTGGAAGCACGAGATTTATTTATCATGTGACCCGGGATGTGTTGAGACTCTTTGAAGCCCTGGGCCAAGAGAAATCTTAAGATTTTCTGAGGAGCTGGGCCCCTATTCAAAAGTAGGCCCTACCTGAGATCTTTAAAAGTAGACAGTATATAACATGGATTGTCAAATACTTCGTTCAAAGGGTTATTTGAAACAAACAGATGTGCACGTCTCCCAATTTCTCTCAAAAGTCTAAGCACAAACCGACTCGACCGATAGCTGCATTTATACTAAATAAGTTGTGAATGATTGTTTATGGCAGCGTTTCTCAAACTGTGGGGTGTGCCCTCCTAGAGAGGTGTGATAACTGCGAGGGGGGGCACGAGCACATTGAAAAGTCGTAAGCAAAAGATTATTTTTAGAAAAATTATTAATGTACCGAAATTAAACAAACAAAATACATTCTGACATAATAAAATAAGCATTTACACTGATATAATGAACTTAAAAATGTATTAGCACTGCCCAATGTATTTTATAATTGATTTTAAAATGCTATAAAAACAAGTTTAATGATTACCAGTGACCCCATGGGCTTGTCATATCCAAAAATTAACATTTATCTTGATAATTTGTACGGTTTATAATTAATCCTTTAAAAAAAACAGCTGATAAAAAGTTATTCGATTCGCTCCCCAATGTCAACATTACATGATATACTCGTGCCTTCGGAACGAGTATATCATGTATTGTGGGGGAGGAAGAGAAAAGGAATAAATAAGCAAATCCTTTGAAATAAGTAAATACTTCGCAAACACTATCAAAGTCCTTTTATTGTTATCCAAAGCCTTTGGAATAATTTTATTGATAACAATGCCCAGAAAAGATCGTACTTCGAGAAGACGTATATATACGTCCTGGCAATCAAACTTTGGGTGAGTGAGACGTATATATACACCGGTGACATTTAATAGGTTCAAGTCGAATTGTAGGCTTTGCATCAAAGTATAGTATTATTGAATTCAATACATTGTTATTATATGGAGGGGGCGCGATGAAAGTTATGATTGGATATTGGTCAAATATTGAAAGTTTGAGAAGCACTGGTTTATGGTATTAGGCCTAGGTCTAGATATGGACAACAGTCGTCCCATAATAATACAGTCTTACCGCTTTTTCCATTAGGCATGCAGTTTGAAATTCATTTTTTTTTCGGAGAATATGTACGGGAATAATATTTGACCATTAAAATTATCAAGATCATGATCTTACTAAGACAGAGTTGAGAACGAGAAACGAGGCCTTGGGACAGGGTTCAGTTGACCCATGCCTTAAGACGTCCCTGCATGTGACTATGAAGTACCGCTAATAAATGAACTGATCAGTTGGTAACACGTGATTGCATTTATCACGTGACTATATGATGCCACATAAAATAAGCCCATTGTCTCCAACAACAACAAAAAAATTTCTACTGTGATATAGCTTTTCGACTATTTTAGAAATGAAAATCATGCAAAACTTTAGATGATGCAGCTAAATTCAAATCGAAATAATTTGCACGAATTTTTTAGCGAACTCTCCACAGTTTCCGAACCCGATCTTACGGTAGGAGAAGTTGACATGACACAAAGACTAGAAAACAAGTCCCAAACATAAATATCAGTTTTAAAGTTTTATTTATAAACTATCCCTACAGAGGGTTACGAAAAAGATCAACCAACATTTAAGTAATCAAAATTTAAAATATTTTGACAGACACTTCTTTCTACACTTCCGCAAAGCAACAGAACTGTTCGAAATGATGTTTCGAACACAATGTTCAATAAGATTTGTCCGACTACTTTCTAAGATGAAGCTCACTCTCAGAGCAAGCGGTAAGTACCTGAGTTTAGTAAGTTCATTGGATCTTGAAACCTCTCTCAAACTGGGGATTTTCAAACTTCTTCATAATCCTTATATCTTTCATTCCCTTTTATACCGTAGAACTAATCTGAATATTATGTTACAATTTCAAGAAATTAGCGTGAGCTAAATAGAATTTTTTTTAAAAAAACCAGAATAAAAATCTTTCTAAATAGTTTAATGTAAATACACTCGGACCTCTATTTAACGAAGATGGTAAATAACGAAAAAAAAAAAGATTGTTTTGTAGAGTATTCGTTAAATAGAGATTCATCTTTCAATGTACTTTAGAAACCAAATAAACAAATTTTGAATTCTTAAGCATCATATATTATTAAAAAAATTATTATTTACAATTTTTTTTATTTGTAAATTAATATTTATTTATTGTATTAATCTACCCACCCAAAAGAAATCTGCAAAGAAAACAATAAGAAAAAAAAAAACTTTGTCCAAGAAAACACAGAATTTTCAATTTTAAAAAATAACTTAATATTAATTTAATTAATTTTAATGATATTTTCTAATTTTAATCATGCGAGTATTTTTAAGCATCATTATCCCACGCGTCCCTAAATTTAGTTACTGATAAATTCTATTCATTTTATTTAAGTTTTTTTATTAGAAAAATTAAGCAATCTTATTGTACTAGGTGAACTAGGCATCTCGTAAAAGCAGTTCAAGACCATTGATCACCATGAATGTGTTAAAAGAGAGAATAATTTAACATCTCTCTAGAAATACTTTTAAAATAGTGAGAAAAAAATCAAATCACGAGAAAAAGTTGTTTAAACAGAGAATGCACTTCGCTATTTGGAGGTTATTTTACAAGAAAATTATAAAAAGGTCTTCGTTCCAGGAAAAAGTTCTTAAAATAGAGGTCCGATTGTAACAAAAAATCGTATTTACTCTACCCAACGATATCTCTACAGACTGGAATGTTATTTGTTTGACCTAGCCTGGCAGTGAAACCTATTATAGGCAGAATAAGCATCAAAATGTCGTTAATCTGTTCCTACCTTAATGAACTGAAATGAATCGCGAATAATTAGAAGAGGAGGGCCGGACATAGAGCTTACAGAGGGGGACTAGGAACACCGTATACCACACATAACCCTCCAACGCATATGCTTGTATAAGTTCCGTTTCTATTGTATACATCCCTACCGAATCACCAATCACTGGGCAATGAAAAGGTAGTCAAGGAATACGTACGCGAGGAAGCTCAGAGTGTGGGAAATGGAAATTCATTAAAGTGCAAACGAGGCAGGAATTCGACAGCTCCATAATTAAAGTGCTTCCACCCATTTAGCGGGGCAGATGGACAGAGCAGGTGAGGGGGCAGAGGTCAAGCTAGGGAGAGCGGCAATTAATGAATTCGTACCCGTTAACCTCCCTCGCCGGGGATGTGCGTGTACCCTAATTCATTTATTCCCTCTCTCCTGGATATTTTCATGACGCTAGAAAATATTAACATGATGATCTGTAACGGAAGTTGGGAGGGGTGGCCATTAATTGATTTCTTCGTCGCCGAATCTGGAGAGGAGCGAAGTTAGGCAAATAAATCTAGCCATGATTGTATAATTAGGTATCATGCCACGATTGTTTTGGGGCTATCTGAATGTTTTTTTTCTTTTCTGTATTATTATTTGATGTAGTTTGCTGTGTTGATAGATGATCGTAATTTAGCTAAGACATAAATAGGATGGCCTAATCCAGTGGTCTTCGAACTGTTTTCCACGGAACCCTGGGCATACCCAGGGGTTCCACGAATCACAATAAAAAAATCGAAAAGAAAGTTATAAATGTGCATGCAAAATGGATTAAGGCTGTTTTCGGCAAAAATACTAGACCCTTAACTAAACGCGGAACACATTTTCACAAAAAAAAAAAAAAAGATGACTCAATTTTCATGAAAATTTGCAACATTATAACTCATACATCTGTTAACAATATAGAGTTTCTAATATTTCAAAATAATCCATTAATATTATTTATTTATTTTTTTTTTCATTTTAACACGTGAAAGGAAAGCTCATTTAACATTACGGTATAGGAGAAAAAAACGCGAAACACATTTTATGCCAGAAAAAATGGCTTAACTCGGTCAAAAATATGAAATATGATAAAGTGTGTTGCTCTCTAAGGAATAGTGAAGCCAGAATATAATATTAATTTTTTATTTCTTTTATATCTGAAAAATTGTACCTAATTCGGGTCCTATTCTTTAACATTAACCGAAAACAGCCTTAACGTTCTCTATTAAGTTTGTGCACGCACAAGAATTTAAAGCTCATTCCTGTCATTAAGAAACTGAAAATTTTATTCAGACCTAATAGCTTTATTTTGCAACATTTTTAAAACGTTTGTTATAATATAATAAAGGAATATTAAAACGTTTTATTTATATATATTTATTTCCTACTAGTATGTGAATAGTCTATTGTTTAATATCTCGGATTCCACGAGATAATTTTAAACTCGTTAGTTAGCACAATGTCTTGCAAAACTAAATAGTTTTCAAATACAAAATATGCCCCCACCCCTTTTATATTTGTGGAAAATCGACACCTATAATTAAGGAAAGTGAACAACATATCAACAGAGTTGATGTTAAGGTATCCGACTACGTTCGGAACCGTGATTTTAAAAAAGCGCATCAATGGATAATTTTCATGATATTTAGTGTCACTTAGATTAGAATACGTGTATAAAATTGTTTTAAGGACATTTTGACAAAAAAAAAGTTATTTAAATACACTATTTCGGCAAAAAATTAACTTAGAATAACCTTTTTCAAAATGTTCTCCTTTTGTGAAAAATGCTTCTATTATATAATAATATTTTGTCTATATATATCTCAGACCTCTGAACAGAGGCTCATCTATGATTTTTGAAAAATTCAAATTATTGTCAGAGTTACAACCCATTAAAATAATTATTGGCGTTTAAAATGTCTCCCCTCTGTTGTCGTAAAACATGGATAAACCCACTTCTAAGTTATATAATTCAAAAATTCTAGTTGAGCCTCTGTACAGAGGTCTGAGCTATATACAGGCAAAATATTATTATAATAGAAGCATTTTTCACAAAAGGAGAATAATTTGAAAATGGGTCATTCTATGTTCCTTTTTTCTCAAAATATTGTACTTAAATAATTTTTTAATGTAATACTATTCTTAAAACAACTTTATATACATTTTCTAACCTAAGTGTTGCTAAATATCATAAATATTATCCATTTATACGCTTTTGCAAAATCACGGTTCCGAAAGTGGTCGGATACCTTAATTTCTAAATTTAAGCAACAGCTTCTAAATTTTAGGTTGCAGATTCATTCAAATTACACTGGATTTCTCACACAGATATAAACATTTTAACGCCATTCCAAACATTGAGCTTATGTGAAATATATTTCTCAACGTAAGTGGTTACAAAAACAAAGTATAAAAACAAATGAAACTCAGAATATATAATGCGATTGCATTTAATCTCAATAGACCTAGACTTCTACAGTTTGTGTAAAAAATACTAGCATATATCCCCGTTACTAAACATAATGCATGGATAGATGACACTTGAATCACAAATTAATATTATTAATGAGTAAATTACATTAAAAAATCAGATTAGAATTTTTTAATAATAAATGCAATACTTTTTTTAATTGCCTTTACATAAAGTTCCTCTAACATGTTGATCTACTTTAAATATTATTTTGAGATATATTCTTCTAAGTATTTGTATGGGGTTTCACGAAAGTACCTTCAAGCTCTAGGGGTTCCGTGATTTGAAAAAATTTAAAAACCACTGTCTTAGATAATTGAAAACGTTATCCTAAAAATATTGCTCTTTTAGCTTCTCAGTATGATAACCGTTTTTAATTTTGCGGATTGTATTTGTTATATTGACAGAAGTAACTGAAATTGTTAGAAAATTATGAATAATTTAGTTATTTTAACTAAACTGAACTCAGTGGCGAAATAGCCCATGAGAGCCAAGGCTTACTTTGCCACACAATCTCAGTGAAGATATTTTAAATAAAGTTTAATTTAAATGTGGCTATGATAGCCGAATAGCCCTGATCGTGAACTTTCGGCCAGTGTTGTCAAGTAGGGGGTTCGAACCCTGATACCACTAAAGACCCACAATGAAGAAAAGTAGATGGACTTAGTTAACTCTTAGATGGCTCAAAGTTTTCATGTTGACGTATTGTGGGGGTTTGGAAAAGGCGACGCCAGCTAGAGATCGTCCTCATCACTTAGCCAACTTTGAAAATTACGGTCCGTCTCCAAAATCCCACACGCAGCCTCAAACTGCGACATTAGTAAAAAGAAATCAAAATCAATCACGTAATTCTTGATTAGCAGTAAAACTTGATGTAAACTCATCAAGTTTTACTGCTGAAAGCATTTCGTTAAAATAAATCATTTAAGGCTGTTTTTCGGCTAATGTTAAAGAATAGGACTCAAATTCGGAATATTTTTTCATATATAAAAGTACTCAAACATTATTATTATATTCTGGCTACACTATCCTGTAGAAAATCACTTATTTCATCATACTACTCATTTTTATACGAGTTTTTTGACACATTTTTTCTTTTATGAAATGTGTTTCGCATTTTTTCTCCTATACCGTAATGCTAAATGAGCTATCCATTTACTTGTTAAAAGGAAAAAACTAATTATTTATAAAATATACTGAAATTTTAAAAACACTCTCTTAAAAACAAATGTATGAGTTACAACGTCACAAATTTTTATAAATATATTGAAGCATTTTTTCTGTTCGAAAATGTGCCCCGCGTTAAATTCACGCTCTTGGCAATATGGCGAAAACAGCTTTAAAGAAATATTTATATTTAAAGATTTTAAACCATTTTCATTTAAGAAATAACCATGAAAAGATACCTTAAAACGGTTAGATGCTGTTTTAGATCCCTCATTTATCTATCGCCAACTTCACGATTTATTGTCACCACATTGGATATAAATCCAAAACAGAAAAACGAGCATTTGGCACAATTTGGCACCATTGTTTATACTCCATCGCCAAAGGTGTGAGCTTAACTAGGAATTTTTTTAGCCAATAGAACACAGCTCAATGATTTTGTCTTAATTTTTTTAATTGAATTATTAAAAAGTTAAATATCAGAAGGGGAATGCGAAAAATTGGCATGAGCTTTGCAAGATCGGGAAATCACAGTAGCAAATCCTATTGATAAAAACCGCAACATGGATTCAATTAATCTATAACAATATGAAAGCTTCCGGGAAAGAATAGAAAATACTGATACTTGCTTTAAAAATACAACTTGACAAGTCAGGAGTTCTTGTTCACAAAGTTAAATGTCAAAGATCACACTGCAAGATTTTAAATCTTGTTTGAGAAATGAATTGTCAGAATGTAGGGGAAACTGGGTTATTCCGACCACCAAAGTGGTGTTAGTTGCAGGTAGCAATAATCAAAGATGCGGATGAACATATGACCTACGAGTAAGGATGGTTCATGAGAAATCTGATTTATATCTAACTTCATACGAAACAAGTAATATAAAAAAAAATTAAGTCAATTCCTACTTAGGTAAACAAAGTAAAATTTTATTTTAGCTACTTTTTATTAATTAGTTACAAGTAATATGAATATGTATATACATATGATAAAATCACAACATTAAGGGGTAATTCATTTTTATTAATTATCATTAAAGTATAGTATTGTCATCCGAAACAATCGTGTATATAAAATTCCAGTTCAACTGAATGTTTTAAAATGTGAGAGAAAAACCTTTTCGACACAAGTCGCCAAAAATGATGCATATTTGTAATTCTTTAAATAATTAGTTTTAATCAATTAATTTTTATTAATTATAATTAAATTACTGTATTGTCATCCAAAATAATCATGTATATAAAATTTCAGCTCAATGGAGCGCTTTAACATGTATTTCATTAAAGAATGAAAATTCCACCAAGATAAATAAATAAACAAATAAATAAATATATGGAGAGTGTGACCTAATAGAAGGAATTGAATAAAGAAGATATCTTGCCATACTTTAAAGGTATCCGACTACCCTAAAATCGTGAATTTTGCCAAAAATTGACAAAGTTTTTTTATGATTTCATTTTATAGCCAATCTTATTAGCTGTATAAAAATATCAAGTTTATTTTTTTTCCATTCACCTGAACAAAAACTACAATTGTTTTAGTGAAAGCAGATGCCACTGTTTTAAGCAAGATGTCATACTTTAAAATGTGTTTTACTCGAAATGTGTTTTTTTGAATATGCTCAAACGGGACAGTGATTGATCAAAAAGTTTTCAAATAATTAACTGAAATTTTTTCTGTATGTTCTGTATAATAGCAGAAGTGTTTTAACCTTCAAATTTATCAATCACTGTTTTATTACAAATTTTACAGTCCCTTATGTGAACATAATCACAGTTATTTTTAAGCAATTTCATATAATAACCAAGATAAAGTGCTCTAATTTTTTTAAAAATTAAAATATCTCTTATCCTGCAGGTCATTTCAAAAATGAATATCAAAATAACACATCAAAAGTTAAAAAGTGAAAATTTGTTCATAAACCTTTTATACAGATTGGACCCGATTTATGTAATTCTTTGTCAATTTTTACCAATTTAGTAATAATAATTTCTTTTTCTCTTCTTAACTTTTGCATATTTTTTTTCAAATGTGCTAAATAAATCTAAAAACCACAAAAAACTCATATGTCCATTTTTTAAAAAATAATGTTGGCGCAAGTAGTCGGATACTTTAAATCAGGGGTATCCAACACGCGGCCCGTGGTCCGCATGTGGCCCACCAGTACGCAAGTTGCGACCCTTCGACTCTTTTTAAAAAATTTTTAAATATCATGGTTTTTAAAGCTTTTTCATTTTGAAATTAATTTAAGGGGAAATATATATATATATATATATATATATATATATATATATATATAT
>BMAV01021623.1:22582-76557 GCA_019973955.1 Trichonephila inaurata madagascariensis
AATTGCACAATCATGTGTCTCCAGTCAACCAATTCTTAAATTCACGTGACGTCATTTTTTCAGTCACATGATAACTGCAAGCACGTGTTTTCAGCCAACTAGCTTGTTCTACTTGCTTTGCTTTTTGCAGAAACTTTCTTTTAAAAAGTACATGTTTGTCAACAATAATAACACAGATAACAACAATAATAACACATAACTTGTTAAGAAATACACGGATAAAATATAAGAACTTCTTTAATCTTGAAAAATCTTAAAATTTGAGATTTTACCCAAGTATCAAATGTTCAAGCAGCTCAACAAATACAAGTTTAATGTCAGTTATGAATTCAATGGAGAAACACGTGATTGCATTTATCATGTGATTCTCATGAATGTAGCCCATTGGATTGAGATCAGGATATTAACTGGATTCCTACTATTATGTAAATTTTAAAGTAGAAACATCAAATTAATAACATTGACAGTACCTAACAACTCACAGATGAATTTTTTTACAATTCATGAAAACTTTAAGCAATAATTTACTTTAAAATCAAACTTTTTTATAAAGCTAGCATTGTCTTATATCGAATGGTAACACATTTGATAGGATTGATATTTACTAGAATGTATTCCATGTAAAAAAATGAGTTAAGATAACCAACTACCCTAAAATCATGAATCTTTTTAAAAAATTGACAATTATTTTTATGATCGTATTTTACAGGCCATCTTATTAACTTTATAAAAACACCAAGTTTTTTATTTTCCATTCCTTAGAACAAAAACTACAAGTGTTTTAGTACGAGCAGATGCTATAACTTTACATTAGATGTCAAACTTTAAAATGCGTTTTACTCGAAATTTTCTTTTTTCCAAAAAGATCAAACGGGGACAGCGATTGCTCAAAAAGCTTTTAAAATAATTTGCTGAAATTTTGAGTGTATGTTCTGTATAACAGTAGAAGTGTTTTAACTTACAGATTTATTAATCTCTGTTTTATTACAAAATTTACAGTTCTTTAGCTGAATATAATCACCATTTTTTTAAGCAATTTCATACAATAGCCAAGATAAAATACTCTAGTTTTTGTAAAAATTAAAATATCTCTTATCCTGAAGGTCATTTCAAAAAGGAATAGCAAGTAATGCATCAAAATTGAAAAATTGAGAATTTGTTCATTTACTATTTGTACAGAGCGGATCCCGTTTATGTAATTTTTTGTCAAATTTTACTTATTTTTTTCCATTTTAGTAGTAACAATTTATTTTTCAATTCTTAATTTTAGCCTTTTTTTTTAAATGTACTAAATAAATTTAAAAACCATAAAAAAAAGTCTCCATATGTCCATTTTTTTTAAAAAAAAGTTTTCGCAAATAGTCGGATACCTTAACTTGATAATTTTAATTTCTTTTTAGTTAAGAAATTTGACTAATTCATATTTATTACTATTTGATATTCTCTTTTAAATCTCCTCCACATTTTTTTAAAGCAAATCAAAATGACTACGTTATGAGGGGATGGAATATCTATTCTACAGATCATTCAGAAGGTCCTGTTTGAAACAATTATTAGAACGCTTTCCGCAAGGAAGTATCCACTGATCAAATCAGAGCGAAATAATATCCTAAGGCCATGCCAGGGTCATATATATGAGAATGATAAGGTCAAATCATGTTTTACTTGTTTGTTAAGTCGAAGGAATTGAAACTGCAGCTGGCATAAGAATGTAATTCTTAATATTTTTTTATTAGATTTTTTTCAGATGTTAGGCTATCTAAAGTATTTTCAGAGGGATTATATATATATATATATCATTTGTATAAAGAAATTCTAAATAGTAAGCATTAAAATTCCTTAGAAAATTAATACTTTATTATTATAAATTTATCATTTTTCCTAGACAGATATATTCAAATAGATAAAAATTACTTATTCTCTTAGTTTTATTTTAACCATATATAGTAATATTTATTTATTTTGAATTCATTTATAGTTCCTGTGTCACTCAAGTAACGTTAGGATTTATACATACTATTTAATTATTTTATTTCTATTAATTTCATACTTTTCTAAGTACTATTATTCTGCCAATACCATGCTTTGAAATTGCTTTTGGGTCCAGAATCTGGCAATAAATTATTTATTGTACTCAGATTTAGCACAGGCTCTGCATTTTTGAATTCCATTTTTAGGTAAGTTACCTTTATCTTGAAATGGATTAAGATATTCTATCCATTATTTTCAATAGGATTTTGCTCAGTATTATTAACAAAAATGGGGTAGGTTGGCTGGTCAAAAAACATCTTCAACCCCACTTTTATATAAATTATTTTATATAAAAAAGCTGTCCTAAATCAGCAATGTTTATAAAACTGCAGCATCCATATATATATTTTTTAAATTCTTTTAATTTTATATTTTGTATATAATATACCTTTTCTAAAATCTTATATCTGGTTTCTTTTTTTTTTAGTTTTAGTGATGATTCATTATAGTAGAGAATTATATATATATATAATAAGGGTTTTTTTAGTGGAATATAAGACTTAAAATACAGAAATATATTTTTTATTCGACCTTGAAACTCAGAAAAATTATCTTGTAGCATGCAAATATCACAAAGAAAATTTTTTTAGAATTGGTTTGTTTTTTCAAATGTTAATTTCTGTTTGTGGTTTAAAACTTAAAACGTTCTTGTAAAACCTCTTCCTGCACTTAAGAAATGCCCAAAATCAATGCTCTTACACAGCCAAGTTTGATGAGAATCATTATTATAGATAACGGGAAAAAGACATTTGTAGTGCAATTTTTCTTCAGGGAAAGAAAATACTTAGAACAACTTTTCAGCATCAAAATTTTTAAATATGTTATCAAACTAATAAAAGAAACCATATGCAACCGTATCTTATTTAACAAAAAAAAGTTCTTAAAATTTAAAAATGACGACTTATAACAAGATTCGAACCACACAAAATTTATTTTAAATGAAAAAAGCTGTTTTATTTTTAAAAAATAAATAAATAAAATTTAAAAGAACTCAATGTCGTAAAAAAAATGATGACTGAAAAACAGACCAATTTGAGAACAATTTTATGCTAATTATATTTAATTATTTGCATTTTTTTAACACAAAAAAAAATGTACTCTCAATAAAACGTTACATTTCATAACTTTAAACCAAGTTATTTAAAGGAAGTCGAACGTTTTGGGTAACAGAGTAGACTTCAAACCCTTGTATTACATCAATAAAGCATATTTACAGGAGGAGATAGATAAAACATTATATTTTATATATTACTATACAACAATATGAGTTCAACAGCAGGGCCGGCTCTAGCAGTTTTGCCGCCCCGGACAAAAATGGAAAATGCCGCCCCTATCTCCAAAGCAAAAAATTATAATTAAAAAATATAAATTGCTCACGCACACTCATATATATATATATATATATATATAAGTCAAATACACTAAATAATTCAAAATTAATGACATAATTACCTATTATTATTTTAAACAAGTAAAGAGATGGAATTGCCTATTTCAGCATGGTAATTTCTTTTAAAAAGAGTCTACTGATTGTGGGGATCACAAACGTTTATTCTAACTTATAGTAGCTGCCCTCAAGATTAAAATAGAACATTTCTTGTGATTCTCTATCTAAAAAAAACTCTTATTTCCCCTGTCCTCTTTTGGATAGCTGACCCCGAACGTCGTATGAGTGAAAGGAATTTCCGTTGTGACAATACTCAGGGATGAGGAGAACGTTACTAGTGAAAGATGTGTAAACTTTTCAAATTTCATGATTGAACATATACTCCCATCTCGAGCTTTTAAGTTTCAACATAAAAGAAAACTGACATTAAACATACAAATAAAGAAGTAAGATACGTTAAATGAAACACCAAATTCCCACATAATATAATATTTCAAATTTTTTTATCCAAATGCCGCCCTTAGAATTTGCCGCCCCGGGCAGGGGTCCGGTTTGTCCGGCCCTAGAGCCGCCCCTGTCAACAGAGAACCAAATTCAAATTGTTATATGTGCATGAGAAAGAGTTTAAGAACCACCGAAGTAGTAGTATGTTCAAGAGGTTTTTAATATTATGTTACAAGAAACATTTGTGTGTTATACTTTCTCAGACTATGCTTATTTTCAGAATACAGTATGAATTTATATCAATATATTAAGGCATATTCTTATTTAAAAAAAACTTAGTTTGTCACCGTTGCTTCTTAACCGCTTCCCGTTTTTTCCCGAGCTGAGTTTAGGCAGGCGAAACGTACCATCCTAGGTCATCCCAAGTGCAGCTCGAGCACTGAGAAATTTTACGTTGAGCTATCAGTTTTTCGCAAATTACTTCACATACGCTTTTTCTGGTTTCAAATAATTGAAAAGTACCCTTGGTGGAATTTTCTGCATAAAAAGAACATCCTTCTGCTGAGCAACTCCCTTCTCGCTTGTCTGAAAGACACTTTGTTGACTAAATTCCCCCACAGAGAAGAAAACTAATCCAACACGACAATGCATTATTTGCTGCTTTAAAAGAGACTATAAAGTGAAGAAGGTAAGAAGAGAAACATGATACTACTGTCCAAATTGCGATGTTGGATAACGTACAGTTCCGTGTTTTCGAATTTATTTTACACGATCGAATTTTGATTAATAATTTCATAATCATTTATGTAAATGCAAAAGATGTAAATAAAATTTGTAATTCAAGATAAAATCCGAGTATTCTAAGCTTCATATTTATAGTTAGTGTGAATTGACTCCAAAGTTTGCCATATGGAAAGCCAATTTTACAGGTAAATTATACTCATTTATTTAAATAGATTTTTTTTTTTCTTTTTTACATTAATTTTTAGAAAATTTTGTATGTGAATGGTGCTATTAGGGTTAAAAAGATATATATGTTTGAAAATAAGCATAAAAAAATTTGACATATTTTTGATTCATAATTCAGAAACAAAATAAACCTGGAAGGGGTTAATATTACAAAAAGATACATATTCGCAGGCAAAATATACAGTTCACTACGTAGTTCTACACTGATGTTAATTAAAATTAAAAAATATCTAGAGTCATTAGAGAGCACTCATAAAAATATAATCCAATGCCCTCCAAAAAGCCTTCAGAAAAATAAATTTTTCTTCTTTTCATGGTTTTTTGTTATTTTTTAGATATGTCACAGGCTACCTTAATAGGCAAGCGACAGCGACGTAAATTCAAAAGATGCCTTCTGTGTCATCATTTTTCTAGTACAGTAATAATGATACTGATAGTAAATTGCAATTTGTTGCAGAGAACATTTTTAGCCATATAAGAGGCAATTTTGTTAACATTTAAATCTCAACTATGCCCATTTCAATATCAAGTTCTCTTTCATTGATTAACGAGTTCTTTTATTATACAACACTGCTGCCACAACTTGCAAATCAGACAGACATAAGTAAAACACAAAAATCGAACTGTGGAATTATTATTTTTTACGTTTTAATTTATAAATCAGTTACGGAGTATCAGTAAGAGAATAATAGCAAATGATTGACTTAAATGAACATACTATAGTTATAAAATTATAATTACCAAACGATTTATAAGAAAATATAAAATTAACATATTTACATGAATTTATCTACCGAAAGATATTTGAATAAGTATTTTACTCTGAAAAACGCGATGGGAAGACGAATTCATGCATTCAAGAATAATAGCTATTACATATTTAGTAGTAAAAATATCAATAATTTAAAAATAAATTAACGTATTTTCGGTTTTCAATATGTATATCAATATTTTTGCATAAACAGCAAGTGAATCTGCATATTATTTTTAAAAAAAGCACATATTTTAAAAAATATTTCTTTTACTTAAACGTTCTAAATGTCAAAGAAAAAATTAATACTCAACTACAAAAACTTTTTATTCCTGTAAATCGTTTTAGTGCGTATTCGAATAAAGTGTCAACTAAATAAAATGACTAATTAAGCCTAACACTTATTTTTCATTTTTTTATGTCTATGCATCTCTAGACGAATAAATTAAAAGACTTGTAAAATGCATTTCACTTTCGAAAAAACAACAAATTATTCGTAATAAATGCAAACGTTTTACTCGTCTCACAACGTGAATAATTCCATTTGGAGTAAAAACTTTTAAAAGAATTCGACCTGGAATGCCAACACTTCGACAGGAATGCTGGAATGGTTTTTGCGACAGTTCATTTCTACTATGAACTATTCGCTTAATCGAATCCCATACCTCAAATAAAGCCTGACATTTATACTTTTTCTATTTCTCTTTGCTGGGAGAGTTTTGAGTTACTATTACGGCTCATATTATTTGTCCGATCATTCCGATTGAAAAGAAACATGATTCAACCGGTTACATTACAATTCAATTTCGTTGGGCTTTCAATTACGGCTTTTTCATTACATTTTTATTTTATTTTATTTTATTAGAATCGAAGAGGAGTTTAAAGCTAAGTATAGAAATGTATTGAAAGATTTTTTTTATGGTTTAATTAATATATTATTTCGATCTACAAAGAGCTCTATTTCCTAAGATTTTTACTTATTCAGGATCTCAAGCCAGTTTCTATAAAATCATAGTAAAAATCTGATAAAAAATTACTTCTTTACAAAACTCTTATAAGATCTGTTCTGACTTATACATCAAATACTTGGACCTTGACTTTAGGTGACGAGGAAGCTTTGGGACTTTTCGAGAGAAACATTGGTGGGATCTAAGTGAATGGATCATGGAAAAGATCTAATTTAGAACTCTAAAAAACTTACATGCAACCTGATTTTATAAAACTGATCAGATTACAGAGACTTAAATGGGCTTGTCATCTGGCTAGAACAGCGTTTCTCGAACTGAGGGGCACGCCCCCTTAGGAGGCGTGACAACTCTACCAGGGGGCGAGAGCCTATTGAAAAATTGAAAACAAAAGATTTGCACTGATATATTACACTTATAAATGTATCAGTGCTACACAATGTATTTTATAATTAATTTAGCAATACTAAGTTAAGAAAAAGTTTAATAATTACTAGTGAACCCATGGGGTTGTCATACATAAAATTATGTACAAAAATTAACCCAATAATCTTGATACACTTTCCCACACTTGTCCCACTTTCATATTATAACTGATTTTTCGAATACTATTATTAAAAAAAGATCATTGTAACTTTCTCGACAGACATAACGTGGATAATCTGTGATAAAAACAAAATCTGATAAATTTATTGAATTCCTATCCAGATTTGGTGATATTTTTCAAAATTCAAGGCCTTACATAAGGGAATAAATTGTAATAGATTTTTCTCCGTCTATGGCCGTCGCGAATTTTCTTGATCTTATTGGTAAAAATGCTATGGAAATGGGCTTAATTTATGAGACGTCATAGTCCCTCGATAACTGAAATTCTGTGTTTTCAGCCAATCAGTTCATAAATTCATGTGACGTCATAAGCCCATGGTACATGCAATTACGTGTATCCTGCTAATCGGTTGGGTTGGGTTGGTTGGTTGGTTGGTTGGTGTCTTGTCATGGCCCCAACAATTAAATAGGACCAAAAGTCCTATACACAGTCCTCACGTGGATTTTTGCTAATGTGCTGCATTTTTGTCAGAATGGCAGGACAGGAGAAAAGATATTCTAATTCTATGTTAAGCTCCGTGTTGTGACAGTGTTTTCAAAAAGAGTATTTTCTTGTCCCGTGCTTCTGAATTTGCATGCTCCGAAAGTCTTCTGTTCTAAGCCTTGTAAATATGCTTGCCAGGCTTCTACTTATATTAATTTCAGGTATTCGGTATATCAGCTTCATTTTTCTATCGTAAAGTCTTGATTTTGCTACTGAGTTTATATCGTTTAGGATGACGAGCGTACATTTGATTAAATGGCTTATTATGGTATGGAACTTAAGAGAGTTGTGTGTGGGCTTTAGCTGAGCCCTCGGTAACGATTTGGAATCATAAGCACCCTTGTTTAGAAAATTAGTAGAATGTTGTGACGGGTCTTTACGTGACCTTGTGACATCTCTCGCGTTCTTCTTCTAACATAACTCCTACGTTCTTTGACGGCCACGATTAATGGCAAAACTTTTCCAACCCAATTCCAAGAGGAAAAACGAAGCAACAATGCAAATAAGATAACCTTTAAAAGGATAGAAAGTTTAGTGAGAAAAAATGGCAATCTTAGAGAAAGCTTAGTGTGGAACAGTTGGAAGTGCGTTTAGACGGCCTACTCAGGAATCACGGAGACGCCCACCCTCGCTAATATATACCAGGAGCAACTATTGCACACGAGCACATTAGTCTACCTGAAGTATCAGTATCGTTGAGCCTTCAACCAAGGTAGGAGGATTATATTCTGAACGTTAGTAAATTATTGAATTGAGATTAGGTGGAGATAATTAGTTATATTTTGATAAGTGATCTAATTGCGTGATCTGACTTAAGTAAATCGGCGTACTTTGGTTTATTCTCAATTAATATAAGTTTGTTCATTATATAAGTAATTTAATTTAAATTCTTAATAAAAGTCATATTAAGAATTATAGAATGTCTCATATCCTTCCGATAATCCCACACCTCTAACTTACGCGGAACCCCCAAGACATAGCTATCGACAGATGGCTATGTCACAACCTTAACCAACTAATCCTCTTGGGGAATATTTGGGCTAGCATTCGCGTTTATTTCACAGCCATCCCTCTCAAGAAGAAACCCTGATATGCAAATTAGTTAGAGTATATAAAGTTAGAGTTTGATAATCGTAAGTCAGGAGGAGCGGAGCATCTGAATGCAGCGTTACTAAGGTGAGGTTTAGAATTTACGCATCTTGACTAAAGGACGGAGTTTGGGCTGCTAGACTGAATTAGTAGATCAGGGATTAATAGGTTAGGATTGAACAAAGCTAAACTAATCTAATTATGTGCGCTTATTCACTTAAGGTGGGTTGCTTCCTTTATATCACTCCTAGTACTTCCTTTTGTACATTAAATTTACCATAAAGGAAATTCCCTTATGGTTAAATTAACCCTTTAAATTTACCATAAGGGTAACTCTAATAAATTAGATTTACCATCGAAAGTTCTGGTCATGCTTCGTTCCCTCCCACATCTTTAGGTAGACAAGACGATGAGGAAGCGACTTCAGTGGGAAGTCGCTTACAATGTTAATTCAAGACAATTATTCTTTTGAAAATTATTTTATTTCTGATTCTATGTCAAAGAAGTAGAAGATTTGTTGTGTGTGTGTAACCTTGAAGTTAAATTCACGAATTTCGTGGCTAGCTGAGTTGGAATCGTGGCTTTAGGTTTTGGGTTCCAGCAAATAATCGTGTTTTATAACTAGGGATTACCATAGAACAAATTAAATCGAGTTTGTTAAGACCGGACATACAGCTTGAATTGGAATTCTGGCAAGTAAAGTAGTATTTCAAAAGTCCTTGTTCATTTGACTGCGGTTCAAGTACTTTTGGTCGGTCTTCAATGGGCTTAATTCATATGACGTCATAGTCGCATGATAAATGCAATCGCGGAATTCCGGCCAATCATTTCATGTACTTCACTGTTGCCAACTTTTACTTTTTTCAGAAACTTTCTTTTGAAAAGTATATATTTGTCAACAATAATAACACACATTGTTAAGCAAGTGGACTAAATTTAGAAGCACACGTATTTTTTTATTATTTTGAAAAATGTTTTGAAGAATCTTAATACTCGAATATTTTTACTGGACTACCATATCTGAAATTTTATCTAAATTTTACCAGTCGAACACATAGAACACAAATATTAATTCCAATTTAAAATTCGATGGAGATAACGTAATAACAGTTAATCATATGACCATCGGAAATTTAGTCCATTGTATACAAAAAACAAAAACTAAGAAGGTTTCATTCAAATTAAATTTTTCCTTTCATATGTTTAAATTTATTTCTAAATATTTCATATAGATCTAGATAACCACATGGGAATCATTTACTTCTTTTTAGAAACTGAATGGAAAATAACATTTATTAAATTTTACTTTTTCGGTGGCACTGCATATAATCCACATATAACAGTGATATGAATTGATTATTCTCCAAAAATATAAAAAAAATTAATATAACTTGTATATTAATTATATGTATTTAAGTGCATTTTTTGGTTAATTACGTATTAAATTAATAGTTTTCTATTGATACGTGTGAAATAATTATATTTTAATGTTGTAGTCTATACACACTTAAATTCACAATAAGGTTTCATTCACATTTCAAGGTTGAATAGCTTAAAAATGTATATTTGACAACTCAGTATCAAAAAATTCATTGATGGAATGCAAGTATGAAATTATTGAAATTTATAAGTGAGTAGTGATGCAAGTGTTTCGTATTCAGATGTCAAATATGAATTTTCTACGATGTCAAAGAAATTGGCAAAGAAATCACATGTTTGTCAGTTCAAAATGCAGTAAGATAATGCAAAAATATTTTTTGTTCTTATGCATGAATGGATAGTATTGCAAGTATAGCTCTGTCTCTATAATGATTAACACGTAATTATTGCAATATATCTTTGTTAATATTTAAGAATCAAAGTAATGTTTTATAAGTACGCAATTAATTTTCATAATTTGCTTTTTTTAGGTTTATTATTATAATTAACACTTAAATATGAGCGTCGCAGTGTTACAGGAATTGAAAAAAAAAGAACAAAAAGAAAAGAGAAGAAAAAAAAACACTAGATATCATTATGTTCCATTGCACAGTTTCTGCTTTCGCCGAAATGTGTCAAACACCAATTTCCTGTTTTTGAAAACCATTTTATACTATTTTCCTGCATCACAATTTTTAATAGCTAAGAAATATGTTTTACATAGTGATGACATTTCTGTTTCCCTTTTTGGAATCTTTGTAATATATTATAACGGTTTTCGTTCCTATGAGTTGTAGAGGGTTTTAAAATTTTAAAATGATATACATTCTGTTAACATTTAACTAATCAGGCTAACTAGATTAGAGCAACTTAAACTTCTCCGGTAAAACTAGATAAGTTTTCTCAATAGTAAAAGCCCCATGTAAACTCTTGTGGCTACTTCTTTTGGTGTTGGTCTGAAACGATTTTCACCAAATTAGACAAGCTATACATAAGAGTATTTGGTACTTGAATATTATACCGTCGACCAATTTCGTCAAATCAAAACGTCGCTAAATGTCATGATATGCTGCCAATAGCGGAAACCCGTTCCCGTGATGTTAGAATACAATGATTATTACGATGACAGTATTTGGCAACACATTTTAAATTGGCGAAAACGGTTGATGGTATAACATGTAAGTATCGAATATTTCATTTGGTACAAGAGAATTGGTCAAAAGAAAGTAACAAAATTTCGTAGGAAATAACGCTCAAAAGAAAATGCAGAAAAAAGGTGGGGGAGGAATTATGCAACATGTTAATAAATGTGTTTTATGATGGAAAGAAAAACAAACACATATTCAGTCAAACAAATTTTAAAAATGTTCATTACAAGTTTTATAGTTAACCATTGTTTCAAATTATTTATATTGTTGCAAAATAGTTAAAGCTGAACTGAGTTAAGTATGATCGTAAATTTCCACAACACAGTAAAAAATTTAAATTATACCTTTAAAGATTTGAACTCGTGACTGTACTTTTTCTGTTACTATAGCTGTAATGCTCGTGTAAAACTTATTAACCTAGTTTTTGGTATTTATTATTTTCATATTCCACTATTGAGGGACAAAATTAATAGTTAAGCAATACGGAAATTACACATACTTTCTAGAATTCATTGTATAAAAATTTATTTTTTCTGTCTAACTATCTAGATTTCTTTCACACAAAAAAATACTTTTAAAGCCAGAAACATATAATTCAGGTAATTATGCTCGATTACAAAGATTCTTATGTAATAAATTTGTATACCATTCTACATATAAAAGAACAAACAAATATTGTTCAAAAAATAATCAAAATTACTGATATACAGTCGAACCTCTATATTGCGAATTTTTCTATGTAGCGAACTATTTCCTACATAGAACCTTGAACATTTCACGATTTTCTTCGTAAACTAACCTCTCTATAGCGAAGTGCATTTTCTTTCTAACGAACTTTTTCTTTTGCAATTCAATTTTTGTTCTCCCCATTTTTAAAGTATTTCTGAACATTTCAGGTTATTCTCTATTTAATGCATTTTATGGTGGTCATAAATCTTGAACTGGTTTTATTAGATTCTAACTCGCCGAGAGTAATAGAGTTCTGGACGTTTCATCCAAGAAGTGCAACCTTTAACCCCCATTGCTCAATTCACTAGAAACATCTTCGATATCTTCATTCACCCTCAGTGGAATTGTCCCGTGTTCCAGTTATAAAACAATGTATGTTTAATATTACTTGCATGCTTTAAATTATAGAAAATGCTCTTAAAATTTATTAATTTTATTATAAAATTATTTTCTTAATATTGAAGATACAGTGAGTTCTTCGACATTCTTTTTTCTTGTTTTCTTTTTCAGTTTTTCTTTCTTTCTTTTTTGATGGGTATGATATATAAAATAAACATATATTAATTTACAAAAAGGTGTGAATAATTACTTTTTTTAATATGTAGTGTTTAAGAATTTAAAGTTTGTTTTATGTGGTTTATAAAGTATATTAAAAGATAAACCTCTATATAACGAATTTTCCATATAACGAACTTTTCCGGGATTTAGTGACTTCGTTATATATAGGTTGGAATGTTCTTTTAACCTGTCTTCATTAAAATTAGCTGCTGATTTTAATTCCATATAATTATAGTATTTATTGTTATTTTAATTAATTTGTTTAGTTTTATATGTTAAAGAGATCAATTTTTTTTGCCCAAAATGTTCCATAAAAGGTACATTTTTTAATTATCTATGACTAAGCATAATACGTAACACAGAATGAGAAAATGGATGAATTTTAGTTTAATTTTCAATTTTAAAGTTTTCATACTATTTTTTAAATTTATATTTGTGGAACACAGAAACCCTTAAATGTTTGCTTTCTATAAATACAATTTACATGCCAAGAAAAATATTTCATATACAGTCGGACCTCTTCATAACGAAATCACTAAATCCCGGAAAAAAGTTCATTATATGGAAAATTCGTTATTTAGAGGTTTATCTTTTAATATACTTTATAAACCACATAAAACAAACTTTAAATTCATAAATACTATATATTAAGAAAAGTAATTATTCATACCTTTTTTTAAATTAATATGTGTTTATTTTATATATCTTACCCATCAAGAAAGAGAAGAAAGAAGAACTGCAAGGAAAACAAGAAAAAAGAATGTCGAGGAATTCACTGTATCTTCAATATTAAGAAAAAAATTTTATCCTAAAATTATTGAATTTTAAGGACATTTTATAAATTTAAATAATACAAGTAATATTAAACATACATTATTTTATAATTAGAACACGGGACAACTCCACAGAGAGTGAAAGAGGATATCGAAGATGTTTCTAGTGAACTGAGTAATGGGGGTTAAGAGTTGCACTTCTTGGATGAAACGTCCAGAACTCTATTGCTCTCGGCGAGTTAGGATCTAATAAAACCAGTTCAAGATTTATGACCACCATAAAATGTGTTAAGAAAAAACTTGAATTTTTTAGAAATACTTTAAAAAAGGGAGAACAAAAATTGAATCACAAAGAAAAATTCGTTATATAGAAAATGCACTTCGCTATAGAATTTTTACGAATAAAATCGTGAAATGATCAAGGTTCCAAGAAAAAGTTCGCTATATAGAAAAATTCATAATATAGAGGGTCGACTGTATTTTAAAAGAATTTTTCTCTTCTACTTACAAAAAAATTTCATGTTCGTGCCTCTTTTTTCAAATAGTTGAGGATTTTGTGTGTGTGTTCATGTTATATATATGCACACACACCAGTAGCGCACACAAAATTTTCGAGGGAGGGGTCCAGGGTCGAAATTCCACCAGTTTGGTATCATGCTCCAATACGCCGCCCAACATATTCTTTTGACTTGGGCCGATTTTCGCGAACAAAATTAATTATTGAATAAATAATTAACATTAATAAATAAAATTAATTATTAATAACAAATACAAAATTTTATTTTACCCCAATATATGCATCAGATTATAACTAATCGAAAAAAAAATCCAGGGCTATGGGGGGTGTCCGGACCCCTAGGACACCCCTTGTGTGCGCTACTGACACACACACACACACACATTTTGAAGCATGGTGTAATACTATGTCTTACATTGCAATGGTGACAGAGATAATGTCTGGTTTTATGGATTATCTTTTCATTTTCGTTTCTTCTCTAGCAACAAGTTACACATTTCTTAGCCAATCCCTGTTTTTTATCGAATATTATCAAGAATCTAAATTCCTGCCCTCAATGGAAAATTCCCTCCTTCACCACAAAGAAATTTCCGAATGAGAAGTATTTCAGTACCATGGACAAACAGCCTCTCTTAAAAACACTAGCACTAATAATCTTGCGATACTAATTAAAAGTATGTGAAAATCAAAGATAGAAAGGAGAAAATATCAGTGCCTGTGCACCGTACGGAAAACCAGTTAATGGGTTAATGATGCTAATTCTTTTAGTAAGTCAAAGATCATCTAAAGGTAGTTTTGCAAATAGGTAAAAAAAATTAACAGTATTGCGACGTTGATCGGGGTTCGAGCGATGAAAATTTACTGTCGAAAAATAATCCTTAAAATCCAGGATTCAACATCAATATTCGTAGAATAAATCTCAGGTCTTCACACCTTCAACAGCGCTCAGATACAACTATCAATATCTGAAATACATGTATGAAAAAAATTATTCAGAATCACAGCTCGTCCTACTCAACAGCCGCTAATAGCCAGTCAATACTTCACACAGTCAAGACAAGACTACTAAACTCTAGTCCAAACAATACTAACTTGTTTCGGTGAGCATCTCTCTATTTATAGGTTTGGCGGATTCTTCGAGAAAAATCCACTTGCGTCATAGATCGTGAAATTAGTGTATTTCTCCATTAATTTCTAGAAGAATCCATCTGGTCCCGAATTCGCCAAAAATGGTCCCCAAGTCGCCAAACTGGTTGCTAAGTCTCCAAATTTGTCGTCAAAAATGATGCCAATTTAGTTCTATCGCCAATATTTCGCCAAGTTTTCATTAAATTGCCATTATAACGTAAGGGACGGATTGCTTGCGAATATTACAATTTTAACATAAAATAAATATAACATAGTGTAATATAAATGAATTACATATCCAAATACAAATTATTTACACTATTTGTACAAAATTCGTAACAGTATTTTCTGGTTTTTTAATCAACTAATTTATATATAATTAGTACATAATTTTTTCATGTACTTAAGTTTCATCAACTAGTTTTATTTACTACTAAATTTTTCTAGATACAGCTGAAAAAAATATTTTTTAAAAAGATATTGATAGATTGATTTTATGTCCGAAGCAGGAGATATGTTTACAATTCCTTTTTGTTGTAGCTGACCCAGATTTGAATCGACATACGTCGAGTTAGGTTTAGTATTTAGTTTTTAAGTCATGATTCTATTTATACGGATCGTGCACGTATTGATTACTTTTATTTAGTTGATTATATCCATTCTCATGAGTAGAGGTTTATTTTTGATACATTTATCAAGCAGAAAATCTTTAATGTAGTTTGTTCAAATAAAAAGAATTATTTACTCCTTATTTTATCGTGCAGTTTGGTGTACGAAATCTGGATGCATTGTAATTTATAGTAGTTAAAAAAATAGCTCGATTCTTATACATGTTTATACTACATGATGCTTTAAAAAAGTTACTTCTTATCTTAGAAGATGATAACATTTTGATTCACAGCATAAAAAAGCAGTTTACGCGTTGTAGGTTATTTCTTCAATGGGATAAACTCATATGAAGTCACAGTCACAAGATAACTGCAATCATGTATTTCCAGCTAATCAGTTTATAAATTCATGTGATGTCATAGTTACACGATAATGATAACCACTTATTTCCAGCCAGTCAGCTCATAAATTCATGTGATACCATAGTTACATGATAATGATAACCGCTTATTTCTAGCCGATCAGTTCATAACTTCATGTGATGTCATAGTTACACGATAATGATAACCACTTATTTCCAGCCAATCAGTTCATAAATTCAAGTGATGTCATAGTTACATGATAATGATAACCACTTATTTCCAGCCAATCAGTTCATAACTTCATGTGATGTCATGGGTTACATGATAATGATAACCACTTATTTCCAGCCAATCAGTTCATAAATTCAAGTGATGTCATAGTCACATGATAATGATAACCACTTATTTCCAGCCAATCAGTTCATAAATTCATGTTATGTCATAGTTGCATGATAATGATAAACACTTATTTCCAGCCAATCAGTTCATAAATTCGTGATGTCATAGTTACATGATAAATGGAACCACGTGTTTCCAACCAATCAGTTCATGTTCTTCGTTGTTGCCAACTCTTGTTTTTTACGGATACTTTGTTTTAAAACGTACAGATTGGTCAACAAAAATAACGTGCATAGGTAAACGAAATGCACTTCATTTAAAAGTACGCATTGATGTAAGAATTTTAAAAAAAAAATTAATCTTAGTTAAAATTAATTAAAAGAATCTTAATACTTGAACATCTTTACCCAATAATTAAATCTGAAATCTTATACAGATTCTACAAGTAGAACAAAAAGTGTCAGTTATGATATCAATGTAGAACACATGAGTGAATTTATCGTGTGACCACCATAGAATTAGCTTATTTATAAATTTAATTTGTCAGAGAAAGAGAAAGAATTTTTTAGAATGTAGTATAGACGTTGAAAAAACATTAACGAACAATAGACAACAAAGAGTATTAAATGTTCTGAAAATGCCATAATTCTTTTACACTCATTACTAAATTAAAACAAGAAATGAGCCATTTTTATGTTAATGAAAAAAATCATCTTCAGAAAATAAAATACAATATCATTGATTGAGTACTCGATAAGGACAGATTTTTTAGCAATTGCTTCGTATATTACCAACGCATGCAAGAAACAATTCCAGAAATCAAATAGATTAATAATACAGTTATAGTTCAATATTTTGTAAATTAAATCTCTCGCAGAGAGAGATTTCGTTATTTTACTTCAAATAAACGTTATAGATTAATTTAAAAACTTTTTCTTTTTTTAACAGCTCATTTTGATTTTCCGCTTTAGACTGTAAACTATTTTTTAATTTCCCAGTCAATAGCATAGCTCAATCTTCAGATCAGTGGAAAGCTCTTATTTAGCGTCTTTTTTAAACATTCGATCCTTATTTACAAAAATACCTTAGAATCAAAACTTTTTAAATTTATTTATAAATGCAATATTTCTCAAGACACTTTTGCTTTCATCCAGACATTTAAAATATATATTATCTTTTTATGATAGTGGTAAAAAGGGATATTAGCCTCATGCAGGAATTGAATATGAAATACACTGTTAAGGAAGTTTGTTAAAAAGGCAGTTATTTTTCAATTCCTACTATTAACTCACACTCTATATATTTTATTTATCATCGTGGAATTTTCAATCGTAAATAAAATACATTTTAAAGCTCTGAATTGAGCTAAAATTTTATATGCATGATTATTTTGGATGACAATACAGTAATTTAATTATAATCAATAAAAATTAATAGATTAAAACTAATTATTTAAAGAATTACAAAAACAGCCACGTTGGCATCATTTTTAGTGACTTAGCGACCCTTTTGGTGACTTGTGTCAAAACTTTAAAAAGGTTTTTTTTCCTCACATTTTAAAGCATTCAGTTGAACTGAAATTTTATAGACACGATTGTTTTGGATGACAATACGATACTTTGATAATAATGAATAAAAATGAATTACCACTTATAATGTTGTGATTCTGTCTTATGAGAATATACATATTCATATTAATTGTTTATTTAATAAGAAGTAGCTAAAATAAAAATTTTCTTTGTTGATCTAAGTAGAAATTGACTTAAAAAAATTTATTTTGCTTGTTTTTTTTAAATTTTTTTGTAATGATGTGTTTTGAAATTTTAATACAAGTATAAATAGGCTGCAATTTTAAGCTCATTTCGTTTATTTATTTAACTTACTCAAATAAACTAAATTATACATTTAAATAAAATTTTAAAAATTACCAGGAAAGGGATGTGTTTAACATATTGGTGAGTTCCTCACATGATAATCCTTTCAATTCGTCAGAACAAATTTTATATTAAACTATGTGTGACGGATCTGTTCATGTACCTTCCACTAATCCTCTTGGGAAATCTTTGGGCTATCATTCGCTTTTATTCACAGACAACCTTTCTGAAGAAGAAACCATGATATCCACATTAAATATACTATATATAGTCAGGGTTTTCTAGCTAGAACGAGGAGAATGAGAGATCTGAGCTTCTTTTTCATAATTCTCTTAAACCTTTTATTAAAAAGGGCAAGTAATTATAAATTGATGCTATCAATCACCATCAGACAAGCGATAAAAGCCCTGACGAGCTATGTGTTCCAAAGAATAACTCCTGGGTAAGAGACATAAAAGTGAGTGAGACAGAGACGAATGTGGAAATAGGTAGTTGTTAGCTTGTTGATAAGTTATCGATTAGATTCTTCAACTAGCTAATACTTCGTTGCCCTGTGCCCAACCTTCATTGACTTTGGAAATGAAGTTCTTTTTTGGGAAGTTTTCGAATAAGTATTATCAATCGTTGAATACGAGACAGTGAACGTAATATCTGGAGCTTCTGCCACTTTGTGAAAGCAACAGTTCTACAAACAGTTCAGATAAGTAACATTTTGATTATTTTAGCAATAATTTATCTTCCTCATAACACTTGAGTAGAGATAGTTAAGATAATAAAATACTTAAGGCTGTCTTCGGCTAATGTTAAAGAATAGGACTCAAATTCGGAATATTTTTTCAGATATAAAAGTACTGTATAAAAGTTCACTGGTGGCCCGCGAGAAAATTTCGCTGGTCCCCAGAAATATGTGGAATATACTTAGTCATAACGTTAAGCTATGTTTTAAGATGCATTGAAAAAAACTCGATTCATAGCAATAATTTAACACTTAAAAAATCCTATTAGTGGTCCGCTGGATTTAAATTACGAATTTACTGGTCCGGCAACTCAAAAGTTTGGCGACCGCTGCTGTAGAGAATCACTTATTTTATCAGACTACTCATCTTTATTGAGGTTGTGTGTGTGTGACACATTTTTTCTTTTATAAAATGTGTTTCGCCTTTTTTTTCCTATACCGTAATGCTAAACGAGCTTATCCCTTTACATAATAAAAGAAAAAACTGATTATTTATGAAATATTTTGAAATTTAGAAAAACACTATATCATAAATAAATGCATAAGTCACAAATTTTTATAAAAATTGAGGCATTTTTTTCTGTTCGAAAATGGGCTCCGCGTTAAGTTCACGTTGTCGCACATATGGCGAAAACAGCCTTAACTGGATCATTTTTATTTGTAGTTATTTCCCGATGTTTTGTCGTGGCTAACTCCTACTGTAAGGTCTGGTTCGAGTCACTATATCTCGAGTACGGGACCCTCGAAGTTTGATAGTCAGGCTTATGGTTTGGGAGAACTTCTCAAACTTAGGGAAATTAAAGTCCATTTATATTTTGTGATAAAAAGCATTAAAGACAACAGTAATGAAACCATATTTGGATATATTACGAATATTTGAGGCATATGAGCCAAGTATTAAAGCTAAAGGTAGACTACAAAGGACCGGTCGTTTCTTCTGAGCAGTGAGAATGTCAAGTGTGGCTAATGAAGAGGAGCCAGAACCGTAATGTTCTAAATAGGTTGTTTTTTTCGGTCTAATATAAATCATATAATTAATGTATTGATTTGATATTGCCTGCATTTTGCAATTATTTATCATCTAGTTTTGTCTTTTTTAAATACATATTCCTTTTGCTGTGCTGAGTATGTTTAATGATGACCTCATGTAATTTATGGGGTATACAATTTAATACGGACTATGACCAGTTTAGACAACCTAGAACTCCAATTAGGTCGTATTAATGATAATCTTCTGTATATGTAAACGAAATAAAAAAAAGTTGATTAATTGATTGTTGGCTTCGCTCTACGAGTAACACGAAGGCTTTTGGTGATGGACCTCATAATTTCGAACCAAGGTCAAGAGACGAGAATGATACCTTACAAGAAAAGGGAATATCTTTAGGAGTGAAAAAGGGGTATGAGTGAGTGTACGGTACTAAAGTCACACTCTAAAGCAGCTCGATAGCTATTGGCGATGGACTTGTGTATTTAAACCATGATCAAGTGAGTATGGATGATACCTGAGCTGCCCGCCCGAACTTCCACCCAGCGACAGGACTTTGAGCCCTGACATATTTAACGTACATCAGCCTATCTATAAGGAGGGTTTTCAGAGGCATTGAGACTCGAACTCATGGCACACCAGCCACGAGTCCGTAACCTTGACCACTTAGGCAGGGAAGTCTTTAAGACTTCTTGAGGCCCTGGGCACTACACAAAAGTAAGCCTTGGGCTTCTACACAAATGCAGGCCCTACCTATGGCCTTTAAAACTAAACAGTACATAAGATACGTTGTCAAAAACTCGCATAAAAATAACCAGAAGAAAATAAATGTGCATGACATACAATCACACAAACCAGCTCGACCAACTGCCGCCTTTTGACTGAAGAAGTAATGATGGCGACAGGCCTATACATGGAGGACGGTGATCACACGTAGCCAGTTGACATATCGTCAGAAATTCCCAGTTTTTAGAAGAATACAACAGTAAATAACATTTGACATTTGAAGTTATTCGAATCATGATCTTATTAAAAGATGAGTTGAGAACGAGACGAGGCCCCATTTATGGCCTAGGCCCTTGGCCCTCCGTGCCTTAAATCGTCCCTGCCACTAGGCTACTGTAGTCAAGAATGAAAAGGAAATTAAAACGAAGTTAGATTAAAAGGGGCTTATTCGCCGTGAATGATTTCTTTAAGAACCATAGAACACTGTTATAAGTCACTGTGTCACTGTCACTGTTACGTTGTCATATTAAAATCAATTAGATATGTCACTGCTCCGCATCAATCCTGTACATCCCCATAATAATTGACTACTGTCATAAGACTCTTCTCAATGTGTATTGAGTAAACGAGGCTCAATTCGGTAGAGCTGCTGGTAAATGCGTCACGAGATAACGATTCGGGAGTCAATAAACAATGAGTCAGTTTCGCGCGTGCACTAATTCTGATTTCCAAGTGACGCGTCATTTCGCGACGCGCCGCCGCCTTTTTTGGAAGGGATTTAAAGGAACAAATGGCCTTTGGAATTTCAATTCAATTGCAGTGGCGAGTAACGCTTACGTGAAAATTTAAGTGAGTGGTGTGTTGGAGGAATGTGTGATTATTCTATTGGATCGCAATGCTCTGGAATTCTTTTATCCAAATAAAGGTCTTGGATGAAGTAATGTGTTAAAATAGTTAAATTTCATTCAAAGGTGAAATTATACAGATGGTTATATCTGATATGATGGCTATCGAACTTTTCGGAAAAGGAAGAATAGCTAGAAATTTTTTTAGCAAACATTTTGAAATTCAGATTGACGTATGGTCTTAAGGATTTTTAAATGTATTGTAACAAAAGAAATTTGTAACATTAATGATGCAAAATGTATATTGAAAAATTTTGGTTTCTCTTCTTACAGCTATGATTCACTTTATTGTACCAAGTACTTATTATTTTATCTTAACTACACCCTGAGTTCTATAACAATTGCTTTAGAATTATGTGTATGGTTATTATTTTTTTCAAATATAAAACACACATTCTTTTTTTTACATTCAATTTTTCATTTCCTTCATTAAAGCGAATTATTCTCTGTGATTTTGATTAACTTATAAATACTAATTGAACTAATTTGCATGAAATTTCTTGTTGATGGTAATTTAGTAGCTTGAAAAATGTACTCTGAAAGAAATATTAATTTAATGTTTAAAAAAGCAGCCTTTTAGTATTTCTCATTAATAAAAGTGAGCTTTACTTTATTCACTTTTTAGTGTTTAAAAATTTATACAAAACAAAAGATAATTTTTTTTATGAAGTAAGTTTCGGCTGTGAAATTAAATATTTCAATTATTTTTCATGATGTTTTTCAGAATTACTTTGATTGTATTATTCTTATATTTTATTCCTATTACTTTGTCAACAGGTGTTGACGTATATTAATATATAGAGAGAGAGAGTGAGAAAAGTTTTGTATAGAGAAGCGATGTACACGTTTGATTTCGTTCATGAACTAGCTTGAGTGCAGTATACATTTAGAAACCAGGGTGGTTATTCACTGACATCGCACTTCGAAGATACGCGGGCTATTGCCAATATACCTAAACATTTCAAACCGCAGTCAAGTGACTGAGTAATTATTAACATTGTACTCTATAGCAAAGCTTAAGCTATTGGTGAGGGGCTTCGTAATTTTGAGCTTCGACCAAGTGACGAGGACAACACCTTAGTTGCCACCCTATTCTCCAAAGTGGCGTAACGTACACCCCATTGCGGGAGGGGGGGCAGGATTCTAGACTGACGCCAAGAAAGATCTGGCTTGGGGCCCCAAGACCTGATTTTGTAGGGGGTCGTAATATTCTCCATTTCGCCAATGTCTCCAAACATCTACACCACGCAAACAGAAGAACTTTGAGCCACGACTGATTTTACGTGCAACAGCCCCCTCTACACGGAGGTTCTCCAGTGGCACTTGGGCTCGAACTCATGACACGCCGAACACGAGTTCGTGGCCATAAACGCTAGGCTACCATGGTCATTATTTCCCCCTCGAAAAAACCAGATTTATATGTTATTAATTACTATTTGAACTACATATTTCGTTACAAGTTATAGTTTATCAAAAAGACTTTAAATATTGTAACGGGTCTATCTGCGATTTTTTGATTAATCCTCTTGGGTAAAATTTATCTTAACTGTGGAATTCAGTTGAAACCTTTCTTGGTGAAGAACACGAAATTTACGCAAATGAGAACTTCTATTTAAGCTTTTGCATTTGAGTAAACAATGATGGTTGAAAGTGTAGATTGAAGCGTGAATAAGATTACGAACGGAGGTCGTATAGTTAAGCAAGTTATCTAAAGAGAATACAAGCAAGGGAGTCAAGAGCTCTCCAGTTTTTAGGTAAGTGCATTTATTTATATGATAGTTAAATTAATCTTAGACGATTACTCTTCCAGATTTAATGTTTAGTGCAGGGGTAGCCAACCCAAATAACCTTGCGGGCCACTTCGGAGAAACATTATAATCTCGCAGGCCTCACATAAAAATATGTATCTTTATATCAGATTTGGAAACAAAAAACAATTATTGGAGCGAAAATTTAAAACAGAATGAATTATTATTATTGTTTTCATTATTTTTCATGTATACAGGCATAGCTAATGTAATAATGTTTATATAATATAATAATAAGATGATCAAATAATGCTTAAAATATTACAGTTGCCCTTTTCTGGAAAATTAACGTGTTCCTTTTGACTTGATCTTTCGTTACTCATTGTTGAAATTTGATTGTGCTGTCATTCTCTCACAAACGATTAAGTATACATCGCCTTTTATCTTAACCGCCCTGAATAATTTTTTTAAACTTTAAAAAACATCTCTGACTGCCTCTTGCTTTTTGGGCACTCCAAATAGAGAAGAAGGAGAAGAAATGAAAGTCGCACACACAGAGAATCCTGTACCATCCATAGTAAAGGATATGCATAATGCAATTCGGAATTTAGTAAAAAAAGTAATTTATTGTAGTAAAATCCAATGTAACTGTTTGATAAAATATAAATCTATTTTTATAATCTAAAGGACATTTCTATTATCAAAAAAAGATTTTTAAAACAAACAGGTAACAGGTAAATCATTGTAGATTTATATAGATACATATATATAAATATATAAATGTAAGGATAATTAAATTAGATTTAAAATTAAATTCACTATCTAGCACTTAACTTTATTTTTTATTACACCTTCAAGTATCAAATTAATCACCCATTTATTTCTCTGAAACATATGGCCTTTTCACTACACATTTCTGATTCCAGATCATTATATTTAATAGTCCTATATGTCAGCATTAACTTTCAAATACACTCATAAAATCCGCGATACTTCTAACATGTGTGTTAAAGTGGTAACCCACTTAGTTTTCACTTTAGCGCGTTTCTTTTTTCTCTCTGCCTCTTAGCGTCATATGATATCGAGAATTACTTGAATAAAGACCTTTTTAAAATGAAGTCTGATTCTGCCTCAAAACATGTCATATATAAATAAATTTCAAAATGAAAATCTTTAAAAACCTGATATTTAAACTTTTTAAAAAAAAAGAGTCGGCGGGCCATATGCGGCTAGCAGGGCCGCTTGTTCAACACCCCTGGTTTGGTGCATTCTCTCCCTTTAATTGTGTTGCGTGATTAAGTAAAAGTAATAATAACGTTGTGTTTAAATTACTATAGCTGATCTTTGCTCAAACATCTAAACACCAACGTCCTCCGGGACGCGTAACAATACTTTTATGAAACCACTTAGAAGCAACATATTTCTTTTCCAAAAGAAGTTAAAAAAGATATGTTTGCACAGAGTTAAAAAGGCGCGGGAAATTGAAATCAAGACTCTCTCTCAAAAACAAGGCCATCACACATGAACAGAAAAGAGGAAAAATAACGTATTACATCTCTCTAGAAGCACAGATATTTATTACCAAGCAACTTTTCAAGATCGACGATTTAAGACAGAGAGAGAGAGAAGAGAGAAAACAATTTCTCTTCCAACCACCGTAAAATTCCGACCGACAGACAATACAGTGTATTTTGAATCAAGCGAGAGAAGAGAAAAAGAAAGAAAGGATGAATAAATAGATTCACGAGCCATCCTAGACAGAGGTACATTTATACTTGGCGAAAAAATAATAACAATAAAGAAACGAGAAACCCGCGCGCGGGAAAGGCTTTTCCGTGAAGCGTGGAAAACATCTCTACCGTGTAAAAAGTATTTTTCCTTTTTCATGCGGAAATCGAAAGACAGAATGCCACTGTGGGCGGCCATTATGAGTTCGGTACAAAGGCCAGAGACTTAAATCCGAAAAAGAATAGGCACCAGGGGAATAAGAACCATTTTCCGTGACTAACTGCAAGATTTCGGGCAAGCTTCGTTCGGACTCTCGCTGTGATTTCTCCATATAAAAAAAATGAATCACTTCTGTGAATTCATTTTCAGTTGTTGATTTTACTTTTTATTTTATTGATAGTAGAGAGTGTTTTGTCCGGGGAACTATCGGTGCAAACTCGCACGGGGAAAATGTGCCCAGACAAACAAATTTTCATCGAGTATGGAGTGGAATTTGTGGAGTATACTATACCTAGTCTCTTTTCATTTAAAACTAGTGGTGTTCGTTTTTGTTTTAGGCTTACCACACATAAAGCGTGATGTAGAACGGTTTGTTTTTGATGAAATGTGTAATGATTTGTTAATATAAATTCTGTTTTGAGTAGAAGTTAGTAAAATAATTTACTTTTTTTGTTTGTTTGTTTGTTTTTTGATCGGTAACAAAATGGAAACATTAATGAAGATGTTGAAATTTATATTGGAAAAAAGCCCAGCAAAATCAAAAATATTGTCAAACACTTTTTTGCTTTTATTATTATTTGTAGTATTTCTTATCCAGAAAAAAGTAACTTCTAAAATTCGCAAACGCGCACCTATACTTTCAAGCAGCATTTTTAATTTTTGTTATATTCACCGTATAACGTGCACCCCATTTTGACGAATAAACTTGAAATATCATAAGCACTGCTCTTATGATTTTAAGTCATTTATTCGAGTATCATCCCTGAAAGCTTTTGAAAGATAGTATACATCTAGAATTACCACTCTTGAGGTTCTTAAGGTATGACATTTCCTTAAAATAAACAGTATTTCGATACATGAAAAAGTCTAATTTTCTCTTTACGCTCATCACGTTTTTTTTATATTTAAAGCTATCATTTTTTATATCCTGCGTATAACGCACAGCCGTAAATTTAGGTCTTATTTTTTGTGTTAAAAGTGTGCGTTATGCACCGTATTTTACGGAATATATATATATATATATATATATATATATATATATATATCGGAGAAAAGTGGCATACTCCCTCATCACGATTATACATACAGACTTGAAATTTAGCAGGCATGTTTCTTTTGCTGAATAGAGATACTTTAAAAGTGAGTTTTGCGGATATCGAAATTGAAGGGCTTGAAGGAGATTACGGGGCGTTATATATAATAAAAATTCCAGTTTTTGAACAACTAGGCCTACAAACTTGGAATTTTATTTGTTATGTCTCTTTTGTTGAGTTGAGATCCGCTAAAAATGGGATTTAAGAAAATAGTCTATGAGAGGGGGTTACAGGGACGTAAATGATAAATATACTTCGGTATTAGAAGTCCAATCCTGTCTTGTGATACCGCCACCCTTTGGTGACCGTATCTTTGATTGTCAGCGTAGCTAGAGGTGTAGGGTTTTGCAAAAGGAATGGACATTTTTAATTCTTAATGTCTTTATTAAGAATAGAACTTAAATGTCTAACAATTTAGATAAATTTTAATAAGCGAGAATATATAATGAACAAACACACAATGATAGTTAAACCGAATCGCTTAATTTAGACCACTTTCTCTAATTATTTTATCCGCCTACTCTCACTTCTAATAATATTACGAGTCCTAATATCAAATAATCAGTCCTACCTTAATCCAAAATTAGATTCAATCTTTATGTGGAAACGTCTGGGCGCGCGTGCAATGGTATTCACCTTGTATTAATGGCTGGTTTTCCGGGTAACTTCACGATTGGCTGTCAATTCACACTATTCTCTATCACACATATCATTCCCCAAAATTGCCATCTCACTTACTGAAATTTCCGTTATTTAATAGCTGTCTTATTTGCATTTCTTGTTCACATTTCGCTTCTTGGGTTTTGGTTGGAAAAGAGTTGCCATTAATCTTGACCATCAAAGAACCCAGAGGTTATGTTAAAGAAAAGACGCGTGAACAGACCTTTTTAAATCAAGAAGTGAGAGATAGAACAGTATTTTTCAAAACAATCGAACAATTATGATAGGACTTTGATAAACACTATAACCTAAAAACGAATTTATAATCTTGCAATATCATGAGATACCCAGAAAAGCTGGCTGGTAATGACTAGTTATATATACTTTTAACATACTCTCCTATATCTACTTAAGGTATCCGACTACCCTAAAATCATGATTTTTTTCAAAAATTGACAAATTTTGCTTCTGATTTTATTTTATAAATCATCTTGTTAGCTTAATTAAAATACCAAATTTTTCAATTCCTACTATTAGCTCGCACTGTCTGTATATTTATTTATTTATATATTTGTATATTCATTTATTTATCTTGGTGGAATTTTCAATCGTTAATAAAATACATTTTAAAGCGCTGAGTTGAGCTGAAATTTTATATACAGGATCATTTTGGATGACAATACAATAATTTAACTATAATTAATAAAAATTAATTGATTGGAACTACAAATACAGCCACGTTGGTGACTTAGCGACCCTTTTGGCGACTTGTGTCAAAACTTGAAAAGTTTTTTTTTTCTCACGTGTTAAAGATTCAGTTGGACTGAAATTAAAAGGACAATACGATACTTTAATGATAATTAAAAAACTAATGACCACTTAATGTTGTGATTCTGTCCTATGCATATACATATTTATATTAATTGTAACTATTTAATAAAAAGTAGCTAAAATAAAAATTTTCGTTGTTGATCTAAGTAGGAATTGACTTAAAAACTATTTTTTTATATTACTTGTTTATTTTCCATTCACTAGAACTAAAACTACAAGTGTTGTAGTAAAAACAAATGCCGTAACTTTACACAAGATGTCAAACTTTAATATGCGTTTTACTCGAAATGTGTGTGTGTGTGTTTTTTTTTGAAAAGCTCAATCAGAGACAGCGATTACTCAAAATTTTTGAAAATAATTTGCTGAAATTTTTTGTGTATGTTTTGTATAACAATAGAAGTTTTTTGACCTTTAGAGTTATCAATCACTGTTTTATTTAAAAATTTACAGTATTTTATGGGAATCTAATCACTGTTTTTTAAGTAATTTCATATAATTACTAAGATAAAGTGCTCTAGTTTTTGTAAAAATTAAAATTTCTCTTATCCTGAAGGTCATTTCAAACATTAACAACAAAGCAATGCATCAGAATTGAAAAATTGAGAGTTTGTTCATAAATTTTTTGTATAGAACGGGCCCCGTTTATGTAATTTTTTTGTACATTTTCACCAGTTTTTTCCCATTTTAATAATAATAATTTTTTTTTTCTGTTTTCAATTTTAGGATGTTTTCCTTAAAATATACTAAAAATAAATTTAAAAATCACAAAAAATCCCCATATCTCCATTTTTTCAAAAAAAAGTTGTCGCAAGTAGTCGGATACCTTAACAACTTCCCCAATTTCGAAGATATTCGTATGAAAGTTGCATCCCCTCTGTATGGCAGGTCTCCAGAACTCGAACAACGATTCGACGGAAACAACGCGGCCATGGCCACTTGACTACCACGGCTCAAGCACTTCCAAACCACACAAAACTGGACATTAAGTCTATTAAACTATAGTTTATTAATGATATTATGATACTACTTGACGTTTTTGGAAGAAATGGAAAATAATACATTAGGAAAAAGCAATTTTTGACCTATTTATAATTTTTTGTCAAACAGTTCAATAAAAAGCGTGACAAAAAAAGAAGTAAGTTGTTGAGATAAGGTGGTATTTTTGAAAGGAGGTAAAAGTATTTTTCGAATGTTTATCTTTTAACTTACATTTTCCTTAATTTTCGTTTAATATTGTGTATTTTAAAGCAACTAACAATTACAAAGTTGTAAAATATTTTCATTTCTAATATATATATTTATTTATGTAATCTCTCAAATTTCTCACATCTGCATTATCTCTCATTACTTACAAAATAAACAATCTTCTTAACTCAATCAACTTATTTATACGTATTTTTAATTTTTGACATTTTGAAATATTTAATTAGAGGTATTAGTAAACTAAACACGGTAAACCTTTTCCTTCACTTCACTTCTTCTCTCTCCCTAAGGGTATTTTTATTTTTAAGAAATGGCATTGCATATATTTTAAAACATATCCGTATCCGGACAATTAAACATATATATATTTATTTTTCATACTTCATTTTTGCGATAAGGTTTCTTTACAATTCAAATACCCTTTTTAAGGCCATTGAACTAAGTGTCATTTGTCTAGCGGTTAGATCCTTTTTTAAAACCGTTTGTTCAAAATGATGAATAAATACTTGAAATATACGCTTAACCTGAATCGGCAAAACTTCCTGAATTTTTAACCCCGTACAATTAATCACAAAGATTATACAACAGTAAAAAAAGAAGAATCTAGCTATTTTGTTAATATATATGTGTTGGTATTTTATTTTCACCCGTCCGTTTTATTTATGTACGGTTACACCTGTCTCGCCCTTTAACGTTTAATCATTTTAATTAATTGCAATGGAAAGGGCAGTAATTTAAAAGTCTTTAAACGCAAATTTGGCGATTACCAGAGATTGCATCCAATAAATTAATTATGTTAAGTCACATGTATACTTTTCCCACAGCTCTCTTCTCGCTTAAATATTTTAATTAATCATAATAAAAGTAGTTATTTATCAGGATGGAATCGCAATACTATTTAATGGTTTTTGCATAAAACACCTTTATTATTTTATTTAACAGAAAACCGTACAGAAATAGCAATTGTAAACAGTCTATATTTAAAGTATGATTAAATTAAACAATTGCAGTTGACGTTTAAATAATAGTAAAAATTTACTTTATGTTAATCCCAATTAAAATAAATTTACATTCCAATTTTTTCAAATCCTACTATTAATTCACACTCTCCCTATATATATTTATATATATCTTATTCAAATTCTCAATCGTTAATGAAATACTTTTTATTCAGCAACTCAAGTTCGAATACATTTTTTTTAAACTTGTAGTGGATGACACTTGATATTAATGCAGCTTTTTCAAATATTAATTCCTTAATGAAATTTAATTAATGAATAAATAGTAACAAACAAAAATAATTGTCCAACTGCATATATAGAAAGGAAACTCGTTGTAATTTTCCGTGAAGCGCAATGGGTAGCGCGTTGGACTTCTAATCCAAAGGTCGTGGGTTCAAATCCCTCCTGGTATGGCCTAATTTCTGAGAATGTTATTTCTTTCTACTATACTATATTTTATTGGAATAATTAAATTCACAATTCATGAATAAATAGTAGCAAACAAAAATAACAGTCTAACATCCTATATAGAAAGGAAAATGGAAAATTGCAAGGGAAATCGCTTTCTATTTTGCCACTTAATCGTGTGATTCTATCATATGTGTATACATATTTTTTTATATTAATTATAACTATTTATTAAAAAGTAACTAAAATAAAGTTTTTCTTCTTTGAACTCAGTAGAAGTTGACTTAATTTTTTTTATATATTTATTACTTGTTGTATATTTATTCTTTGTATTTTAAGGTATCTGAACAAAAGGATTTTGAAATAAAAAGCGTATAAATGAATAATTTTTTGACATTTAGTGTCTCTTGAATTAGAATGCACTTATAAAACTTGTTTTAGAATATAAATACAAGAAAATATTATTTAAACGCAAATTTTTTTGGCAAAAATGAAGAACGAAGGACATATTTTCAAAAGCAATCTCCTTTTATGGAAAATGTTTCTATAACAATATCATGCCTAAACGTAGCTAAGACTTCTGTACAAGATCTCTTCGAAGAACGTGTGCCCCAATGAACGTTCTACCGTTCTAGGAGTTTTGAAATATACAATTAAGAAGGGCATTTATATTCATACTTTAATAAATCAGAGTAAAGAGAAATTTTAAAAAAAAAAAAATCGTTCTGATTCAAATGGATAGTAACTCTGAACATAACGTTAGTGTTTTTAAAAATCTTAGTGTAGATTTAATATAGCAGTCTTAGCTATATACTAAACTACTAAACTCAGTGGTGCAACAGCCCATAAGGGCTAAGGCTTTCTGTGTCCATCTCAGATTTCATGACCTTGGGCGCTGAGGTGCAGAAACAGATGTTTCGGTCAGAAGCTCAATCCAACGCGAAGCCCCCAGTGCTTAGTTCCCAAGCAAACTTGGTACTCATTTATCGATCCATTGAAGGTATGAAAGGCTGAGTCGACGTTACCCAGCTCGAGATTTGAACTCCGGACCTGTAGTGTGGAAGCGCAATACGCACCGGGTTTACAGTTATATATGGGCAAATTATTATTATTATCGAAGTAATCTCTATAAAAAGGAAAATGTTCTGAAAATATAACCTTTTTTTTTTCATTTTCTGCCAAAAACTGGCATTTAAATAATTTTTTTATTGTAATAATATTCTCAACACAATTTTATATGCATATTCTAAAATGTACTGTATGTATCTATTGTCTATTATATATGTATTGTGTTTTAAGGTATCCGACTACATTCGGAGCCGTGATTTTAAAAAAGCGCATAAATGGATAATTTCCATGATATTTAGTGTCGCTTAGATAAGAATACATGTATAAAATTGTTTTAAGGACACACACACACACCACACACACACACATTTTGACAAAAAAATTTTATCTAAATACAATATTTCGGCAAAAAATTAACTTAGAATAACCTTTTTTCAAAATGTTCTTCTTTTGTGAAAAATGCTTCTATTATAATAATATTTTGCCTGTCTATAGCTCAGACCTCTGTACAGAGGCTACCCTATGATTTTTGAAAAATTCACATTATTTTCAGAGTTACAACCCATTGAAATAATTATCGGCATTTTTTTCTTAAAATTTCTCCCCCATGCTATCGTAAGACACGGATAAACCCACTTCTCAGTTATATATTTCAAAAATTCTAGTGGAGCCTCTGTACAGAGGTCTGAGCTATAGACAGTCAAAATATTATTATAATAGAAATATTTTTCACAAAAGGGGAATAATTTGAAAACGGGTCATTTTATGTTCATTCTTTGTCAAAATAATGTACTTGAATAATTTTTTATTGTAATACTATTCTTAAAACAATTTTATATACATTTTCTAATCTAAGTGACACTAAATATCATAAATATTATCTTTTTATACACTTTTGCAAAATCACGGTTCCGAACGTAGTCGGATACCTATATATAAAGTATGTATCTAAAATACATGTATATTTTCTATTTTATATGTGTATTCTCACTAAATGTAAAAAAAAACTATACACTTATACGCATTTACGTAGTCACGATTTCGAACGTGGTCAGATACCTTAATAAGGAATTTCATTTTTCTTATATATATATATATATAACTCCAGTCTCGTTTCAATACGCACGTTAAAAGGATTAAATCCTGTGTTATACCAGATTTTTTTCTGTTCCTAGATAAAGAATTGCTTAAAACTTAAAAGTGTGCGTTACTTAACGCGCAACTATAGTTAGCATTATATATTTTCCCCTAAAACCACCAATTTCTAAGAATACTGTTTCCCTTCGTTTTATCACGAGATAATAACATCACTATTACTCTTTCATTGTAATTCCTTAGCTTAGAGTATGTGGGGATTATTTTGTCTCTTTTTTTAAACTGTTCTTATACTTTATGAATTCAAAAAGGCCACTGTCTTGATGTTTGGATTTTTGGATTCAAAACAACATCTGTCGTAATAGATGCAGTGCAGCTTCAAAGTGGGCTATGGTGCATACAAGAGGAGTTGGGGGTTCAAACCCTCCATAGACAAACAGATTTTTAATTTTTACCATAGAGTTTACCCGTAAGCGCTTTCGTCTAAGTGTTGTTTTTAAATCCCTTCTCCATAAAAAGAAGCCCGTTTTTGCCCCAAAAAATCGAAATATATTGCTAAAAAATGGAATCAAGTCAATCAAAATGTTCTTTTTCAAAACTATTATTTTTAATCTTTAGACGCTCTCGTTAGAGTTAATCGCAAATTTAATTAATGTACTTGTCCTTCATTTTTTAAAAAATGCAGAGATGTTATCATAAATTATTAATAATTAATACTATTAAATAATTGCATTCGTTTAGATAAAAACAATGATATCAAATGAGCCATTTCTCTAGATCGAAATAAACGTTGCCACTTTTAAAGGGTTAAAATACGTCAAAGAAAAATACACTTCAAGGCTTCTAGACAAAAAGATAGCTAGAAAATAGCTTTTATCCTGTTGTTAGTTATCGCGTTTTTCTTTCTTCAAGACATCAGCGAGGAATGATTGAAATGGTTTCCAACAAAACACACTAACTTATTTAGAAAGACTACCAACATCGGCGCCAATATCGTGTTGAATAAAACTCCAGTGATCATAATTCTTAGTTAATCAAAAAAGGAGAGATAAATAAAATAAAATAAAGTATTAAAAGAAAAAAAAAGACCAGTTGAAGTGGCGGGGACCGCGTCTAGCAGGGGCGTCGGTCGAACGTCCGGCTGGTGAGAAATTTTATCTTCTTTTTAGTCAGACCGTCGACGATCCGAAATTATTGCTCTGAATGGGGGAAAGATGAAAGTAGGAATATTGTGAAGGGAGAAAAATGGATATTGATAGGCATGACTGGCGACGAGGAATTATGAAAGATATTCAAATATCAGGGAATGATATTAAGCGTGCCAGACTAATTAATATTGGATTATTATCGGTGTGTCTAGCAGCTATTTCTGATATTCGTGTCTCCCGTGATGATTTTGAATGTCGAAATTTTTAAGTGTTTATGTTTAGTTTACGATAAAATTATTTGTGAATGCTGATAAAAGTAGACGTGACATCTTTCACTTTTAGTTGAAATTGGGTAGTGAAAGAAATCTAGTGTGAGCTCTTTTATAAAAATAATTTGTAAGTTTTTTAAAAAAATGATTTCAAGTTAAAGAGAGAGTGATTTAAAGATTTAACTTTATTCTGTGCAAGTGGGTGTTCAAATAATGCTTTTGTTCGTAGCATTTCTTTAAAAAAGTTCAGATAACTGAATTATAAGCCAAAATGATACAAAAGTAATAAGAATATCAAAATTTTTCACTTCTAATTTGAATTTTTACGCATATTAAATAAAAATTTATCATGACATATTTAAAATGAAGGCAAAAAAGAAAAACACATTCATATTATGTGATTGGAGGTCGCGGTAGCTCAGTGGCCATGGTCACGAACTCGTGGCCGGGGTATCATGAGTTCGAGTCCTAGTGCTGCTGAAGACCCCCTATCCCCTTTTAGAAGGGATGATGCAAATAAAATATGTCGTGGCTTTGAAAAGTCATACCGTCTGCCTGGTGTGGTAGTTTGGATAGATGGGTGCCTGCTCAGGTGTTGTCTTCGTCACTTGAACATGGCTCAGAATTTTGAGGTCTATCGCCAAATTCTCGTGTCGCTTTATAGCGCGACGACAATAAACACATACTCATTATGTGATTGAAACTGAAATTCCAACAATGAATATGCTTTACGTTAATTTTAAATAAAAAATTATAGAAGAAAGGAAAAAAATAAGTTACACAGGGAGACGCAAAAATGTTTAATTTTAGCATATTTACTACCATAAATCTGCTTAAAGAAGATGTAAGAAATTTTATGATTTTGAGGGGAAGTCTACTTAAAACATGCTCTAAAAATATTGCGCAATTATTCCGTATGAAAGGTATCCCCAAATAATTCCAGTTCCAAGCAATATTGAAACTCCTTAGCTTCTTAATAATCACAAAGTAAGAAATTCAATTTATATCCATTTTAAAGAGTTAATGCGTTATGATCATCATATTTTTTGAACAACTTATTCTTTGATTCGTTCTGGTAGTCTTGATATAAAGGCATGCCAAAAAAGACATGAAACAAAAATGGGGCTCTTTTTCAAAAATCTTGATAATATTTATTCAGATCCCCCTTTCCCCCTACCCTTTGTTTGTTGAGATTCATTATATAAAGTTCAAACACTACAAGAATCAATTGATCAAAAATATTGTATATTTATACCAATATTACCTTTTTATCCCTCTAGAGCTTTAATATACATGTTTGCTTAAAACTTAGTTCAGTTTTCGGATTCATATTACACCATAGAATACTTTTCGTTAATAATAAACTTCTAGATTTTAATAACCATTAGAAATTTATTCCGTTATTTGAATCCAATTTATTCAATTCCTACTATTAGGTCACACTTTCTACATATTTATTTGTTTATTTATTTATTTATCTTGGTAGAATTTTCAGTCGTTAATAAAATACATTTTAATGCCCTCGCTTGAGCTGAAATTTTATATACATGATTATTTTAGATGACAATACAATAATTTAATTATAATTAATAAAAAATTTAAATTTATTAAAACTAATTATTTAAAAAATAAAATACAGCCACGTTGGATCATTTTTTAGGACTTACGACCCTTTTTAAAAAAAAATTAATTTTAAAAAGATTAGGCGCGAGATAACTTTTAGAAACCAACGCTGGGTAAGCATGCAATATAAATTTTCAATTTTGAAAGGCGTATTTAATTTTAATTGGCTTGAAGTCGCTATGAATGTCGATTGCGTATGCGATATCATGCAGGCCCAAATTTTCGATTATCAGAAAAAAAGGGGAAATTTGGCTATCGAGATGTAGACGCCATCGCACTCAAAGGTTTAAGGAAATGCAATTACGAATGGAGACACGACGAGCTAATAAGTTTCGTAAAATTATTTTCGGTGACATTCATGTTCTTGGGAAAAAAAAGGAAAGATAAAAAGCGCCGTTTTTGTTTTACCTGGAAAAGGGAAAAAATCAAAATTCCCTTTTTTTTTTTTGTCGGTGTATTTCCCATGTGGAAAAAATTTAAAAAAATAGAAAGGGTAAAAAAGCCTGTTTATCTCCAAGTTACCCCCGGCCCGTATAATTTTTTGGCTGAAGAAATCAGGGGAAAAAGTCCTACCCACCTCCTCTAATTTGGCCCTTTGGCTGGGGGGGGTTAGATGCGTTTGGTAAATTTTTTGGGGCCCGGGCCCCCGTGTTCAGTTCCCAAGAAAGCTTGGTACCCATTTATCAACTCCCTGAAGGAATGAAAGGCTGAGGAGTCGTCCTTGCCCAGCCCGGGATTTGAGCCCCGGACCTGTGGCGTAGAAGCACGATACACTACTACTCAGCCACTGGGCTTCATATTATTGTAAAAGACAATTAAAATCGAATAGTGACCTACCTACACAATTGCATCCACGGCTACAGCATCACTTTATACGGCACTATCTGCTAGCACTGAGTTCCAAAGGCTCCACGTGAAGAGAAGCTCTAGAGCGAGGTCCGGATCTTTCACCAACTGAATTTCCTTTTTTTTTAACATTTAGAAGAGTTTTTATTTATGAAATGAAGTACGAAAATGACAGTGTGAAAAGAAGACAGTCTGAAAAATTCCATGACAGAGTGTATTGATTTTTAAAGATCAGAATTTGTTTAAGGCAGGCATCTAAGCATTGATATCTCATTGAGAAAGATGTTTTGAACCAAATGAAACATATTTGGATTTAAAAAAGCTTTTAAAAAGATATGCAGCTTTATATACTCATTTAACTCTCTGTTAAGCGCGCGTATCTCTCAGATGCATAATAATAATTGTTTCGGTGCCGCGTTCACACGGTTGGTTGGAACGTGCCCTTCCTTCTTTTTTCTGCCTTTTGTCACTCCCCCTAGGATTCAGTGTCAAGGACGAGGGCGATTTCTTAAACATTTCGGATGGCAGGGGCCATTGAATCTGATAGATGCAGTGTGTTCAACAACGTCAATTTGTATGACTTTGTGCTATTTCGTTAATTTTGATTTTTTTTTTTGTCAAGAAGTGTAGTTTTCATTTTATACGTAAATAGCTCGAAACAAGTATTTTGTAACTTCTGTATGATAGTGGTTGTTTTTTTTTAACTGGGAGTTGAGATATATCAAAGAGATGACGTGCGTCTAGCCAATGACTATATTTTATTCAATCCTCAATGTAGCTGGAATAAACTCCCCAAATATCTATTTGGTAATACAAATCACTTCGATCATCGCTCACGGAAAACTAACTCACGAACTTTTGAAAGAACACCTGCGAAGACGGTCTGAGTGTAATATTATGAGTGTATATACCTAATTCATTTTGACTAAGGCTTGAAGAAATATCTGATACACAACGCCCCATTCAAAACAAAACAAACAAAAAAAAAGATAAACATTACCAGAAACTTGGAAGAGAAGGCACTGTTCCCTCTTCTCAGGCCATCAACAAAATATTATTAAAATTTTGTAATGTATTATACGAAAACTCCTTGTACCCTTTAAACAGTGCAAGGTGATTTGTAAGGACTGCAACAAGGCATCTTAAAATGTAAAAAATCCCCTCAGGGGGCTCACCTTCTTTAGGTGGGTACGGGTGTCACAATCCCGAGGTACCCTAGTGATCTTTTCCTTTTCCCAAGGGGTTTACTATCTTTGGTAAACACGGGTGTCACGACCCCGGGTACCCCAGTGATCCTTCTCTATTTTCGACCCTCCATCTTGTCATCCAATTTCTTCTTTTCTTCTTTTCCCGTCCAGACCACAGATCTATGAATGTTTGGCGCAGTATAGCCAAAACTGGCTCTTGCGCCATAAAACACCAAACTCAACTCAACTCAACTTAAAATGTAAACAGTGGTGAGAGAAGACACAGTGATAACTAACCATTATCTTTCTAATGTATTTTCTTTTAAATACTCCAATTTATGTTTAAGTTTTAAATATTATTTTATGTCAAATACAGTAGAACGTTTATTATCCGGAGCGTTAAACATCCGAACCAGTTTTTCAGAGACCTTGCAGCGAAAAATAAGGGATTGTTTTTCACAATAAAAGTAAAATTGCAACATTTTGCACCTATTTTGCTTTTTTTTCAAGCACGTTTTCCACATATAATTATTTTCAATATTAGTATCCATATACTGCATGGATCGCATTCCGTTTTCGGTTATCCGAACGATGTCCGGTCCCGATTGATTCGGATAAACGACGTTCTACTGCATATTTTACTGTCAAATCTCACTAATAAAATGATTAAATCATCTTCAAACACAAGTATGAGGTGATGCATCTGAGCAGGGGCGGCTCTAGGGCCGGACAAACCGGACGCCCTGCCCGGGGCGGCATTTGGATCGAAAATTGAATGATAGTTTTTGTAACAGAAATTTTGATATATTTTCTGGAATATTATTGGGTGTGAATTTGATATTTCATCTAATGTATCTTATTTTTTTTATTTTGTGCTCTCTACATTTAACGACAATTTCCTTTTATGTTGAAACTTGAATGGTTCGAGGCTGGAGTAAATGTTAAAGCAGGAAATTTAATATGTTCCCACATCTTTCACTAGTCACTTTCTCCCCATCCCAGAGTGAGGTCACAACGGACATTCCTTTTACTCATACGATGTCTGGTGTCAGCTACCCAAAAGGGGACAAGGATAATAACAGGTTTTGGTAGATAGAGAGCCACCGGAGATGTTTATTTTAGTCTTGAGTGTAGTTACTATAAGTTAAAATAAACGCTTGTGAACCCCACCATCAGTAGACTCTTTTTCAAGGAAATTGGCCTGCTTAAATGAACGATTCCTTCTCTTACATTTCACTCGTTTTAAATAATGACAAGTAATTACATGCCCTTAATTTCGAATTATTTTAAATTTCTTAAGACTTAAAATAATATATATATATATATGTAAGGATAATTAAATTAGATTAAAAATTAAATTCCCTATCTAGCAATTCACTTTTATATTTTCTCCTCACATCGTCAAGTATCAAATTAATCACCCATTTATTTCTTCCGAACATATGGCCTAGCCAATAAACATGTCTAATTCCAGATCGTTATATTTAATAGCCCTATATGTCAGCATTAACTTTCAAGAGCACTCATGAACGCCGCGATTGGTGTTTTAAGTGTTTAACCCACTTAAGATTTTTGGTTGGCGTTCCTTTTCTCTCTACATTTTTGCGTCAGATGATGTCTAACTTTGATCAAATAAAGTTCCTTTTTTTAAAAACTAAGTCTGTTTCTGACTTCAAATCATGTCATATATATATGTATATAAAGAGAGAGGGGGTGGCATTGAAGAGAGGGGCGGCATTTTCCATTTTTGTCCGGGGTGTCAAAACTGCTAGAGCCGGCCCTGATCTGAGAGATGCCGCGCGCCTATGCATGGAACTTTTTGAAGCGCGCTTAGCGGAGGATTAAAAGTTTGACATTTTATGCGCACTAACTTAACAGCTCTTATCAACCAATGAGGATAGTTATAACTCAATAACTTGATCACTTATTCCAAGAAAAGGGACACTAGATCATTTTGTACAGCTTCATTTGATTTAATGAGGCCCAAAATGGACATTACATGAGCAAGGTTATCAATAACGCATCATCACTTATTGTTACTTGGAAGAACAACCATCTCTCTTCATCAACATAAGATATCTTCCTGGTGAGACCGCACCCTGTCCAACCATGCAGGAAGTTCAGGAGACCAACCAGTGTTCGTACGCACTCCAAGGAAGAAAAGAAAAAATTATCATTTGTTCAATGAAAATATCCGAATAAATAAACGAAACAGGAAATATTGCCAGCTGAACGGAAGATAGATGCATCAACAAGAAGAGTAAAAAAAAACAAGTAATATAAAAAAATAGCTTTTAAGTCAATTCCTACTTAGATCAACAACGAAAATTTTATTTTAGCTACTTTTTATTAAATACTTACTAATAATATAAATATGTATATAATGAGGCAGAATCACAACATTAAGTGGTAATTAGTTTTTAATTATCATTAAAGGTATAGTATTGTCTTTATTTCAGTCCAACTGATGTTTAACACGTGAGAAAAACCTTTTCAAGTTTTGCCACAAAGTCGGGAACGTGTAGTATTCGAGTTCTTTAAAGAATTCATTTTAATCAATTCATTTTTTATTAATTTTAATTAAAATTTGTATGTCATCAAAATGATCCTGAATAGAAAATTTCAGCTCATGAGTGCTTTAAAATGTATTTATGAACGATTGAAAATTCCACCAAGATAATAATAAATATACAAATATATAAATAAATAAATATATAAGACAGTGCGAGCTAATAGTAGGAATTGAAAAAAAGTAAATAATAAATGCCTTTTCAATTCCTCTATTGCTCGCGCTATATATATATATATTTATTTATATATTTGTAATATTTATTTGGTGGAATTTTCAATCGTTCATAAAATACATTTTAAAGCGATGAATTGAGCTGAAATTTTATATACAGATCATTTTGATGACAATACAATAATTTAATTATAATTAATAAAAATTAATCGCGATTAAAACCAATTATTTAAAGAATTACAAATACAGCCACGTTGGCGACATAGCGACCCTTTTGGCGACTTGTGCCAACACTTGAAAAGGTTTTTTTCTCACGTGTTAAAGCATTCAGTTGGACTGAAATTAAAAAAACAATACGATACTTTAATGATAGTTTAAAAAACTAATTACAACTTAATGTTGTGATTCTGTCCTATGTATATACATATTTATATTAATTGTAACTATTTAGTAAAAAGTAGCTAAAATAAAAATTTTCGTTGTTGATTTAAGTAGGATTGACTTAAAACTATTTTTTTATATTACTTGTTTATTATTATTATCATTACTCCCTTCATCTACGATTCTACAGACGAATATTAAAGAATTAAATAATAAAAAACATTTAAAAAAAAAAAACTTTCGTTTGAGTGAGTGATAGGGTCTATAATACGGAGCCTGACGCGTCAGATCGTATTATTAGAAGAATGAGTCATTGTTGGTGGTGGGAGCCTCCATCTTTGGAAAGTCCTGTCAAGGCACCCGAGGCCGGGGTATTAAAATTTAAAGGACGTATTGTAAAAGTTCCCAAACTTTGGAAGAGTGCAGTAAATGACAGGTAATAGTTCTTGTTGAGATAAATAGGTCTCTGCTTTTTTTATATAGATATTTTACTGTCTGGAGAAAAGTTTTTGGTACTGCAAAAAATTGATAGAAAGTGTCTGGCGGTGGGATGCTAAAGTTTGCACGGTTCGAATCGTTTACTAGGTCACTCGCATCCAGCGTCAAATATGGTAAATAATTTTGAAGATTTAAAAAGAAGAATTGAGTTGTATATTTTTTTTAAACCTACTATTAGCTCACCCTCTATATAATTATTTACTTATTTATCTTAATGGAATTTTCAATCTTTAATAAAATAATTTTAAAAGGGCCCCTTGAGCTGAAAAAATATACAAGATTATTTTGGACGTCAATGCAGTAATTTTTTATAATTAATAAGAATGAATTGATTAAAACTAATTATTCAAAAAAATTTCAAATACACCAGTTGGCATAATTTTTGGCGACTTGTGTCAAAACAGAAAAAAGGGTTTTTTCTCACAAAAAGCGCTGGAGCTGCAATTTTTTTTATCGCTAATTTTTTTGGGGGAAAATCGATGTTTAATCATAATTAATTGACTGAAACTAATTAAAAAATTACAGATACAGCCACGTTGGTTTCATTTTTAGCTACTTGGGTCAAAACTATAAAAGATTTTTTTTCTCACGTTTTAAAGCATTTAGTTGAACTGAAATTTTATATACACGATTGTTTTGAATAACAATACAATACTTTAATGATAATTAATAAAAATTAATTACCACTTCATGTTGTGATTCTGTCCTATGTGTTTACATATTTATATTAATTGTAACTATTTAATAAAAAGTAGCTAAAATAAAATTTTTCTTTGCTGATCTAAGTAGAAATTGACTTAATTTTTTTTTATAACTTGTTATCTACAGGAGATAAGAAATACAATTTTTAGTTGGATAAACAGATTCTAATGATAATAGACTAAATATTTGTATTTATTTTATTAATAGCTTTAGTCGATAAGTGTTCATGTCTATTTAAGGAAATCAAAATTTTGTTAAAAATTAAGCTATTTTTGTTGTTACTTATAAATCTCCAAGTGACAGACTACGTTCGAAACCATGATTTTGAAAAAGTTGTAATGGATGGGCGGGCCCATCCATTAGTGTACGAGGGTTAGAAGGAAGAATAGCCATAGTCAAAACAAACACTATTTATTAACAAGTCTCAAAACCCTAACAAATTTCAATAACCCAAGTTAGGAAATGCACCATTGCATAAATATGGGAGCAAACACGAGGTAGACGAGATAATTGAAGATTTAATTATAAATCGTACCACTTACTCTTAGCACGCCCTGGCAATACATCTTCTTAATATTTGAAGATAAGTTCTAAGTTAATCTAATACAAGCCGACACTAATCCAATTGACCAAATCGTCAATCATAAATATAAAACAAATAATCTACGAAGCACTCTCGACTAGCTTTACGTTAATTATTAACTGCTATCCTTTAGCTATTCTAACCTCCCTCTCTTTCGAACCCGAAAGTTAATCTTTAAATATAAGCTTAGATTTGCATAATTCGCGTCTTCTTCTTCCGGGGAAAGTTTTCAATAGAATAATATTTAAAGCAACAGTTTTACTCCAAGGGGATTAGTAGGAGATACGTGTTACAAAGAGTATAAATGAATCATTTTATTGATATTTAGTGTCACTTTTGACTCTGAATATACACAAAAAATTGTTTTTTAAGAATATTATTACAGTAAAAAAACTGTTTAAATAACTTTTTTTTTTTTGACAAAAAATTAAGAAAAAATGATAATGTTTCAAAACATTTTTATCTTTTGGAAACGGCTTTTAAAATAATAATATTTTGCCTATATATAGCTAAGAAATCTGTACAGAGCCTGAACTAGGACTTTTGAAATATAATGCTTAGAAGTGGGTTTATTTATATTTTAATATATCAGAGAAGAAAGAAATTTTAACTAAAAAGACTGGTTATTATTTCATTTTATCATAGCTCTAAAAAATAAAGTTAATTTTTCAAAACTCCTGCTTAAGGCTCTGTTATAAGTCCTAACAATACGTATAGGAAAAATATTATCATTATAGAAGCATTTTCCTAAAAGGCAATATGAATAAATTTTTAAAATATTTCATTCGTTCTTCCTTTTTAGGCAAAAAAGTACATTTAAATAATTTTTATTGTAATAATATTATTAAAATAATATTATATGTATATTATTATTCAACTGTCACTAAATACCAAAAAAATTACTCGTAGTTACCTTAGCAAAAAAAAAAAAAAAAAGTTAACCTAAAATTCATGTTTTAAAATTCACTAAAGTTTGCTGATAATAAAAATGGAATAATGGATATAAATATTGTTCCTCTTGAAATAAATGAATTACTTTCATTTGGTTTCAGTGCATTCTTTCACATTATTTATCTCTTATACAGATTTGTAATTATTTATATATTGGATATAGAAAGCTGTAGGATACTTCCAGAGTTCATTCAATACTTTTCTAAAAAAAATAATTTAGAGTTCATGCATCTCAAGATTAAAAAAAATCTTGTTTATAAAATATAAATAATTTTAAATTCTACATTCCTCTTGTTTTAGTCAGTTTCCGAGGAGTTCTGTTTTTACATACATCACTGAAAATAAGGCCAGACTTCCTATTTTAAATAAAAACAACTGTACCAATAATACCTGTACAACATTTGCATTAGTATATTGATAAGGATAAAATACACTATTGAAAAAAAAGTAAAATGAATTTTCCCCTGTTGTTTCATTTCAGTTCGATACTTCTTCTAAATCCAATTGTTCTTCATAAATATTGTTTTCAAAAAATTAATTTACAGCACTTGCAACTCCAAACAGAAAAATAAATTATCGATAAGTGTATGATTTTTAAAAGCATTTATTGAATGTTTGGTCGAAAAATCACCAAACAAAATTTCGAAGGATGGCAATTTAAAGAACAAAATATAGAAAATATTCGCAATAAAATCCCATTAACTTCATTTCTAGAAAGAAGTAAATATATTGATGTATCATCTTATCAAATCTGCTGAAAAACGTAAAGTAATGGGATTTAAGAAAATATAGATTCAAATATACTAAAATCCATGAAAATTCCTCAACAATTTTAAGTCAGCTATAAAATCTAGTTTACTGAAACCAATTTCTTTCTACCTGTTTTAGATAGAAGCATAATTTTATTTACAGAATAAACATAGGAATAGCTTTGATATTACAAAATTCAATTTTCAAGTTACAAAAACATAAATACTAAGCAAAATAAGAAAACGAGCAATTTCTGAAGTTAAACATACAATAAAATTATTGTTTTTATCAAAGTTTTGATGAAATCAAAGAAGTTTTCCAGTTTTGTTGATTAATATTTTAAACCAGGAATACCAAGAATAACTAGTCTCCCAGGCAGTCAAGAGAGACCTTTTAAATTGCTGCGATTTTCGAAGAAAGAATCTTCGTTTTATTGTGTTGATATGTTATAAAAAAATTATATTATAGTCAAGCCTCTATATTGCACATTTTTCTGTATAACGTTTTCCTGGAACCAAGAACATTTCACGATTTTCTTCGTAAAATAACCTCTCTATAGCGAAGTGCATTTTCTATATAACGAACTTTTTCTTTTGTGATTCAACTTTTTTCTCCCTATTTTAAAAGTATTTCTGAACATTTCAAGTTATTCTCTCTTTAACACATTTTAAGGCGGTCATAAATTTTGAGAGAGAACTGGTTTCATTAGATTTTAACTCGCCTAGAGCAATAGAGTTCTGGACATTTCATTCAAGAAGTGTAACCTGTAACCCCATTGCCCAGGTCACTAGAAACATTTTCGATAACCCCTTTCACCCTCAGTGGAGTTGTATAGTGTCCCCGTGTTCTAATTATAAAATAATAAAATAATGCATGTTTAATATTACTTGTATGCTTTCAATTATAGAAAATGCTCTTAAAATTCATTAATTTTAATATAAAATTATTTTCTTAATAATGAAAATGCAGCGTATTCGACATTCTACTTTCTTGTTTTCCTTGCAGTTTTTCTTTCTTTCTATCCTTTTTTTGATGGGTAAGATATATAAAATAAACATGTATTAATTTTTTAAAAAAAAGTGTAAATATAATTACTTTTTTAATATATAGTGTTTATGAATTTAAAATTTTGTTTTATGGGGCTTATAAAATATATTGAAAGAGGAACCTCTATGTAACGAATTTTCCGTATAGCGAACTTTTTTCGGGATTTAGCGACTTCGTTATATAGAGGTTCGACAATATTTGATAATATTTGCAATTAAAACTTTAGTGAGTCATATGTATTAGTTTGAATTTAGTATGTTTAACTTAATTGGTAAGTCTCTGCTGATATTTTTTATGAAGTTAAAGTACAGTAACACTCCGATCTTATGCGATAGGTAAGACTGAGCGATAACCGCGTAAGTCGGGGTGTATTTTGTACATGAATACATATAAATTATTTTTAGTTGGGGCCGGAGACAAAAGAAAATGATAACTTAGGGAAAAAAATGTGTTTAGTAAATTCTTAGATACCACAAATATAAAATCGCAAACCAAAGTTATTTCGATGTAGAAAATTTCAGAAAATCTAACAAAGTAGTCTAAGGGTTCAAAGATTTTTTTTCCCACAAAATTTTCCGGTAGCATGCTAGTAATTCTTTTATTCCTTATTTGGAATAAAAGATACCCTGATAAACACTTTTCATACACTCGCTGAAGACTTCATTTTCCTTCGTTCTAAAAAATCACTCCATCCTCTTTAAAACTTCAAACTACTTTACGTAATTAGAGACGATTACTCTAACACTTTAAAATCAATTATGGTAGAATTAAGTTTCAGAAAACATGACTGATTAAGTTAAGCTAAAGTAGCAGTCAGTGACTTCTTAAACGCTTCGGCCTTCGTACACGCGTAAAGACAAAAATCGGATGAGAGCGTGGATCGATATATTTTCTCTATTTCAAGGAATTATTATCTTTCGTGTTAGCTGATCAAAGAGATTGTATAATCTTCTTATGTCTGCTGAATCAACACTTTGATTGCGAATAATGCTCTAAGATGGGTTACCCAGAATGCCTAGCAAAAATTGTTTTGCTCGTTTTCACAGAGAAAGGATTATGTGACTTAGGATCTTTTTTGACATGCAACATGGTTTTACATAGACTAATCTGACAAAATACAGGGTGTCTAAAAATTAGTTGGATAATTTATTAAGTTCGAAACTTGCAAAATATTAAGGGAAATTAATCCATTTAAAGTCAGATTGGTATGAATATATCCTAAGAGGGCGTTAGCAGTGGAGTAACGTACACCCCCGAATTGCGGGTGGGTGGGGGGCAGGGTTCTAGGGACCCAAAGTTTGACTGTCGCCAATTACGTACCTTTTGTAAGATCCGACTTTGGGCCCAAAAACTGACTTTGCGTGTGGCATCTAATATTCTCCGTTAGGCCACTGGGCATTAGGTATCATAATTTTAAAATTTAGGGGTTGGAAATTCCTCATGCGCTCCTAGAGCATCAAAAGGATAGTTCCAAAATAAACGTGTTTCACGCAAGGAGTTCCTCTAATATTTTCGAAGTATTTTTCTTCGCTGAAAAGACTGTTACAGGAATTATTTTCCTAGACATGCTACAGTTTTTCCTTATGCTAATCATCAAAGAAAAAAATGACAAGAGTTAACATTTTTCAACAGGATGGCACGCTTATCTCAACCACAACTAAGTTACAACTTGCCTCAATGTTGAAGTACCAATTTTTTGAGGTGAGTCGTAGAAGTGTTATTTAAAGGACGTCAGGATCATCACTGACTTTCAGTGGATAGGGTTTTGTATAAGATCTAGTGTACTCTCCGTAATGTTTACGTCTATTCCTGAACTAAAATCAAGAATCTACACTGCAATTAATTTCATTGATGTAAACATGCTGAGAAATCTGTGGCAAAAACTGATTTACCGATGGGACATTGGCATAGTAATGAAAAAAAAACCCACATCAAACATTTGTGATAGTGATAAACTTGGACTATTTCTTTATCTTATACAACCATGTGTACTTTAATTTTTCTCCCTGTAAGTTACATGCAACAAATCATTATTTTTGCCCAACTAATTTGTAGAAACCCTGTATGTAATTGTTTACTTTATTTTTTTTTCAACGTAAAACTTACGAATAAACATTTCTAATTTAAAAATAAAATTTATTTTAAGTCATATGAATGATTAAAATAGAATGCACTTAAAAATTTAAGTAATTTTACCCTATATATATATATTTTTTTTACGTTGTTCTTTATACATAAACAGAAATTCAAGAAAATTTCCAAAAAATAAGAATGATTTTAAGAAAAGATTATGAAATAGCCCTTTTCAACAATATTTCTTTCTTACTTAGCTTCCTTTCGTTGCCTGTTTAAAAGGGGGAAACACGCCAAATAAACTTAACATCACAGTCAATTGACATTTCTTCATTTTTTAACCTTATCGTTCTTTTTCTGTTTTATTTTATTGGGGGTAGAAGTAAACTTTAAAAGATTTACAAGAAGAGAGGTGTAACGCGTTATATTGGATTGGACTATCACCTAATGACCTTCATGCTAAGGCATTTTCATTAGGCTTTAGTTATCGGTACTTCTTGTCTTGTCGAAGCATAAAAACACATTGCTGTTTGAACTCCAAATACATTGATTTTTGCTCAACGAAACGCAATTTGAGGAGAACTTTACTTTTACGCTTCCATTTGAAGAAAGAAAAACAGCTGAAGGTCATCGATTGCTGTGTGAAGACTACGGGGACCTTGCCCCATTAATTTCAACTTGTGGGCACTGGTTTAGACGGCTCAAAAGTGTCGATTTCGACAAAGAGGATAAGAAGCGTGAAGGGAGGCTAGAAAGGTGTGAAGATGCAGATGTGGAAGCTTTGTTTTGAAAGAAGAGTCGTGTCAAATGCAAGAATTTGAAGAATCTTTGGGAAAGACTCAACAAGCAATTCTTTTACGCATCAAAGTCATGGGACAGGTCCTACAGGGTGCCATATGAATTGAAACCAAAAGAACGTGGAAGGGAGATTTTTCTTTGTGAAACGGTTTCTAATGGGTTTTCTTTTCAGGTCTTCCATTAATCTTCTAAAACAGTGGTTCTTTTAAACCGTGGTCCCCAGCGCTTTTCTAGGGGTTCCACGAAGGTCTCTCACATAATGTTAAGATCATTTTCTGTCGACTCTGATAGGCCTCGCGGGAAGATTGAAAAATATGCGATCCTAGACAAGATCACTTAATTTCCCTGAGTGAAAGAATTCTACTAGAACATGTATTTCGATAAATATTCTATCCGCCTAACGAGAATCATAGTAACCGTGTCTCTGGTAAAATTAATAGCTTGCATTTTTTAAAGTAAGATTACTTCAGAATCAGGGGCGTTGCTACCGCCGTATCAGCTGTATCAATGATACAGGGCCCCCAAGCTACAGGGGCCCCATGATGTGTAACTACAGTACCACTAATAAGGTTTTCTTTTCTAATAAAGAGCCCCGGAGGAGTTTTGATACGGGGCCCACTCAGAACTAGCTACGCCAGTGATCAGAATCTATAAAATGATATCTTCCCACCAATCATAGTCTCCGTCCACGGAAGTAACGTGGATTGCTAGACTCCCTGTTGCCGCATAATATAAAAGCTCCAAGATACTAGAAATCCTTCTCTTTGTCTTTGTCTTCAGTAGGTGTAAATAGCTGCAGCCCGTTTTTTGTCTCTTGTCTGTTTAGTGTGATATCGAAACGATAATTCTTGTCCAATAGTATTTATTTGTGTGTGTAATCGTCAATAAATTTTGAATGCTACTTAAGAAGGTGTATCTTTATACTAAACGATTTCTCATCATTACAGCAACCACAACTTTGATAATGGAATAAATAAGTTCTCCCATCATGTTACTATATATACACACACAGACACACACACACATATATATATATAAGAGAGAGAGGAGCTTCTAAATCAGGGGTGTCCAACACGCGGCCCGTCAGTACGTAAGTTGTGGCCCACCGACTCTTTTTAAAAAGTTTTTAAATATCAGGTTTTTAAAGTTTTTTTCATTTTGAAATTTATTTAAGGGAAAAATTTATATATATATATAAATCTACAATGTATTTTCCTGTTAACTGTTTTTGTTTTAAAATAAATCCTTTTTGATAATAAAAACGTCCTTTAGATTAAAATAGATTTATATTTTATCAAACAATTACGTTTGGTTTTACTATAACAAATTATTTTTTTAAAAAATTCCGCATTGCATTATGCATATCCTTCACTATGGATGGTACAGGATTCTCTGTGTGTGCGACTTTCATTTCTTCTTCTTCTCTGTTTGGAGTGCCCAAAAAGCAAGAGGCAGTCAGAGATGTTTTTTAAAGTTTAAAAAAATTATTCAGGACGGTTAAGATAAAAGGCGATGTATACTTAATCGTTTGAGAGAATGACAGCACAATCAAATTTCAACAATGAGTAACGAGAGATCAAGTCAAAAGGAACACGTTAATTTTCCAGAAAATGGCAACTGTAATATTTTAAGCATTATTTGATCATCTTATTATTATATTATATAAACATTATTATACTATCTATGTCTGTATACATGAAAAATAATGAAAACAATAATAACAATTCATTTTGCTTTAAATTTTCTCTCCAATAAATATATTTTTGTTTCCAAATCTGATATAAATGTACATATTTTTGTGTGCGTCCCACGACATTATGATGTTTTTCCGAAGTAGCCCGCAAGGTCATTGGGGTTGGACACCCCTGTTCTAAATCACTCAGCCATGTGCTGGGAGTCTTTAAAATCTTGGGGTCTACGATACATAGAGGTGAGCCACGGCGTTCGAAAGTTTAAAAACTGTTGCTCTAGGGCAAATACTTTTCAGACATTGTTTAAATGGAGAACTTCTTTCTGTAAATGAGCTACGATTTATGTAAAATAACATTACTATTTAAACTCAAATCAAATGAGTTAGAGAAAGAGAAGTTAGCTATTAAATTATTAGTAGTTTTTATATAGAAGAATTTATATTTGAATCGCGTCAGCAAAGACGTCTTAAGACTTCTTGAGGCCCTGAGCCCCTACTCAAAGTAAGCCCTGGTCCCTTACACAAATGTAGGCCCCACCTATGACCCTTAAAAGCAGACAGTAAATGGCGTACGTTGTCAAATATTCGTACAAACAATAACCCGAAACAAATAAATGTGCATGATTTATAATAGACGACGGTCATCCCATGCAGCCAATTGACATATCGTCCGAAATTCCCAGTTCTTCCCCCACCGTACTCACAAGATATCGCCCCATACGATTTCTATATGTTACTTAAAGTGAAAAATGTATTGAAGGGAACACATTTTAAATCTGTAGATGGGGTGAAAGCAAAAACGGTAGACTTACAGAAGATAGTGATACCTAATGAGCCACAGCACTGCTTTGAGCAGTAGAAAACTCGTATACAGCTATGTATTGATAAAGAAAGGGATTAAAAAAAAAAGTATTTGTACAGTGTTTCCAATAAAGCTCATTTTCAAGACTAATCCGGTTATTTAATTGTCACTGTGGTGCGCTACTTTTTTCCGTACAAAATTCAGAAATTTCCTTATAAAAACTTTGAACTCCGAATTGCAAATATGTTAATATTAACTCACTTACAAATAAATTTACTATAAATGGAACCACAACTTGATATCATTGTTTTGAATTTAAAATTTGAATGCATATATTTCCATGCACTATATTGATTAATTAATTTTGAATTTCAATTGCTAAAGCATTAAGTTTCAAAATACCTTAATATATAACCATTAAAATATTTCTTCTTTTAAGAGGACACAGTACAATTCATTTGACAAAAATCGGTCAAAAAATCAAATCTAATTTTTTTAGCCTAGCTTATATTTTATATACTTTTCTAGAACCACACAAAATTTGAAAGCTATAAACTTAAAAAACGCAGAATTATGATAGCTTTTACGTTAGTTTTTATTCACATCCCTATGGCAAATCAAAACTTTAAACTTACTTATCTCAAAAAGATAAAATAAATAGTTTGTCTTCATTTAAAATGCTAGGGCTTCTTTTTCTATTGTACCTAATGCTTTGATTTTTTTTACCTATTGCTAATAGTACATGTAACCAAAGTTGGTATGCATTTTTGAATCAAAACCCATACCAACTTTTGTTATACATAGTTTGAAGTACTTGTAAATCAAATTTCACGCGTGTACATAAATTTTGGTTGGAGGAGTAGCATTTTAAAATCACTTCACAAATTTTAAGTTTTTCCTTAAAAAATTAAATGGTCATCTTTTTATGAAATTTGGAGCCCAAAATCTGTTTTACATAGTTTACACACATAGGAGACAACCAAAAAAATTTTGAAAATCCTTAAATTAAAAATTTTTGTGTAAATCGTACCATGTCCCCTTAACACCTCACTTGGAATACGGTGAAGGACAAAATTAAATTAAGATGTAATTTAAAAGCGTCATTTTTTTGGAATATAAATGTAAGTATTAACTACCAGATTCTGCATTTCATTACTAGAAAAAATATCCTGCCATTCAATCGAGTTCTTAGTATATTAGTCGGAATAAAAACTTAAGAAATAATTTTACCTTTAGATAACGTTTTTAAATAAAGACGCAATTTAAAAATAGAATTTTTTTGGAATATAAATATAAACATTAACAAAAACAGATTTCATTTCAAAATACCAGAAGAAGAAAAAAAACACCATTTGTTATTGAATTGAATAACAAACAATTATGCCGCGTTAAATAATTTTTTGAAGTAAAAATATGTTTCTTAAAAAATTATTTTAAGTTATTTTTAAAAAAATAAATATAGTAATATACGCGTATAGAGTAATGGCGGCATTTGCAAGAAGTGGGGTTGGCAAAAGTATTTAGACCACAAAAATGGGAAGAATATAGGGTTCATGATAAAAATAATACATGGTTAAAGTGTAGTATAGGGAGGGGCACTTGGCGCAGTCGTTTTTTTGGCTGCTAAAAGCGGTCGCCAAGGCACTTTTATCGGAATTATTTATTATTTATTTTAGAATGAATTCGATATCTCACCACGACATTTAGATAAAAATCGCCAAATCCGAAGAAAAATTGCTGAATTCGATGTGACCACCCTATACTACACTTGAGCCCTACAGTTGGATTCCAATTTAGTGAATTCATTGGGATCGAGCATTTCATTCGTTAATTTGGAGTTATATCGGGTCCAAAAAGAATGTAAATTTTTTGCACTTACTTTTTGGAAATTCAAAATGAGCGACTAGACAAAAAATATCCATAGCTAGAAATCCTACACATTTTATTCAGCAACTAAAAATACTATTTGCGAATTATTACGCACCAGTTGATGGGAAATTTCAAAATACTGACAATCTTTTTGATCCTTAACTCGAAAGAGTTTTTCTTCGACTTTATGCAGAGGAGAAAATACTACATCATTTACATCCTGCTGCATGAGTTATGTTTTCACTGTTTCTAAGCGATGTAAAGCATAAGAAACTGTAACAGTTTTGATAGAAGTTTCATTATCAGTTTCTGCATCAAAATCGCCGTATTTTTGTTTCCGACAGCCTTCTATGCTTCACATTTCTTCAGAAACAAAATTTTCCGCAATATCTTACGTATAATAAACCTAACTTCCCTCAAAAAGGAGAGCAAATGGTAAAAACTCTTAAAATATGCCCTGCGTTGTGGAGGGAAATGAGATAGGAAATTTCCTGTCCTATTCAAAACTCACTCGATAGGTTATACTCATGATTCATCTGCACCTGTCTAATAGTCGGCTGATCTCTTTCCGGTAGAAATTTGCTGCTTACAAGAAGTCTTTTTCTTTTCTGAACAAAAAGAATATGTCATTTGAATTTGAAATTTCAATGTTTTCTAATCCAAACCAATAAAAAAATGGGGTTTTTTTTCACCTTTGAAATAATGCGTTAATTAGATTCTATGTTAAACAGGGGGTTTTGCTTTTATTTTAAGGTATCCGAATACGTTCGGAACCGTTATTTTGCAAAAGCGTATAAATGGATAATATTTATGATATTTAGTGTCATTTAGATTAGAAAATGTATATAAAATTGTTTTAAGAATAGTATTACAGTAAAAAATTATTTAAGTACAATATTTTGACAAAAAATGAACATAGAATGACCCATTTTCAAAATGTTCTCCTTTTGTGAAAAATGATTCTATTATAATAATATTTTACCTGTATATAGCTCAGACCTCTGTACAGAGGCTCAACTAAAATTTTTGAAATATATATCTTAGAAGTGGGGTTATCCATGTTTTACGACAACAAAGGGGAGAAATTTTAAGAAAAAAACGCCGATAATTATTTCAAATGGTTGTAACTTTGAAAATAATGTGAACTTTTCAAAAATCATAGTTGAGCGTCTGTACAGATGTCTGAGCTATATACAGGCAAAATATTATTATAATAGAAACATTTTTCACAAAAGGAGAACATTTTGAATAAAGGTTATTCTAAGTTAATTTTTAGCCACAATATTGTATTTAAATAATTTTTTTTGTCAAAATGTCCTTAAAACAATTTTATACATGTGTTCTAATCTAAGTGACACTAAATTATCCATTTATACGCCTTTTTAAAATCACGGTTCTGAACGTAGTCGGATACCTTAATCGG